>BJBW01000699.1:650721-903583 GCA_004320125.1 Scolopax mira | reverse complement strand
AGTTACCACCTTGTTCTATTTTAGTCATTGTACAAATACCATATCTGCCACCCAAAATAATCCATTTTTTCCTTTTTTCCCCAGAAAAACAAAGCTAACTAAAGAAAAAAGTCCAAATCAAGTTTCTCCAGGAATTCAATGATGAGAATGTCATAATAAACACCTCCTGCTTCTGACATGTGATACCAAAATTGAATGGCATTGCCCACCATCCAGTGACACCTCTGAAGTATTTTATGCTTGTATAACTGCAGCACTGCAGGTATTCAGAGGATTTTCACAACTGATCATGGTACTGTAATTCTATTCGACAAGGTTGTTCCTATAAAACCCCAGGGCTCACCCATGCAGATCAGATAAAGCCATTATAAGCCCCATTCATGTATCGAATGAAAAAAAATATATGACTGACTGCCAACTTCTAAGCCTTTCTTCCTATTGTTCTATGTAATCTTTGTATCACTGAAATAAAACTGAATTAAGAGGCAACACTCAGATGGAACATAAATTCCGCTGAAAGGAAAAGGCTGAGGGAAAAACATTCGCAAAACTGAACTAGTCAAACAGTTGATGGAAAAAGTGTCAAAGGCTGGGGTGGTTATAAACACCTTTCTGAGGAAATCTGACTGTTAATATCAAAGCCTACCACACTCTGAGAGAGTAAAGAACCCAAGAAGTTACTGCAGTAATAATTTGAGAACCGGACACGATAAATTTAACAACATCCGCAACTCAACTTAGGAAATAGTCAGGACAAGATCATTTATTTGGACCATCTGATCATGGAAGTTCACAGATTGAAGTTCACATGAAATTAATTTCTTGTTCAGCTGTTCGCAAATTACCATATTATACAATACTGCAGATAGCTTTAAGTGTCATTAAAACTATTAATTATCATGTCAGATTAGATTAAAATTATAATGCTGTATATTTAATGTATCTGCCTGAAAGGTCTTTAACTTAAAAATATTTTTTTACCTAAGAGTGCAATAGGGCTTTTCAGAAAAATTAAGAACATGAAACAACTCTCTAAGAGTTACATAACTTGTAGTTCTATTTCCATCTTTAATACCATGTATCTACCACTGTTACCAACAGTTTATATTTTTTTAGGGAAAGCAGTATTATGCTTTTATTGATAAAGGCACAGTGAGATTACAAAAAGCTTTTTTTTTTTTTTTAACTCTCCAGTGACCCCCGAGTGCCAAGAAGCCTATTATATATATTTTAAAACTAGTTAAATATAAATGGTTGGTTTGACTTTTATAACCTCTTTCTTTTACTTCTGAAAACGGGAGATGACTGATGCAGTAATATAATTTTTAAATATATTGCAGAGTACAATAATCCAAGAGAAATAACCACAGTCATAAGAGTACTACCTCATCAGCTCCTAATATCTACAGAATCTACTTTAGTTTGATTAATTTTTAAATAATTTCTTACAATATGATAATTCAGAAGTATAAATAATTGAATCAAAACAGCAAACAGGAAAAAAAAGCCTTTCTATTTCTGGAAGCATTTGATGCACTTCATTCTTTTTAAGGTGACTTTGAACACAACAGTAATTAGTACAACCACAGGGGTTTGAAATCCTGGCTGCTCAACACGTCTCCTATGAGAGTAGTACCTGAAGGTGATTACATGAAGTCTTGTCCTTTTTAAGTGCTTCAGGACTATCTGTGGGCTCCGGATTTACGCTGCAACACAGGACACACATGCATATAGCATATGCTTTTTATTAGATGTTACATCAGGAAATAACTACTAAAAACAACAACAACTTTGCAACAAGATGTATACGTGAAGTCTTTTAGACTGTTACTGTATCCACATCTACATCTTCCTAAGGCTTTTTTGGAAGTGGAAAGTATTCACTAGATGGGACAACAACAACATCACCATGGAACACATATATTTCCATTATGGTATTAATTATTTTTGTATTAAAATAATAACCTAAAAAGTATGAAGAATGTAGTGTGTTTCATGCAAGGCACTGACACTACAATTCAAAATCTTATTTGTCTTGACTTCATTTCAGAGAGCCAAGGCTCTAGCTGGCATTTATGATGTCACAAAATGATTCAATAGATTAAAAAAATAAGAATGAAAAGAAACAAGTCAAACACAAACTCAAGAATAGCTCCATTTATACTTCCTTTTAAAAAAAAAAAGTGTTATTAGCCTCTCTACAGTTTCCTGTTCTAATTGCTAGTGATGTTTGTTTCACCAATGAAACAAGACAGTCAGAAGAACAGAGAAGAATAAAGGAAAGATTTCTTTGCAATTTTCAAATGTGAGATGAGCACATAATCAGCATTTTGTTTGCTATAAAAGTGTTTTGTGGGGAACAAGAAGTTTTAAGTCAGCTTTTCCTACCTTAAGCTATTTTTGTCCCTGAAGAATAGCAAATTAATATTATCAAGTGAAATAAATGCATGCATTTGGACTGTGGAAAGGAAGAAAAGCTGCTAAGAAACTTCAATTATATTGAAATCAAACTCATTATAAACCATAAATGGTGAATATCCTTCATCTAGGTCATAAAAATTTAAGTGGATTCCTAAGTGATTTCTTGTAGCAAAACAAATCTTATTACTGTTGCATTTGCACCAAAAAGGGACAAATCTGACTGCCAAGGTTAAAAGCTTTCCCAGCACCCACTTCTGAGACAAAAACTTTTCTTCATCTATGGAAATGCCTGTGTATATTTTAGAAAAAAAAAAAAAACACAACAAAAAAACAACTGATGCTTATTTTCTACGATAAAAACAGGGCAGAATGAACTGCCACAATCTAGAGAGGTCTCCTACCAAACCCAGACTGAGACATTCATTGTAGGTGTGAAGATGTACCCAATCTGAAGTGTAAGCTTTTGAACAAAAGTCAATATACAGATATATTTGACATGTCCTTCTGACAGCATGGTAATAACCCTACTGCAATAAGCAACAACATACCAGGAGAGCAGCTACTCTTAAAGAGAGAATTCGGTCTGGAACAGAGATATGGAGGAGTAAGCACCTGAAACAAGAGCTGGCAGGAGGGAGTCGATAGTGAGGGTGCCAGGGGAAATGGGGAGAGAGAACAGAGGTGCAAGACTGAGAAGGACAGAGGGAGGACAGAATAGAAGCACCTGCTGCTTATCAGGCCTTCAGAAGCCTCATTCATTCTTTGCTTGCTTGAAGGCTTGTGGGAGGTTTCCAAGCTCCCAAACATCAAGGCCGCTCTGATGATCCAGAGACAACTGGCACTTTTTATGAAGGAAGGAACAGAGAAAAGCCAAGACCTTGACAAGTGATAAATTTAGAAGAATCCCTATCATCCTCTTAGTAACCCCCTTGAACTCTTCTGCAGTTAGACCACACCTAGGCTGTTTCTGGGACCTGACAGAGGTTTTTCAGGGTATTTCAAGTCTAAGAGTTGTCTGCAGCTCTCCTGGAAGTCACTTTTTGATGCTCCAACTCAGAAACCACATTATTCATTGAGGACTTTAGCAGCAATACCCTGAACTGGGAGTATCTTGTACTAGACAGGGGAAAACAAATTTTCTTTCAATACAGCATTCCTTCCCACAGCCCCTGACCTAAAAGCAAAACATATAGATAGATCTCGATAGTCTATCCTGATAGTCAGACACCACCCCTACTCCTCAAAAACCCCCCTCCACTACTAGTTATGACACAGGTGCTTCTTGTAGTCCTGTCCCACACCAACTTTCTGTCCTGTGTAGTTCCTTTACATCAGTCAATTTTCTGTAAAATCGTTATCCATTTAAAACCACTCATCCCTCTTCATTCATTTCTCCCATTGAGCATTCTTTTAAATGCCCGTTTTTACATCTTTTTCCTCCTTTCATGGAGGGTATTCTTCTGCTTTGCAAACAGGCAGAGAATTCTTCCAAAGACAGCACCTTCCCACATTTCTCTCTATAGTCTGGACTTTGGAAAACACAGATCATAGTAAAAAGCCCTCACTGTTCATAAATATTTTTAATACATCCTCAAGCAGTCAGAACTTACCATGGATGGGTATTTTTAAAAGTATATCCAGGAAGTGTATCCAGGATTATCTTTTTTTTTGGCTCTGAAAGTTTTAAAGGCATGGTTTCTAGATCAAAAGAAAGAGAAAAAAAAATCCTATGCGGGTGGGATTGAAAACATGTTTTTGGAGATGAAAAATGAACTCTGTGGAGTACTAAATTAATCCACTGCACCACCTAGGAGAATATTATATCTTCAGTACGCTTTACAAGTTTCAACTTTTCCCTTCCCAACTGTAAAAACATCCTCTGCCTGTGACAGAGTGATAGGACTGCTTTCCTGACTAATCATGAGGGATACTTAAAGATCCATAATATAAAACAGGTGCAAGAAATATGCATAGAATTGAACACTTAAAAAATTTAGACTTCACAAGAGTTCAATTGCTGTTCTGGGAGGTCTAAATCAAGTTAGCCAGCCAGTGCCTGAAACAGTTCAACTCTCTTCAAGAAGATTTAAGCAGTAAAAAGTAGAATACTGTGACAACAATATTTGTTTCTAACATCTCCATCATCTAAAAAAATCTATCCATTGTGAAAACTGTACCTATAGGATTAAACTAAGGAAAGAGAAATCCTAACACTTAACAGAAGTTGTTCTATAAAAAATATTAGTATATATGTCTTCAATCCCTCCATATTTTTCCCAGACAAAACTAGAGAAGGTAATGAACACAACTAGTGATGCTTTATGGCTGTAACTGAACATCAGGCAGGGTACCTCAAATGGCACACACAGCCACCCAGAAATCTCTGCTGGCAATGTGGGTTGCAGAAGCTTTTATTCACTCGGGAGTGGTACTAGCTGCACCAGATGAGGGAGGCCAAAACATTTGTTTGCAACTGTTTGCCATACCCATAGTAATAAGGATTAAATTCTAGAGTGGGGGAGAGAGGGAGGCAGCATGTCCATCAAGTCATCCATTCCACTTTACAGAGGGGGCAACCCTCACACTATCCCAGCATAACCCAGGTAATTATAGTTACCTCTTAATGAAAAAACAGCAGCCTTGTTTTCACTAATTGTTGAATATTGCTTATTCTGTTATAAACCCACCCTTTCCACACTTTTTTCCTAAACTTCAAAGATGTGGACATAAGGTTTACAGCAATAGTGTCTCTAAGTATATTGTATTTATCCTAAGGATATATCATGTATCCCAACAACGATGCAGAATCTGAATGAACAGACCCAAGAGAGCTTTAAGAGCTGTCCAAACCTATGCCCTTTTGAAAACTAGTGACATGTCTTAGGGAGTCAGAGGCACAATATTTGGGAGCATTATCGATTACAGTTAAAGCAACCTCAAAGCAATATACAAACTAGTAGATCTGCTCAGCCAATTAGCACTACCACATGAGGTAGTAGGTACCAAAAAAGGCAGCTTGATGAAAACCTCAAGCAAAATCTCTTCAATTATTTTCTTTCAGAGACTGCCTCCTCCCATTCTTGGAACTTAGTTCCATTCATAAATATAAATCTTGTTCTCAAATGCTTACTGCCTCCTTGTATCAGTGTACCCCTATGTAACAGTACATAATAATTTACAACATGAAGAAATGAGACAACTGCTCTGTTATTGCCAGCTACATATAAGTGAGTATGTTTTCAACCTGACACAAATATTTCTTTTCTCTTTGTACTAACCTTAAAAGTAAGGCTTATCTTGAACACTAAAAACTGAACTTAGAAGAGAAACAGCTGGAAGGAAGTTTCACTGTAAAACATTTAATTATAGCAGGTTTATTTCTTTGATCTGTAGATAATGTAACATTTGTTTACTATATTAAGTTTTTATAAGCCAACATTGAACTGCTACACTTCAAACTTCACTGCCAAGTCAAATAAAATGTAATTCACCATAGTCAATGTTTCTGAGCTACTGAATAAAGCCACATAAACAACATGCTACTTCCCCATTCATTCCCTCAGACCCTAAAGATCATTTTTCTTCAAAGCAAAACAGGAAAAAATAAAATAAAATGTTCACTGACATCCCTGCTGGTAATTCAAAGTTTTTTAAGTCGAGCTAAGGATTAGTATACCTCTCTCACTCAGACACAAGGACCAACGCCCAAGAATGACCTTCAAAACATATTTGCCTAATTTGTCTCCTGTTGTCATATTCTAACCCCAGCCTGGATTCTGTGGGGCTTTATTAACTATTCAGTACTGAAATAAAAAGGGTTCAGTGATTGCTTGCTAGCTCTTCTTCATGCCTCATTCTTCTCAGCTTTATTTTCAAATGCTCATATTTATTTAAATTGTCTTTATTCCTCTGAGTAAGTGTCCAAGTATTAAATTCATAAAACATGAGAGTGATTGTAATCTCAAATACCTGAAGCATGACCTTCCTTTGTAGTAACTTAAACTAAAGTTATTGTTCTCTGAAGGGAAGGAGAAAGGCATCCACATTTATTCAGGCTCTACTTTAATCATCAACAAGCTGCCTTAATGCAACTCTTTCAGATAATTAAACTACCCATTGGTTCTTTCATCATCAACTGCTTCTGTTCAACTATGTACTTCATTTTTTTCTTCAACAAAGTCACAGAATCAGCATGGTTGGAAGGGACCTCTGAGATAGAGTCCAATCCCCCCAAAAATAAAAAAAATTAAAAATGAGAAAAAAACCCAACACCCCACCACATCACACCTACCCATAAACCAATAACCTTGGGCACTTGAGCATGCCCTGAAGAGCCACATCTACATGTTTCTTAAATACCTCCAGGGATGGTGATTCCACCACCTCCCTGGGCAGGCTGTTCCAGTGCTTGACCACTCTCTCAGTAATTACTCCTAATATCTAATGTAAACCTCCCGTGCCCCAACTTAGGACCAGAGGAAATGATCTAGTCATTATTCATAGAATCATAGACTTGTCTAGGTTGGAAGGGTCCTTATAGATCATCTAGTCCAACCATCAACCTAACTCTGATAAAATAAATAATTAAGAAATAAGAAATAAAAATTACTAAACCATATTCCTGAGGACCATGTCAACTTGTCTTTTGAACACCTCCAGGAATGGTGCCTCAACCGCTTCCCTCGGCAGCCTATTCCAATGCTTGATAACCCTTTTGGTGAAGAAATGTTTCCTAATATCCAATCTAAACCTTCCCTTGCGCAATTGAGGCAATTACCCCTTGTCCCATCATCTGTGACTTGGGAGACGAGACTGACCCCCGCCTCTCTAAAACCCCCCCTTCAAAAAGCCCTCTACAGAGGGCAGAAAAATCTGCCATGCAACCATGCAAGTTTTTTAATCATATTTTTTTTTTTTTTATACCAATATCCTAGATTCCTTCATTGGAAAGTATTTTCAGAAAGAATAATCTAATTCTATAGGATGCTGCTATTCCCAGAAAAATAACAGCTGCTAATTTCTTGTACCACTGAAGTCAGTTAATTAAAGAGTTATGAAGCCCTCTATCTCCTATTAAGTCTAATTTTTGTCACATGCAACTGACTAAGATGATATGACTCAGTCTGTTCTTTAGATCTGAAAGATGCAACAGTGGTGCTGGTTTCAAAAGCAAAACAAAAAAAAAGGTTCAAAAACTCAAACCAACATTACCCTGCAGAAGACTTTGCATTTTATACCAAACACAACTGTTTGAATTAGTGAACATAAAAAAAAAACCAACTCCAAACAAACATAAACCCCCCCAAAACCACTTCTTTGAACCAGCCTACTGCTACAATACCAATTTACTAATTGAGACTACGGAGTTTTGTGGAAAAAGTATGGAGAAAAATTGAATATTAAGAGTAACAATTTGAGAAGTGTAACTGATTGCTGACTGATGACACACTAAACAACATTAAGTAATTAAATTTCCATTTTTATCTTCATTAAGTTTTAACCTTGTATCAAAGCACAACAATTTCTCACTGTTTCATCTGTCTCTTGTTGGCTGTATTTCCTATTTCTTTAAGAACAGGTCATGTTCTTAAACATGACAGAAGGAGATATTGTTCTTCTCTTGTGATGCAAAACACTGATATATGCTCAGGAAACAAAATTTTATGATAAATCAGTAGGAATGACAAAGTGAGAAGAATGCAGTGCAGAGAAGAGAACTACCAGCCAGACCTCAGACAGAAGATGGGGGAATGAAGAGAAATCTTCCAAGGGACCATAGCAGATCAGGAAGGATTTCTGTGACTTTGAGTTACAGCAGTGACCAAAACCAGTCACAACAGGAAGAATCCATCTGCAAAGACATCATGAGCAAACAGAGATTTTTTTTTTTATTTTATTCTATGCAAAAAGCAGATGCCAGCCAGAAATTTTTCCTCAATGATATGTGCAGCCAGGAACTTCTATGAAAAGCTTTATCTTGGACAGTGCAGTCCATTTCCTGATGAAGGCAGTAAATGGAAGCAGCATGTACATTTAAACAAAGTCATGTAGTCCCCTCTCTTAATATACAAGCAGCAAATGATGAGAGAGAAGGCACTCAATCCTCTTTTCTTCTTTCATCTGTGCCCAAATGATGCCAGAAAGAATGAAAACTGCTCTCCAAAAAGACAGGACTGCATAGTGAATGAGACAGATAAGAGAAGCAAAATTATTTGTGCTGTTCCATATCCCACTCTCAAGCAAGATACTGTAGCCCTTAGTTATAAATCCACATAAAAACTCTAAGAAGTAGGTTAGCACCTTCAACATTTCAGAAGGGTTCAAAGCAAGGCACAGAGATGTTAAATGAAAACACAATGCCTTTTGAAATAACTTTCATTTACCTGCTCTTGTATGTTCTAAAAATACAAAACTGTAGGCTTGCCAAAGTGAACATGAGGAAGATCAACCTGATAACATATAAGATTATGACCCAACTGATGTGCAGTTTCATTTGAAAAAGAAATAAACCTTAAATAGCAATTACATCTGCTCTGTGATTAATTACAGCTGTCCAATGAACTACTCTCCTTATGAAACACTATGTAAGGGTATGTACACTCTCATTAGAGTACAGATTTTTCCAGTGCACAAATGCAAAAGAGATTTCTGGAAACTAATGAGTGCAGAACTGCTGCTATTCTACTCTACTAATAACAACTAGATTCTAGGTCTATACACTTCACACAGCCTTTGAAATCCATCATCAATCATGTTAACCGATTCTCACAAGATAAAAACAAGAGCTGAAGCCTAACATCTGCTTTCCTTGGCAAACCAATCTCAAAGTTCATGCATTTGGGAGTTTTTTAATCATCATAAATAATCTACAACCAGATGAATTAAAGGTGCTGCCTTGATTTCTGGGCAAATCGTGTTTAACTTCTCTTTCTTTTAAAGCACCCAAAGGAGGAGGTTAAAGAAGATTAGGCAAGCTAAAGCCCAGATAGAAACTAAACCTAGCCAGAGACATTAAGGACAAGAAAAACTTCTGTAAGTTTGTCAGAGATAAAGACAAGACTAAGGAAAATGTAGGCCCTCTCCAGAAGAAAACAGCAGACCTGGTCACCCAGGATATGGAGAAGGCTGAGGTACTGAATGATGTTTTCTCCTCAGTATTCACCAGCAGAGGCTCTAACCACACAGCCTGACTAGAAGGAGGCAACAACAGGGTCTATGAGAATTAAGAACTGCCAACTACAGGAGAATTAGGTTCTAGACCATCTAAGGAACCCAAAGGTACATAATTCCATGGGACACGAAATCCATCCATGGGTCCTGAGGGATCTGGCAGATGAAGTTGCGAAGCCGCTTTCTATTATATTTGAAAAGTCAGTAGCAGTCCGGTAAAGTTTCTGCCGACTGGAAAAGAAGAAACATAACCCCTATTTTCAAAAAGGGAAAAAAGGAAGACCTGGGGAACTACAGACGGGTCACTCTCACCTCTGTGCCCAGCAAGATCATGAGGCAGATCCTCCTGGAATCTCTGCTAACGCACATGGGAAATAAGGAGCCGATTGGTGACAATCAACACGGCTTCACCAGAGGCAAGTTATCCCTGATAAATCTGGTGTCCTTCTATGACAGTGTTACAGCACTGGTAGATAATGGGAGAGCAATAGATAAGGCCATGGAGGGAGTGGGTTAAGAAAGCTGATTCATATTCAAGGACTACTTCCTCCAAGCTCAGGAGCAGTCCATCTCAACAAGCTAGAAGTCAGGCAAACGTGTCAGGAGGCCTGCATGGATGAACAAAGAGCTTGTGGCAAAACTCAAACACAGAAAGGGAGTGTACAGAAATTGGAAGCTGGGACACGTAACCTGGGAGGAAAACAGGCTCTGGCCAAGCATGCAGAGATGGTAGTTAGGGAAGCCAAAGCCCACTGGGTGATGAAACTGGCTGAGATAAGGCTGAGGCACTGAATGTCATCTTCACCTCAGCCTTTAGTAGTAAGGCCTACGGTTAGGATTAACAGACCCAAGCTTTCTTTCCCTACTATGCTCAGAAGCTCACTTTCTTGGACTCTGTTCAGTGTAAAGTATAAGTGTACATGTTATCTAAGCTGCATATAAAAACTGTTCAAAGTTTCAATCAGTTATTTCCAATCCAAGTAAAATTCATGTTTATAATATTTAACTCTTTGTTTGCAATAATAATCTTAAAAACTAATTTGAGTAATTTACATTAAAATTTTGATAGTTTACACAAGACTACCTACAACAATAAAAGCTATAAATGTTATACTCACAAATGTATGCAAATAAGAATTAACCAGGTGCAGACTGATGGAAACAGTTTGCATAGCTGCATGAAGACACCCCAAACACTAGCAAGATGAAAGAATCATTAAAAAATAAAGGAGAGATCATCAGGAATCTCAAGTAATCATTTATATTTACATTTATATTCCTAAGAAAACTGAGTTATAGTTAGTTACCACATTTGGGAGGAAAACCTATGTTTTCACATAATGCAAAGGTCTGAAGTTAAACACAACACATTTGCATCCACTGCCAAAACCACTCCATCAACCTCAGCATTTTGAAAACCAGGCCATGTTTGGACAAGCACTCCATGCTGGACTCTTTTTGAATGATCTTTCTACAAACTAACATTTGGCTTGCAACAGATGTAGCCATTACATAATTCTGAAACATAACTGAAATATACCTTCAAGATTCATTGCATTTGGCACTGTCACTTAAGCTTAAAAGTCTGAAAAATTCCAACCTTCCTGCTCAAGACTTGACAGCATATGAACATTGAAATAAAACAATTAAAAAAAAAATATCACACAATGAACTTAGCTTCTAATGCGACTGATGAAATTAAATTACTGAATTCCATTTTCATAAGATATTGGTCTTGAATTGCTGGGAAAAAACCTCTAAATTTTACTGGGCTTTGTCCAGACTCACTCTTTTTAGTAGGGATTTTGTTTTGGTTTCATATCAAAGATGATGATAAATTCTCTACTGTGTCACGGAAATGCACTGCAAAGTTTCAAACACTGCCAGATCACTGTCCCTTCAAGTAAGTTTTCAGAGAAACAGTGCTTTAACAAACAGTCCTCTAACATAATTTCCTAGAGTTCAATGAGCCTGAGCAGCAGCTTTGCAAGTCCCGTCTTACATTGATAAAAAGGAAATCAAAATCATGCATCCTACAACCCCTGAGAGTCCCAGTACTATGCTCTTTGTGCTGTTTGCAGGAGGTGCTTGCAAGAAGTTTAGAGGTTCAACATCAAAGAGCAACACCTCCCTTTTTGCACATCTTTATCACTCTACAGCATTTCCTCTGAATGTTTTGTTATTTTTAACTAGCAACAGATAGTTCAGAGTCTCAGTCATATACTAAATTTGATTAAGTATTAAATGAAGACTTTGCACGACCTTGATTCACAAGTCATAAAAGCAAAGCCCAAGACAAATGCGAGAGACCAAATATCACTGAACTCTTATGGTACAACTGACATTTTTCTGAGGAATGTCATACTCTGACACCACCAGTCCCTCATCAGTGCAGTACCAATTGTATTAGTAGGCCCAGTAGCCACTCAAAACTGATGAAAATTCAGGTTAAAGCCTGAGAAGATCTTCCATCTCATAGGTACGTAAAAGAAAACTCCCTACACCTATGCATAAGATTATGCTAGCAACACTGGATTAAAAGATCATCCTTTGGGCTCTTTCAGAACCAACACTCTGATACTGGTTTTTTTTCCTAGGTCACCAAAAAGAAGGCAATGGCTTTATACTTTACAGCCACTCCATATCTACACAGCCCAGGTTTTAATCACTTTGAACTGAAAAACCACTTAAAAAACCCCAAAACACTTAAAAGCAATTAATTGGAACAAGTTGCCCAGGGAAGTCATGGATGCCCCATCACTGGAAGTGTTCAAGGCCAGGCTGGACGGGGCTTTGAGCAACCTGCTCTAGTGGGAGGTGTCCCTGCCCATGGCAGGGGGTTGGAACTCAACAATCTCTGAAGTCCTTTCCAACTCTAACTAGTCTATGATGGTCTTTGTTGGAATAACTCTCTCTTCCTAATGCTTCAAGAGGTTCAGCAGTTTTGTGACACACTGGGCCTGCACAGATAATTTGATGATTGCAAGCTCCTCCTTCTCATGCAGATGCCGCAGCTCATGGCTCTAAGCACTTGCATGCATACAGGTGAAGGGACTGCTTTTCAGAGCAGAAATGGGTGGACACAATTATCTCACACTCTGTGACAAGCTTCACTGTAACCAATCATCACCCAAATCCAGATTCGAACAGCTATAACCGTTTACAGGTAAAGTTGACAGAAACAGCTCTAGAGGGACTGCACTCATTTCCCTGTCCTAGGCTTCCTGTAAGGTCATGATTTTAAAGGGAAATAATATACCAGAAAAGATACATTTAAAGAAAACAAAATAAAACCACACATCCTCTACCACACAGTTTAGAGTGGGAATGTGTACAAAGATAGCTTGCCAGCTAAGGCAGACAGACCTGATCATGTACAATATGGCTTTGTTGTAGGGTTGCTCATGAAAAACAGGCAATAAAAATGGGTAACTTATTACCACGATAACTTAAAAAAAATAAAAATCAAACACAGTGAACCGACTGCCATAAACCAAAGGAATGATATATGGGGAATGAAGAAATTTCTGATTTCAAACTGATAGTGAGCTGTTCTACAGAATGTTTTCAGAAGAATACAGTATAAAGCTTATCACAACGTGTACAGCAAACTTACAGGAAGCTGTGGGTGTAGCAAGAAAAGCAAATGAAGTAATAAATAAATAGGTAAGTAGTAAGTCTCAATATCTACAATACTACTGGTGGAGTTTAGCTTTGCCTCAGATTTGCTCGGTGACTTTGAGCAAGTCACATAGATCTCTATGTAGATATATTTAGATAAAGATATTTGCTCTCAAAGCACTTTAATCTCCAGAGATGAAACAGTATATGAAATTTAAATGTTGATATTTGCAGCTTACAGCCTCCTAATGATGGTTGAAATGTGCATTCCACACTCACCATCTGATAGAATTGACTCAAAAGCAGTCTTTATATATGTTTTGACAACATGTGAACGTTCAGCACAATTCATTGTGTGTTATCTGTCTGTGAAGTATGACCAAAATAAACCAACAAAAAACCCACAGTAAAAAACAAACCAACAAACAAAAAACCCAAAACAAAAAACTAACCCCCAAAAAACTTACTTGCAGAAGTGTTCCATGAATATTATTTTGTCGTATACAAGGACTGGTAGAGTCTGGAAGGCCCTCCAGCAAGGCCAGCACTGTACGTGGTATTTCATTTACCATAACAAATGGAACGAGGGCCCGACCTGACATCTCACGGGAACGGTACACAGGAGAGTGCCCACACCTAGAAAAAGGAGAAATACTTTTTTTTGGTCATCCATCTGCAATCCACTGCTGTGTCTAAAACCAAACAAAGGCTAATGCAATGAGAACTAAAACATATTTCTCAGAAATCATATGTATAGTCTTTTTTCTCAGTAGTGAGAAAGTATTTGCCCAGAAACATAAATCACACGAGAGTCATGTTAGAGGCTTTTTTCTTTACAGAAAGAAAAAAAAAAAAGAAAAAATATAATTATGCCATGAAACATGTAAGTATGTTCCACCTTTCTGGATATTTATGTCAATTACTATACAGCAATCACATTCGAATGTATTAGGAGACTGACTTAAAACTATTAAACTCTGTGTTCTTAATCAGATGTTTCCATAAGAACATAACATAGTATCTACTGGAATTTTAGGCCATTATCTCCCACTGGTTTTTAGAACATATCTAGAATATATATTAAAAAAAGGAATTAAAAGACAAAATGGAAATAATTTTCTATTACTTATAATTAGTCTATCAAAAATAAATATTTTTTATTTATTAAAAATTCATTAATAAGACTCAAGACTGCATACAAAACACAGGCAAAAACCAGCCCTTTCTCTTTTAATGTTATTAGGGTTTATATTAACACATTAATGATATATATGTATGGTTATATATACCTCAGTGGCATGAACCTGTGTACACCGAGTTGAAGTGAACAAAAATCTTTTATCAACTAAAAGTAGGTTAGAGAAAGTCTTTAAAAGCCAGTAATTCTTGCATGTGTCTGTATTTGTAACAGAGGGAAAACTCAGCCACCCGCAGTCTCAAACAACTGAGACGTTTACCACAGGGTTTAGACATGACTGGCCAAATGACTTAGGTGATAAAAAATGCAGCACTGCAGAAGTTATACTCTGGTGTCTCACAGTTGATTGTGATGACCAAGAGAGATGCCCTTTCCTCCATCCTACCCTCTCACCCTTTTCCTGAATTAATTCTAACATATTTTCAGCTTACAGAATCACATGTAGTTGAGATTATCCCCTGCTAAAAGAAGCAAACCACTTTTGAGCCTCCCAAACAAGCTCTGCAGGGTCATGCCTATGTATTTTAAAAAATGAAATTAAATAAAAGGAATTATAAAGTATCAAATACCTCTTGCAAATTTAACTCAGTACTCAAAGTAATTGTTTACTTTAGTTCAAATCAAATAGAGAAAACAGTTTCCATTTTGAACCCGCAAGGGAATAAACAGGGTTTGAACACAAGACAGTAAATAGACTTAATTGAAACAGTGTAATAGTTCTGACATTTTAGTCACGTTAGGCCACAATATGCCTGAAAAACAGAGGTCACTTAAAGGAAGTAGAGAGCTATGCTACCCCTGAATAATGCTCTGTCCTCCACCTCCCCATGTCTCCCCTTGCAGGGAATGGTTTTTAAAAAAAGATCATCTTTGCATTTCCTTGTCAAAGACTGCCTGTATTTCACAACATGATGCAAAAGCAAAGCAGTCACAACTGGAGGCCCTTCCATATGGAAAAGCTTTTATTTCATATTGACAAGGTGCAAGAAGAAAATCAACTTGGCTCTTGATAAAAAAGCTTCCAATTTTGCAAAGAAAAACATTTTAATTCTACTGTAAACTTAAATCTGAGAAGTGATTTATCTGCAACCACTCCTTTATTTCTGCTAAACTTTGTTTTCTTAACCAAGGGATTCTCACATATAGATGTTCCTTCCAAACACAAGCAATACTGATACTGTAATGAATGTCTAGTTTTTAATTAGCTGTAACTGCATACTCAAGAAAGTTCTTTATTTTGTTCACAACCTTTTACAAATCCCAAAGAATCTGACACTTCTTCAAAAGGAAGAGTGGAAAATGGGTAAAATGCCAGGGTTTCCTCTAACTTGTGTAAGGGTACTTTCCAACACTACATGCTTCAGAGGGGTTTTTCTCCTTGAACACGATGCAATGGATTAGATTAGAATTCCATGGAGTTTTTCCTTGCAATAAAAAAAAATTGGAGTTGAGAGTCATTTCTAAATAACCTTTTTCTTTGTTATCTTGTAAAAATTGACATTATAAACTTCTAACATGTGCACAGATATATATGCAGATACAGTATTTTACATATCAAATTTTGTTCCATGTTGTTATTTTATCAAATTTATTATGGAAATTGAAGTGACAGTTCTATATTTAGAAAGAAGAAAATTATTTTACATTACAGGCAAAATTGTTTCAGCTGCCTAAAGTCTGGGTCAACAACAGAGACTGCCTCCTCAGCATATATCCTGAGCAAACGTGCAATTCTAAAAACTACAGACAAGTCTAATCTTCACCTCTATTCATGCCCCACATTGTTTTCCTCCAGAAGTGCCTCAGCAGCCAAGTGTTTACCCACAAAGAAGCCCGAGACCCTCAAACGAGGTTCTCTTTTGCACTCTTGAGGATCCTAAATCAGGAGACAATCACCAGCTCCACAGGTGCCCAGTGGGTGGAAAATTCACCCAGGACAACCTTTTGTGCCCGAGGAAAACTCACCCAGGACAACCTTTTGTGCCCGAGGGAAACGCAAATCCACAGACACTACTTACCCAAAGGGCAACCCAATCACCAGCCTGCCCCCGTACCACCACACCAGGCACCCACCCTATACAAATGGAAACACCTCTCACTACAGGTTGCTGCATGGGGGGCAGTGCAGCCACAGGAAGGCCTCAGAAGCGCACTCCTACAAAGTCATTACTAAAAAGCAAAAGCATCATAAAGTTCAAAAACAATATGGTATCTGCTTTACAGGAATACATATAGGAACACATGGATTTGGGAAGTTATTTTGAAATATCTTCCTTGTGTAACCTGTACTGATAATATTTCAAGAACACTCCTCCTTTCACATGCACATGGAAGATGTCATGCCAAGTCACCACTAGTGACCTATCCCTGAACTTCTGCATACCCTGAAGGCACTTATGTTTTGAAGGTACTTGGCTTCATCCCTGAATCATGCAAGAAGTTTGCCAGAAGAATGTCAAAATATACGCTACTTTTTCCATAACCTGTAACAGCACCCTAGATTAAGAACAGGCAGTCTTGATTTTCACTGGATCCCACTTAGATATAATCTCTTACCTGTAAAGAAAACTAACAGGATCAGTTCTCAAGCAGTGAGAGGAAGAGTGAATACAAATAAAAGAACTGAGTAACATAAACAATCCAACCCAATGCAGCAATTTTTTTGTTTGTTATACCACCCTCCAAGATCAAGTATACACCTTAACACTGAGTCCACCACCTGAATTCTTAAATATTTATTTATTTTACCTAGGATTAGCACCAAGTATCATAACCAGTCTCTCAAGCCCCACCAAGAAAAATCACTATACGATTACAGCAATGGCTGTAACTCAGTTTGTACCTGCAACAAAACCTGCAGCTTCAGGAAAGAAATATTTTAAGGCTATTAAACTATTCTGGTTATTCCTGCAGTAGTTTAACACATTGCCATCGCTGAGATTAGTTTCACTTATGTGGCAGCAGTTGCCTTCCCAGGGTGTTGGCAGAAAGGAACAGGACCTCCAACCTCGGCCACTTCACCATCCAGACTCTGAGCTTTACCTGCCAACAAAATGACTAAAATGTGGCAGAGGCTGCCTTTTCTCATCCTCTCTGCAGGCAAATACAAGCAATGGCATCTTGCATCCATTAGGATAGCATGTATATATTTGTCAACCTGTATTTAAAACTGCTTCATTTTCTTTGATTTGAAAGAAAAACACTTGAGGGGAACAAAGTGTTTTCCGTATTTGACACTTTCTCTGCATGCAGGTCATACATAAACAGACTTAAAAATCTAAGAAATATCTAAAATGTTGTGATATGTAAAATCATACAGTAAGCCAACCTAATTTTATGATCTCTCAAGGTAGCAACAAGCAATGAAACTTGCAAAATCCTCATGTGATACGCTTCTATTGAATCCTGAGGGCTATTAACAACTGTTGAAGTAGTATTCCATGTTGAACTCAGTACTGTTTACCTAGGTGCACGAGGTATTGGATGTAAACATGTTTACTTCAAACAGTCCATGATCAAGAACAAAAAGTCAATAAATCTGAGAAGGTTTCACTTTGTGTACATAGACTCAATGCATTTCCACTGCTCCATTCCAGCTTTTACACTTAGATCCTGAATAACCCTCCTAACCGACATAATTTATGTGAAACTCTCATAAGGCACAAAGATTCCATACTCCTCTGCACACATCAAAGTATCTAATTTATTACTCTGGCTACAGACAACAGAACACTAGCTGTAAATAAAAATATCTTTACTTTTTTTTGAAAAAAAAAAAAAGAACTGCAGGTGTTTCCTCTGTGATTATTTTCTTCCCTTTCTTATTACTCCCCCTCAACAGGCCTTATATTACCCAAATTAACAAACCAAATAAGGATTACCTGTTATATGAAGGTAACGAAAAGAAATGAGTAGAATTAATTTGAAAAATTGCACCTGTAGCTGAAAATACGTCCATTATATTAAGTAATACCTACAGTTGTTAGAAGAAGGATTAACAGGGAGAAGAATATCTACTTCCAGGTTCAGTGGATGTTCTTGCAGCAATCTGTGCATTACTGCATCACTGCTTATTAACAATACTGTACCTGCAGTACTATAGATGATATCACAGCATCAGCATTTTGTTTTCAGCTGAAATACATTCACATCCTTCATAAAATGTTGGAATCAGGAACAGCACCCACGAAGACAGAACAGAAACAACTGGAAAACAGGCTCAACAACGAGGAAGGGAACATTCTGCAGAAGGGGCCTCTAAGTCAACCATCCTACCACCATCACAAAAAGAGTTTAGGAGAAGAGGGCAGCATTGGGCAGGAAGGGCACATTTGCAATTCAAACAAACCAGCTCTGCCCGCTACTTAAAGCGCTTTCACAGACTCTAGGGTTTTTAAAAGATAAAACTAATTGAAAATAAATGAATAAGTAAAAATCAAACAGATTATGTCCTTTAAATCCTGGAGCTTGTTATGCCACAAGGTCCTAACAACTGGAAAGAAAAAAAAAATAACAAGGCTTCTGTCTGATTCTGTATAGACACAGTAAATTGTATGAGAAAGAAGGTTTCCTTTTCCTCCACCATGCAGCTATATAGTACAAGTCATGTTATCAATTCTAAAGCAAGAATTAAAACCATAAAATTAGATTAAGGGATAACACAGATGAGGATCACAAAGAAAAATATTTAGCACCAGATTCAGTTCCTACCCAAAGGAGTTTGGTTATTAAGACTCAAGAGCATTGTGCTACCTGTATTAAGTTAAATAACTCAAAAAAAGAGACTTTTTAAGAAAAATAATCATCATGATTATATATTACCCTTTGAGTTCTCTCGTGAAAGATTAAATTTAGCAACTTTCAAAGGCAGAATTACAGGTTTCCAAGCAAAGACATGTCCAAAAAGAGCATTAAAAAAATGCTTCCACACAATTAACATAACTTGGACTTCCATACTGGTGACAAATCAGCAGGATGGTACCTATTCATTATGTGAGAGAAGGTTTCCTGTAATACGAATACTAATTTGCTATAGAAGTACCTAAAGTTTCTTTTGTTCCTTTACTGGTTTGCTTGGTTTGTGGTTTTATTTTAAAGAAACAGAACTATATTCCATTTCATTAGATTTCTGTGCTCCTTAACAATTAAACTATCCAAAATATTTAATTTTCACATCTTTTTTCACTGTGGAAATTTGTATTGTAACTGGCCTTAATAAATTTTTTTAAATTTATTCTGAAATTAAGGACCAAAACATCCCCCGGATATTCTGATTTTTAATACAGCATCTCAATATTTACCTGACAATTAGAAAAACATTACAAAAGTATCATCAGTTTGCTGGAGGTCTTAGGCCTACAATCAACACACGAATGTAGTCCAGATAACATCTGAACAGAAATATGGACAGAAACAGATCAAGTTTAATTTTAGGTTATTTATACAGTACTAAACCTCTAAATTCTTATCTATTTCCTTTAAAGTGAAGTTAACAGTTGCCCAAACTCCTATTGTCTTTATACACTGTGTCAAGTATTTTATTTTTCCAACTTGGGTAATTAAGATAAAACCTTATGCTTTTGTACAGGCAGTGTTTTCCACACGAGCATTAAATGAATCAGAGTACCTGTAAATACTGCAGGAACTACGCAGGCAAAACACACAGACTTTTACTTGGGAAAGCTATCCAGAAGCTTTTTGCCAGTTGTTTCTCCATATATTTCCAAGGCCTTCTAGGAACAAATTATACGCATTTCTCTCTTCTTGTCACCAAGATCTAGGTTTTTGTAAAAAACTGACAAGTGATACCACGCTGAATCAACAACAGAAACTTGAATTGTTGTGGCTCAGGCAGCCAACAAACTAAGATCTCAAACATGTAAGCCTGTGAAAACTGTTACTAATACCATGTGTAAACTTTGGACAAACATAAATATGCACTCTTCAACTGGAGATTTGTTACGGAATGACCTGGATGAGGGGATTGAGTGCACCCTCAGTAAATTTACAGATGACACAAAGTTGGGTGGGAGTGTTGATCTGCTTGAGGGTAGGATGACTGTAAGAGGGACCTGGACAGGTTGGATCGATGGGCCAAAGCCAATGGTATGAGGTTCAACAAGGTCAAGGACACAGAAGTGGTGGTCAACAGCCAGGTGAATGTGAATCAGCAGTGTGCCCAGGTGGCCAACAGCATCCTGGCCTGTATCAGGAATAGTGAGGCCAGCAGGACTAGGGAAGTGATTGTCCTGCTGTATTTGGCACTGGTGAGGCTCCACCTTGAGTACTGTGTTCAGCTGTAAGTCCCTCACTACAAGACAGTTTGATACTGGAGAGTGTTCAGAGAAAGGTAACAAAGCTGGTGAGGGGTCTGGAATATAAGTCTTATGAGGATCAACTGAGGGAGCTGGGGTGGTTTAGTTTGGGGAAGAAGAGCCTGAGGGAAGACCTTACCGCTTTCTACAACTACCTGGAGGTTGTAGCAAGGTGGGCATTGGTCTCTTCTCCCGAGTAAGAGGCAATGGAATAAGAGGAAATGGCCTCAAGCTGTGCCAGGGGAGGTTTAGGATGGATATTAAGAGAAGTTTCTTCACAGAAAGAATTATCAAACATTGGAACAGGCCGCCCAGGGAAGTGGTGGAATGGCCATCCCTGGAGATATTTAAAAGATGAGTAAACATGGTGCTTAGGGGCATGGTTTAGTGGTGGTTTTGGCTGTGTTAATAGTTGGACTTGTTGATATTAAAAGGTCCCTTCCTCTCTAGACAATTCTACGCTGACACAAATTAATGTCATCTCTTTTCTTGCAATCCCATCAAGAAATCTCAAATAATATTTCCAGGTAGCTAACCTCTAGGCTTATTTAACTATTTGTTAAAGTCACATGAGGTTAAAGCCTCCTTTCATCAATTTTTGGTTCACAGCACTCAAGAGAAAGAAAACCTGCTCTTAACTCAAGGTCATGTAAAAGAAAAATTTTCATTCACAACCATATTTCAGCTTTGTTAATTTCTGAAGTTACAATGATGTTTCACAACTGCAGAATAATAGAAAAAAAAAAACAAACACCACAACCACTTACTACCAAAACAGTTAGGATAAAACACAGCAAAGAATGTAGACAAACTACTTTCTGTTTTAGCAACTGTATCATTATTTTGAACTTCATGAAAGGGATGTTGAATGCATAAATTAAGTCTCAGCACTTTGTCAAGTCTCAGCACTCTTTTGTAAGACAAGCTAAATATTACTGCTTGGCTACTTATCTTGACCAGCAAAGTACCCACTGACTGGCTAATTTTGAGGATGTAAATGAATAACAGAATTACTTCACCAATCATATGTTGACAGTTGAGCACCCCATCGTATTTTTTGCTGGATCACGTTTCAAATAAGAAGTAGCACACATCAAATTTTAACCTAGGATCCCAGCCATTGGCCCTCTTGAGGAGTCTGTAATACTGGAGAAAGATATTGTTGCTCTCACTGCTCATGAACACTTCCCTCTTAGGTGTCACCTTTTATTCCTCTCAATCTGACACCTCCCTACAGGCTGTGAATGTTTCCTAAATTGCTTCAAATTATAGTGTGCCAATAAGCAGCAAACAGATTGATGAACATAATAAGAACTGGAATAAAGAATCAATAACGAGTACCTAGGGGTTGTAATATTTCCCATTAGCATCAATTGAACATGAAAAGAATGTTTTCCCACAGCTCAAGAGAAAAGGCTGAGGAATTTAGCAAAGAACATACAGGATATAAAATGATATTTGGTTGATCAGAAGGCTTTGCAGTCTTCTCTAGCACTACAATTTGAACTTAATAAAAGTGGAAAAAATTACAAACTGTTTACCATTTCCTACTTCAAAATGCTAAAAACAAAAAATAGAAGGAAAACCGTATTAATAAATACTTACAGTGAACCATAAATATTTTTACAGATCAGTACCAATCACTACACAATCAGGGTTTCACAGAGAACAGACTAAGTAGAAATGGAAGAATTCCAAGCCAGTCCCAACTCCCAAGGAGTTAGGCCCAAAAGAGAAACGCATTCCTCTCCCTCCTTCCTTCTCCTCCTCCAGCCATAAAAAACTTCTATCTTAGGTATCATGCAAGAGATTTCACACTACAAAACACAGTAAGAATCTAAAAAAAACAATGTCTGTTTTAGGGGTGTACATTGCTCCTCTTTCCAAATGCTTATGCCAGTTCATGTATTTTGGGAACCTTGCTTATCATCAAAAAGACATCTGTCTTTGTATTGCAATGGCAGGTTCTGCCTCATAAGCTTCCCCAGCAAGGACAGGGCATTCCAATGGGTCAGAGCCTCCTCCTGGTATCACAATGATTCCAAATAATAAATTATTGCAGAAGGTTATAATGCTAAGCAGTTATACTGATCAGACATTAGATTAATAATAATAAAAAAAAAAAAGCACAACAAAGGAAAAAACCAGAGACCAAGACTGAGAAGATGTGCATGTGATATGAAAACCCCAGGAGATGCTTTTATAAACAATTGTGATCATGAGCATCTACTGCAATACAACAGTGCTACAAAAACCACGTGTAGTTCTTTTAATCTAATATGAAAAGGCATTCCCAAAAAAATCTCTTTGCTTATCAGACCCCAGTAAGATTCCCAGTCTTACAAAATGAGAGTTGAAAATGGGCAAGTTTTAACATCAATTCACCTACTGGTGCCATGCCACACTAAAATAAAAGGAAAAAGAGGAGAAAGGCAGAGGAAGAACAACCATTCAGCTATCTTCTTTGGCCACTTACCAAAAGATACCAGTATTTATCTTACAGAAAGTCAGATGACTGCTTTCAAGTCAGATACAGGATAAGCCCACATGTGCAATCATACATGTATGAAACAAAACAAAAACCAGGGAAACTGTATTTAAACAACTTATATAAACAGCAATTTTAACAAGGTATACATTAATTACTTCAATCAAGCTCTTCCCAAACAAACTGAAGACATCTTGTTATCAGATCTCCTTAACTCCCCTATCTCTTGTGCTCTTTTTTCAGTGTAAGGTTTAAAACTTATTTCAAAGCCTCACAGACACTTTCCATTTTACATTTGAATTTTGTTTATTTATTACTCCATCTTACCCCAGAATCAATTCCCAGGAAGCCTATACAAGCTTTGTCACAGGGCTACAATGGAACCAGACCTGACACCTGATGAACCAGATACAATTTAACATAAACACAGCACAGAGCAATGAAAGTAAATACTTTTTTGAAAGAGGAACCCAGATACTCACATGCAAGTAACATTATTGAGAAGTAAATATTTAAATTCACACAACCTTCTAGAATAATTAACATTACTATTCTTGGGTCTTTTTCCTTAAGATGTTTCCTTAAGGAGTGAGCTCTCACAGATTTATAAAATAATAAGACACAACTGTGACTCCCAGAGTGCCCCCGAACTCATGCTCAAGTGCTCCACTCCCCAAGAAGGTAAAATAAACCTGGATCAATCTCACGTATTTAATACTCATTTTTCAAACTGCCTAAAGCATAGAATTCAATGATTTGCAACATTAGATCACCAGAGTAATATCAGTGTGCTGGTTTTGACTGGGATAGAGTTGTTACTTTTTTTCCATAGTAGCTTGCACGGGGCTATGTTTCGGATTTGTGCTGAAAACAGCGTTGATAATACAGGGCTGTTTTCATTACTGCTGAGCGGGGCTCACGCAGAGTCAAGGCCTTTTCTGCTTCTCACGCTTCCCTGCCAGTGAGCAGACTGGGGGTGCAGAAGAAGTTGGGAGGGAACACAAATGGGACAGCTGACCCTGAATGACCAAAGGGATAAGAAGGAAGCAGGGGTTGTTCAAAATGATGGTGTTTTGTTTTCCCGGGTAACCGTTATGTGTGATAAGCCCTCTGGCTTCTTGGGGATGGCTGAACAGCTGCCTGCCAATGGGAAGGGGTGAATGTTTTGCTTTGTTTTACTGGTGTGTGAGGCTTTTGCTTTACCTGTTGAACTGTCTTTATCTCAACCCATGAGCTCTCTCACTTTTACTCTTCTGCTTTTCTCTCCCTTTCCACCAGGGGGAGGGAGCAAGCGGCTGCAGGGCACTTAGTTGCTGGCTGGGGTGAAACCACAGCAATGAATGACAACAGACAGAAAATAACGTAAATATAGTAAATATCTCTGGAAACTGAAAACCATATTTGGGGGATACAGTATTATGCAACATTGTAACGCTGCTTCATTACACGGGGAAGATCTTAAACATTTTACTAATCAGAAAATGATTGAAAAACATTAGTCCTTTGTACTAGGATCAAGCAGAATGCAACTGAAGGTCTATTTTTGTATTTCCAGTACTTATTTTTAAAGATAGATCCAAATTCACTTTGGCCAATAAAAAATGCAAATCAAAACTGATTATAAGAGATTAAAATTCAAGCTTGTATTTCTATTAGAAACTTTTATTTCAGGTAACAGTATTTTTTAAATAGCTTTCTAAACTTGTTGATCTTTGAACAATACCAACTCCAAACAGTATTTTATACAGAACAATTTATGGAATCTATACGTTATAGACTGAACCTGTGGGAGTTCACTGAAGGAATCTTGTCTTTTATAACCAGAAACCTCTATTTTGCTTTTAAGTTTTGACAAAAATCTTCTGTAAACTGGGTATTAGTCTGGACTGGCATCTGTTGAGATCTTAAAAATATTTAACTATAAGTCAACAAAACTTTGTGTATTTACACACTGAATAAAGCCAAGAATACCACATTACCACTTTGTCAGGGGCATTGGACTAGATGATCCCCAAAGGTCCCTTCCAACCCCCTATAATCTTTTGATTACTTGTATGGACTTCATGGGGAATCACAGCCTCTAAGATATTTTTTGCCTTTTCCCCCAAGTTTGAAAGAAATTGGGGACAACTGCCTGCATCACTTCTTGCAGAGGGACACATGAACATATGTGACTCTCTGCTAAGAAACGTAAGGTGGGCCAAGTAACATGTTCAAAGAAGTCCACCTAATGCTTACGGTAACAGATCTTTGAAGTATAGTCTAACCCTTTCAAAAAGCCGCAAACCCCAAAGTTTAGCAAAGGAACATCATCCTAGCCCCACAGCCAAATGACACAGAAGGATGGCAGGCCCTACAGCACTGCACAAGGATGCAATTCACAGGAACCTGCTGGGACTGGGATGCCACGCTGGTGCCTGCGGAGGGAGGGCTCCCACACAGCACGTGGGCATCACCAGCGCTACTGCAGCGCTGCGGGAAAGGGATCACAGGGGGCTCTCCTGACATCTCACACCACTTCAGCTGAGTGTGCTTTAAGAAATTCACCGAGCCAACTTTGCCAGCAGCCTCATAGGAGATTTCACAGAGCCTGTTCTGACAAACAAGCTGCAAAAGTAGTTAACTTCAAAGAAAAAGTGTACTGATAAAAAAAAAAAAAATTATACCATTTTCAGTTGTCTCCTCTGCCTTTCCAAGACAGGGGATAACTAGATCAATGTAAATCAACATACCCTCTAGTAGATGCAACCAGCTCACTTAAATAACAGATTGATTTTTCCTGTCACAGCTACTATGATAGCATTTGAGCTGCCAGTCTGCTCACAGATGATGTATACTTCCCCTCTCCTACTCTAAGTGCTCTTTTAGGAATGACTTACTGCCCTGCTGTTGTCAGAGCAGCTGACAATGCTCCATCCTACAGCAAATTCTTCTTCACCACATGTTTGTTTTCCTTGCATCTTATTACCTGTCATTAACTCACAGTCACAATAATTATCTTTGTATATTAACGACAAGCTCACTCGAGTGCAAAACCAAAACAGCACCGTATCAGTTTGGGGCAGAGGATGGAAGTGGGCAGGAGGGGGAAGAGAACAGCTGTAAAGCAGCAGTGCCATTTACCCTGGTCACCAACTGAAAACAGCATCAGGGGATTTTGGAATTTAGCTCCTCCATTTTACAGAAAGATGCAAGTTACAAAATTCTGCACAAGAAAATAGTGTCTATTTCATAGCTGTGTAAATTTCATAGAAATACATTCACATTTCTATTTAAATTGTCCTCAGACAGTGAGTTTCTTCAATGACTTGCAACCTCGAAGCAACACTGCTTTGAAATTTGTAATTTGACCAAGTTTCAAAGGGGAAATTTCACTAAGAATTAAAACCAGCTTTGTCAAGTGGAAGAAGAGGCGCATACACCTAACGAGTTTTTAAAAAAACCCAAAAACTTAGAAGGTTTGACATTTTAAAGCTAATTTTTTTAAAAGCTTCTTAGAAGATTAGAAAGTTACCCTCCTAAATAGGGCTAGACTTCAATTAGTGAAAGGTATCCAAGTCAATACAGCCATACACGTTTTACTGCTTCAGAGCATTCAGCCCAGAATATTTAACACTAAACAAACACTCTGTCAATGCCGTGGTACGAGAGGACAGAAGATAACTCAAATTTAGATCACTCTGAAGAGATTACAGGTCTTTGAAAGGGGGAGGAGGAGGCAAAAGGGAGGTTATGTTTTTGTTTTATACTTAAAACATTACCTCCTGATTACCTCCCTTGTTAATCAAAAACATTCTGTACATTCCTTCATCTTAGAAAGTAACCATTAAAGCAGACCTATCTAGCTCTTAAAGAAAAAAAAAAAGTGAGGTAATAAGTTGTGAATCAAAGTGTTCCCTTCTAAATAAAACATCTGCAAGAGGAAAGGGGAAAAAATAACTTTTAGCTGAACTGCAGATAGGTAATCAAATGCCCTAGTTCAACAGGGAGTAACAAGTATGCACACAGAGATTGAGATTTGTCCTTGTAGCATTTAATCCTACTCATATTGTGCAATTCATCTCAGCACGGTCAGAGCAACCACATCTCTACTCCCACTACATGGAAAATTCCACTGGGGCTTAAGTGAATCTCTTCAAAAGCCCAATTGGAATTCTCCCTGCTAAACACAGTTTTGTTCAGAGAACTGCTCATTCTCTTGCAGACACAGGAAGCATTCTGTTCATCCTCTCAGAGCAACAAATGAACACCGCTTCACTGTGGGTTGAACTCTGAAAAGAGTCTGAAGATCAGTTATGGGTTACATTCACGTTCCTCTTTTCCTACTGCATAAGTAGTGCCTTTCCTTGACAGTGGTACAGCAACTGTACTGTAAAAGTCTCACAGTAAAAGTATTGCAAACAAATGTTGTAATTGCATTGGGCTACCATGCAATTATACATATGCGTAGATGTTATATACTACGATACTACATTGAGCAATTCAAAGCAACAGTTAATACACACATTTAATGCTCCATGCATAGGATCTTTGTCACCAGGCCTTCTCTTTGACACTAAGTGGTTACTTCACAACAATCTTCATTACCACCTTCTAAATAATGGCTAAAGGAACAGGACATTATTTTATTATAGTTCATCTGCTCTTGTAGAATAGAAAATAGGAAAGGAAATAGAAGGGAAAACAGCAACATATTTACCTTACCCAGGTAAACGACCTCTACGTATTCTAACTGATGCAGTCAGAGTGAACACAGAACAAGGGCATAAGAGCAGCACAGAGAAATACACCCAGGAACAGCACAGTGAGCTATATCAGCAATACACACATTTCCCCCTGCAGAATCCTTGTTATTGTCCCCTGCCAACCATAAAAAAAAGCCAATGCTTTGCTAAAGTATCTGTACACCCACATACAATTTTCTGTCTGAAATACATATGAATTTTATTATAATTTTATAGCTGTAATGACAGTACTTACTGCCACATTCAGTGCAAAGGAAACACAGAAAACATTTTTATCAACCACACTACTCTTCAGGAGCACAGTTAAAGGAAGGTAGGTCAAATCATACAGGTCTCTTAAATGTTTCAGTCTCTTCTTTTAAGGATTTTATTGGGTTTTTCTCCCCAGATCTTCTGAATCCATTTTAATAACCTCAAAAGCACAAGCTAACTAAACGTGAAGAGTTCTTCTGCTGGTGTACATACCTTCCTAAAATAGTGGTCTTACCATATATAAAAGAGCAAAACTCAAAAGCTATAACCAAAAGTGTATCAAAGGTTAATCCATTACCATTATCAGAGACTATGCTGAAATACTATATTTGTAAAAAAAAAAAAAAAGCATTCTCCAGTGTATTAACAAAGACATAAAAACAGAGTTAATCAATGATGTAACCAACAAATACAGTTTTAAACATTTCCCAAAAAAGGCACTTAAGATTCAAGTATGGCAGAAAACCAAACATTCTCAATTGTTAAATTTAGTGCATTTAAAAGCTCTTACTACAGGTTTTTTCCTTTAGCAAAAAATGGTAGGTTAGTAAGAAGCAAGAGATACATCTGCCATGAAGACTAAACAGACAGAGCTATTATTATTTTCTAACATAAACAGTAGTTTGAAATAAAAATTGTCAGATCTTACGATAACAGTAACTTTATATTGTTTCATTACTAAAGGAAGAAGATTAAGTATGGAACCTTTCACATAGATAGCAAGACTTCCTCTCAAATACTGATTATGTTCACTTCTTAGCCATCACAGCACTGCCCCCTTATCAGGCTCCCCATTGCACACCAGTGGTAATGGAATAGCAAATATATCTGCTGAGTATCTCGATAACCACCATATAAGTGAAAATTACACTGTATAAAAAAACTTAACTAATTTTAGAAATATATTAGATATTGAATATATCCATATCTTTATCTAGCTATATATGTATATATTTACATATATGGATGGATACGGAGACGCACATTTCCACAGACCTACAAATTTATAGGTTAGTCATTATGCTTAGGTGTTACAAATGATCATTCTGCAGGAATGAAAAGCCCACCAGAATTTTGCATTGTTAAAATCAGTCAACCTCATCCATTTTCACGCAGCCTCTCCGTGGCAGCAGTCATGCTGTACAGCATTTGCAGGTGAAGATTTACAAATAAGTCATAGAATGGCTTGCAAGAGCTGAAATTCTTTCTATGCTAAACAAGCATTAATAATACAGGGAAATCCAATCAATGACTATCAGTTTTTCCTTTAAGAATTAAAGCTGAAAAGAAGCTTAAAAAGGCATTATATATAAAAAAATAAATCATAAGATTACAAAAAGAACTCCTATCACATGAAAACAATCACAAAATCACCTTACCTTATAATAAATGGGACAAACGGTGCCATGCTGAGCGCTGAGTAAGTGCCATCCATTGGAGATGGATACAGCCTTCCCAGGATTAAAAGCAAAAGGAACAGACTTGGATGGATTTTCAACTCCTCAGCTTCACTAAATAAAAAAAGTTATAAGAAGCATTTTATAAAAAATACATCCTCCTTCATGCTAGTCTTGAGGCTCTTGCACACACAATACACTAATGCATTTCTGGTTCAAGAAGGTGTGCCAAGCTGATTATTACAAGAAAGTGCAAACCCTGATGGGATCAAATGTGGCATCCAGTTCTCCCGTAGCACCACTGTGGACCCCTATATAAAGGCACTTAAGGCTGTGCTGCCTTCTCTTTACAACATTATCCCAAGCCTCCTTTATTCCTAATAATGGTAAGCTGCCTTCACCTTTAAGTAACATTAAAAAGCAGCACAGGCAATTTTTCTCTACGAACTGAGGAAGCTGAGTTATGAAAAGATGGTTAAGAAAGTCTTTTCCTCAGTTTGGAAGGAAATGTGTATTTAGTAAATAGCAGGCTTTATTAAAGAATAGTTCTTGTCACTAACACCAAGAGGCTACTATTCATACTGTAAAAGCAATCAGAAATCCAAGTCAAAATTAACACTTCTTCATTTATTTAATGATTAATAATAAGATACATGCCTTAATGTGCATTGAAAAAAGCATTTCAGGCAGTAGCTTTCAATCTTTTTCAGTTTAAAGACTTGCCAAAATGTTCCAGTGACGACACTGTCACCTTTCAAAACATCAGGTAAGACAAACCACCGCATGGAATACACACACTATTTTTAATTAGAGCACAGCCTGCAAAGCGTGCAACGACTGGTGCAAGTCCTGCTCCCAAGTATCCATCTCAGGCCCATTAAACGGAGAGCTGAACCTCACCCATAAATCAACTGCTGAACTTCCGCAGTTTATACCATAGCCTTTTAAGAGAAAACAAAAGCCAGCACTGGTTTACTTTAAAAGTTCATGAACCTGGGGGTAACAGCACCAGCGTCATCCCAAATGATATTATTTGCATTGATGAAATTGGAGTGCTCAGCCACCGCTTGTGGAGTCCTTAGAAAGAGATCAAGAACCTTCCCCAGAGTCAGCGTATCACAGGCTGGAAAGTGTTCCTTTAGGGTTACATGAGGCCTATGACCCAGTATCCTTTAAATATGTTAGGAAGCCTCATTGTTAAACATGAGACAGCCCCCAGTTTCTGTCTTTCCCTGAAAAATATACTTTAACATCCGATCTAAGGAAAGCAGCAACTGCTAATTACTCAACAGTAGCCAATACTCCAGAGGTTTAATGCAATGTGCGAAAGTTAGAGGAAAAAAGCTTTAGCAAAAGACACTAGCAGAACTATATTGTTTCAAGAAGTGTTAGGGTATATGTGACACAACTCAGTTTAACCTTTTCATTGCACTTTATATTTCAAAGCTTTCTCAGATACAGTCTTACCTGTTCAAAGTACTGGTTACAATCTCCAACTGCTTGAGAAGGAAAGGATAAAGACTTGGAAACCGAGAGAAAAACTCCCTTCCTGTCATTCTGCAGAAGAAAATAAAGAAGAGTTACAATTAGCGTTCTGCAGTAATTAGTTGCACTCAACATACCAGTTTTCTTGTTGGATTTCAGATCCAGTGAAGTCAGAGTGCTAGAAGAACCATGCACACATGATGAACTCTTTTCAAACAAGACACAATGTCTTCATTAGAAATGACGATGCAGCAGGGTTTACACAAGTTAAGTAACTGTCTGTATGTGTGCATACTAACACTTTGCCAGCTAAACTGGTCAGGCCTTTTTGGGAAAAAAGGGATCTTAGTTCTTTAATCACATTAAAAAGAAAAGACACAGCAGCTTAAATCCTAACGCTAGTTTAACAACATTCTGGTTGACCAAGAGAAGACTACGCTTGCTTTAGTACGGCTCACGTACTAAATAGCTAATAAAATATATTTATTATACATGTACTAACAGATGCTCATACTTTACTGCCACTGAAAAGCATCTCAAGTAACTCACTCAAAGAAGATCTGTAAAACACAATGGCAGAAGAGTCTGACCTTCCATGAGCTCTCTTTACACAATGCTGCTTCCAGCATATGGCAGTGGTGACGTTTCCAGGCCACATTTTCACTTGTGTAGATGTAGCAAACCACATTCAAAACAGAGCAATGTAGCAATACCTACTGAACTCATCCTTAGCCAGAATTAGTAAGGCAGTATAGTTAAAGCCACAACAGCAAATCAAGCCAAGCTAAAAAAAGACAAGTAGACATCTTCCATATTTGTTTATTTTATAATCCTTTGATCAGCTAAAGGATGGCTTCATGGTTTATAGGAAACCATTTAGCATCATCTAAGCAAGAACCAATTAAATGTTAAAGGTTCTAATTAGACATATATGCTATGCAGATAAACCAGACTTCCTTTAGAAATAAATAAAGGCCATCCATTTAGAAGAACAAAGCCAACTGCAGGATTTGCTTGCCACATGATCTACCAAGACAAATAAGTACATGTTAGCGCAACTCCAACGCAAGGCTTCCAACTAGCAGACAGATCCAGGTCTAGAAAATCAACATGATGAGATGGCAAGATTGAGCGTGTGTAAAAATAAGCATACCAAAAAAAGTTAAAAAAAATTTCAAAAATCACAGAAGAGTAAATCAGCACATGGCAAACATCAGGACAGCTTCTTCTAGCACTCAGCTAACATAACATGCCTGAGCCACAGGCCACAGAATAAACACAGCAAAACCAGATCACTAGGTGGAAACAAATGTTCAGGGAGACCAGGAAGCTTTCTCTAGGCACTTAAGAACAGTACAGTGAATTGCTGTAACTAAAACCATGGCCAAGGATTCTGCAAGAGCTGCTTTTACTGCAAAAGAAGATTTCTGTTAAAAAAAATTTAGATGGAAGCATTCAAACTGTGACTGAATATAAACTGAAGCACTAATGATGATGGTTTAAAAACATCAATACTGATAATCACTGGCTATTTAAGCAGAAACACACATGTGATTTCCTAACAATGAATGCTCTTAATGTCGCATATTCAGATTCCAAAACTTCATTTCTCCAGTTCATCTAAAAGCTTCTTCAAAACAGCTTAAGTATTCCAGATACACATTATGTAGCAAATGGGAGATGTAAGTCAGAGACAACACAAACCATAAGATCTTGATACATAATTAAATGCCAAAGAACCCACCGTACCAAGTTTTTATGTGAAATATTAAGAACTTGAAAAAAATTTTTATTGTAAAAAAAATTAAAAAACACTGTGAAACCTCCATCTCTTGTGCCACTGAATGCATCAAGCATTGGTAGAATTGGGATTACGTTTCCCATGGCTTGTTCTTAGAGACGTAAGATCCTGTGCAAGTAACATCTCACACAAGAAGTAATTTTGAACAGACCCATTTTTAATGTATTAAAAATTCAGTAACCAAATTTGAATCAATATTAAATAATGGGAACGAATATGATTACAAAGCTTTAAAATTCTGTGTAATTTGTGTAGTTTCATGAATCTTTTTGACAGGGAAAGAAAACGGTAACTACTGAAGTGGGCAACTTACATAACCTCCCACTTGGTTTACAGCTTCACAGGTTACATGAGGGGAGAAGGCATCCTAATCAAAACCATCAATCAGCAGCATCTGCAGAAAAGATGCCCAAAGACACTTCTGGGGAGAAGGGGGTGTGCAGGGGGGAAAAAAAAATTGTCTGAGCAAACTGGTTGTTTAGGGGTGATTTCAAAGGGCTGCCAGTTCTGAAATCGAAGAACAAAGATTACACATGAGCAGAAGTGCAGAAGTGCTGCAGAATGAAAAGGCGTTCTCAAAAATACAGAGTCAGAAAAGCAACATATAGAGTAAAACATGGAGATATTTAGAGGTTGCATTTCTGATTACTGACCATGCTTGTTGCTCCTTGAAACGCACACCCTTTATGGAGCACGCATAAGGATTTGTGTACAGTAACTGAGACTGGAACAACAAAAAAATGCAACAGTTCCGCTTCTCAAAAAGCGTTCATGACACTAAACCACATATTTTCTATTAATTTTATCAAAAACTATACTGCTTTAAAAAAATAATACCTGCACTAGATTTGACTCATGTTGTGTTAGAAATATAGACTCACTCATGCATGTGCATACTCACAAATGTGAGTTAGGCTTCATCATTAATAAGCTATCCATATCTTTAATAGAACATAAGTCCTTGACATATTTATAAAGGAACATGTCGATTAAAAGTTGACTAGAACAATCCAAAAGTCACTGTTAGCAGTTTTCATGGAATATATTTTAGAAAAGGATGAAAATGTTTATCTGACAAGAAACAATAGATTTAAGTTAACAATACAGATAACTATCTTTCCATTAGTCACTGACACATTCAAACACAGATTTTTGGCAATGTAGCTACCATAATTAAATCCTTAAAACCAATACTTTGCAATCACAGGATTTTACATTTATTTACTCCAAAACATGTTTATAAGACAAGTAACTAGGAAGAGCCTTAACACACTACTATTCTTCCTCAGGTCCAAATGAAACGAATCTTATATTGCTTTGGAGCTCATCTTTGACAGTATGTTCTACCACAGGCTCTGTAATAGTATTTTCTTTTTTCCTGTTAGTAACCCTTAGTACAATTTCACAATCCAGAATTTCAAATGGGATTACTGAGAACTACACAACGGACTAGTGCAAGGTTATTTACTGAAATAGGAAGTACTGTAACAAAACAGGTAAGTTATCAGTGGGTTGATGATGCTTACAATAAAATCCCTCTCCCCAGTGTAAAATGTCATTTAAGTATATAGTTAAAATGATGCTTAGTGTCAAAAGGTTGAGAGAGAAACTAGTGGAAGCACTCGTATCCTCCTAAATTCATTTGTAAAATTAATTTGTAAAGCTGTATACATGCAAAACACTGTGATACATCAATAGGAAGATGCAATATTTACACATCAGGTAATTTGCAGTTTAACAATGTTAATGCTCTGTCACACGCAAGCAATTCTGCAGAAAAATGAGATGACTAAATTAGATTACAAGCCATGCATAAAAGGTTCGATTTTGAAAGCTAGAGACAGCAGTCATGTTTAGCATTTCTCGGAAGACAGACTGACCAAGAGTGTTTATGTAGAAAGGGAGACATATGTGAGTTTCTTTCCCATTTTCAATCAGGTTTCCCACCTGAAGAGATGTTCCATTAACAAAACTGTCACACAGAGGTATCTTCTCTGCCATTCCATACAGAATCAAGCTACACCCACCACTCCTAACTATTCTCTGCATGTCCTTGAGTCAAACATCTTTGTCTTCTCCAGAGTCTACTTAAGAGTAAAAGAATGTTGTGACAACAGCAAGAAAGATAATTGCACAGCACATAGAGTTCATATAAATTGGCAAGAAGTTTCTCTGAAGGCTTGTGATGCTACAAAGGACAGAATCTGTATCCTAGCAGTAAGCATGTGGAAGGTGACAATGAATCACAGCTAAATTACAAAAAAAAAAAAATAATAAAAAAAATCAACAACTAGTGGTAGTAGTAAAATTTAAAACAGAAAACATAATTGAAATAAAAAACTTAAATCTATAAAACTTAAAGGAAAAGTCTATTTGAAACAGGAACAGGAATACAATTTGCAGTGTTGATAAATGTCACTTAAGGAAAAAATGCAAAAAACAGTTCTACTTTTCTCTGAAATAACCTGAACAAGTAGCCCTTATTATACTCTTGTCAGTTCTTCCATTCATTTAGTCCTGGTTCTTTGACTTTATCACTTTTCAGAGTAGAACCTGGGGTGGCTTAAACTAAGCTAAAGATCACATACTTACAAGTTTTCATTTAATCTGCTTTTCTTGTAAAGACGTTCAGTATCATCAAACTTCTAGAACCAAATTCATAAATGCTACTGAGAACTGTGACATCTGTGGTGATTTTATATTATGTTTCTCTGAGCAGTGAATTGATGCTGTATAATGCTGTGTTTATATAACCCGTGTCTTTTTAAATAAATATGCTATTTTTATGCATGATGCATGTGTGTATTATTTAACCACATTTAAAAAAAAATACATTTAAGAATAAAACCATGAATGTTGCAGTGTTCTTTTTTAAACTGTGCTGTACATTTCAGAGAATACTTCAGGAGATTAAAATTCTGCTGTGACACTGGGGCATATGTATCATTTTACTGCGACATGTGTCAAAGATTACCTGCTTCTGTTCTTTCATTTATTTTTCAGAAGAACTGAACGCTTCATAACCTTGTATGCTACTTTTAGTAACTGACATGTTAAAGAACATTTGCAGTAAATATGTTCATATTTGAGTTTAGCATAGGTTGAGATTTAGAGACAACAAATCTTCTGAGGGCAGCAAGGGTCTCTGGTGCTCTTTTTGAACACGAACATTGCTAACATCTCAGGTTAATTGGTAAATGCATGGTCAGATCTGTGATGGGGAAAAATAATTTTTTTAAAAAGAAAGAATGGAATTGGAATATGAAAAAAACATAGACACTACAAAGAATGTTTTCATTAAATCATTTAAATCCTGTTTTAATTGTCTCCTGTAAAATTTACTCTTGCTATGCCAATCCTTACATTGGAATCATTAACCATAGTATGTCAGATGATCCTTTATGTTAAAGGGCAGTAAAGCAACAACAGAATCCAATTTCCTCCTTGCACTGCAAGGACAATTGCTGCTGAAATCATTTAAAGACTAGGACTGAATTTGACAAAGCTGCCATTCAAAATGACAAATTTATGAAGATAATCCACATTACAGAATCGCATGGGGTTGGAAGGGACCTCTGGAGATCATCCAGTCCAACGCCCCTGCCAAACCAGATCCACCTACAGCAGGTTGCACAGGAACTTGTCCAGGTGGGTTGTGAATGTCTCCAGAGAAGGAGACTCCACCACCTCTCTGGGTAGCCTATTCCAACCTCAAAGTAAAGAAGTTCCTCCTCATGTTTAGGTGGAGCTTCTTATATTTGAGTTTGTACCCATTTCCCTTCCCTGGGTACCACTGAAAAAAGACCAGCCCTGTCCTCTTGACACCCACTCTTAAAGTATTTATGAATATTGGTCAGATGCCTCCTCAGCCTTCTCTTCTCTAGACTATGGGTTTGCTTCTCTTGCCTTCATTAAACTATGAAAAAACCACACAGTTCTCCCGAATATTATGAACAACAAATGAAATGCTTGAAATCTGCAATATTTTTTACTCAAAATTTGCTTCAAAATAAAAAGCAAGGCAGCCCCTGCTTGGAGCAGAGATCCAGTTCTCATATGCTGAAAAACTCTTGGGCTTTCTGAGAGACACACAAACCAGCAGGAAGGAGACAACAGCCCGCAATGCAGTCTGAGGAAATAGCTACACAAGGTCCATGGTGAAATGACAGTTTTAGTTTAACAGACTAAAATCTAGTGCAATCTCTATGAGTGACAGCGAAGTCTGACACTCTGCAATTAGCATAGGCAATTAGATAAAATGAGTTAGTTAGAGAAGGAACAAGACTTAAAGACCCAAAAAGAACATCCTTCAAGTCAGTTATTGGTGGACCTAATCTATTGTTGGCATCAATTATTAGTTTCATTGAAGACCATAGTAAAAGAGTCAGGAGCGTACCATTGAAAATCCATCAATGAAATAAAATTTACAAGGCACTGTCTGTAGAAAAGGAAGATTATAACACTATGAAACAAAACTGGGTATCTTGAGGACACAAATACTGGAAGGACGTGATATTAAAATAAAAAGAATAAAAAAAATATGTTGAGCTTAGGAGCTCATCAGCTGGAAACAGCAAAATGATTCAAGAAATTTTAGTTGGTACTTTGGATCCATCATCAAGAGGGCAAAGGGCAAACATGATTCTGTACCACATCAACCCTGATAAAGTCAGTACGGACAACAAAGTACTAATGACACTCTCCAACAATCAGGTAGGACACCAACTGGAATTCTTCGTAACTAACTTCCAACAAACAGAGATGCTTAAAAAAGGCTGCTCACGTGACCAAGGGAATAGAAAGCAAATTTGCTGAAAGGAGGTTTAAAGTCTTCAGCTTGTTTCATCTGGCAAAATGAACATAGACAGGATATATGACTGGCACCCACAAATACCTCAAGGGAAGCATCAGGAGAGAAAAGAAAGGACAATTCTGGCATAAGAACAAATGAATATTAAATGGCCATGAATAAATATACACTACAAGTTAAGTTTCTAATGAACAAAGCAGCAAGATTCTTGTACAGTTTTACTTGGGAAGGTGGCATGGCATTCAGGGAGTCTTCCTGCAGAAAGAGTGGGAAAAAGAAAATTGTTTTTAAGATGTGCCTTGATCAGTTTATAAAAGGAACAGTATAGCAAGCTTCTTTATGAAAAGAACTGAATCCATGTACCAGCAGGACCCTTACTACCCTGTGCTCCTGTGATTTTCTGACATGCTCATCTGCATGGAAATTCCAGCCCTTTAAGACAAACACATGAAGTTCAACTAGTGCTGAACTGTTGCTGATAAGAATTATATAATTAACAAACGATAATTTTCAAATCTCAGCCTTGATGTTATCAAACTAAGACTGTATGCAAGCAGATTCCAAAAAACACACTGAATGAGTATGGAAAAAGGCTCACACCTTAAAAAACAAAAAGCCTCCTAAAGAATTGCAGTTTTCATTTGACAAGAGGACCAGAATCTTAAATTTATTCTAAGGTGACTCATTATAGTCAGCTCATGGATGTAATCTGCAAATGCCAGAGCAATCACTGTAAGAGAAGTTTGGGAAGAGCCTACATACTACTGAAAGGCTCCAAACTTGTCAGGTTCCAGAGTTTCACATCTATAAAGTTCTGACAGAGAAACCAACCTAAAGAAACCTGCCCATAAATGCAGAGAATCCAAGAGTCTGGTGAGCATTCAAATAGATGAAACTCAAACAGATTTGTGCCAACTGATAAAACCGTTATTGTAATTTTAAAATCATTCTTGGAATCTGTTTTTTCTTATTTCTTAAGGAAAGCAGTTAAATTACATTTTTATTAAGGCAAAAAACTTCAAAATGAACTACAACATGCTGTGCTCGTCAAACAGGTTCAGCTTCACTCAGCTTTCTCATTTGGAACCTGAGAAAGTACTGCTTGGATAAACAAAGCATTTGGGCTGGCCCACCAGGCCCAAAGGGTACCAATGGCTTAGTGTTTGGTTGTTGGCTGGTAACCAGTGGAATACCCCATGGGGCCCCCTATATCCCTCAACATTTTTATCAACAGCTTGGGTTGATGAGTTAGAAAGCACCCTCTGCAAACCTGTGGACAACACTGAATTAGGGGGAGTGGATGAAACACCAAACAGTAGAAATTCAGTCTAGACAGAGCATGAGAAACTTAAGGGTTGGGGCCAACAGAAACCTCATGCAGTCCAACAAGGAGAAACACGAAGTTTTGCACCTGGGCTGAATAACCCTGAGGATCAGCACAGGCAGAAAACCAACTGGCTCAGTAACAGCCCCATGGGAAAGAACCTGGGGGTTAGAGTGGATGCCAAGCTCATTATGAGCCAACAGCACGTCCTCACTGCAAACAGGGCAAACCACATACTGGGCTATGTTCATCAGGATGAATGCAGCAGCAGATCATGGGAAGTTATTACTCTCCTCTACTAGGCAGAGTGAGGCTGTACATTGAATCCTCCATCCATTTTTGGGTTGGGAGGCTCGGAAGAAATTAAGAAACTGGAGGACATCCAGTAAATAGCTGCTCAATTGGACAGGGTCTAGAGTACATATGCTATGAGAAGAAGCTGAAGGAGTCAGGTTTGTTGTGTCTGACAAAGAGGAGGTCTAGGGAAGATCCAACAGCAGACTACAACCACTTGAAGGAATCACAGATTAGAAAGCTGAACTCCTTGCAATAGTTGCAGAGAGCATAGAAAGGATCAATGCTCACAAATTATAGCTTGGGAGTTCTAAACTGGGCAACAGGAATAATATTCTGCACTTAAAAAGGGAATGAAGCACTGGAACATGTTGCTCAGAGTGGTTGTGAAATCTTCATCCATGACAATTTTTAACTCATCCAAAGCCTAAAGTCATACTTTGAATGGGAATCAAGGAAATAGAATCAAGAGATCCTCTCCCTGGTTCTGTGATTCCACTTAGCTATTTCCCACACCAGCACCATGGTTTTAACCTTGCCTTCTGAACAGGCCAGTGTTTTCCTTGTCTTCCTGTATTTGTTGGCCATCACTAGCTACTGCAATTCCAGGAAACAAAAGCTCTTGTTAAGAGCAACAAAATTAATCAGATTTACCCAGTGTTTAGTAAGTTAGTAACTTAGTCTTCAGTTCAGCACAAAGTATTATTTTTGCCACAAGGTACACCAGTATTTAAAATACTAGCTTGAAAAAATAGCCACTTAAAATTTTAATTCAGACATAGTATCTCTTTATGAAAGCTCTTTATTAGCAGTCCCTCTGGACAACAGTCAGAGAATCACTCCCATTCTTACTAAGAGGCAGAGACAATAGCAACAGGTAAGTTCCTTTAGAAATAAAGATTATATATAAATTTTAAAAGTTTGTTTCAGATAACTTCCTCTTAAAGCACATACCCAAGAGTAAACTTCCTGAAATTGTATCCGGTCTCAGGACACATAACAAGCTGCTTTGAGACAAACATTTCACGTGCATAAAAGAATTTTAGTGCACCCACAGAAGACGAAATGGCTTTGGGGGAGGCTTGAAAAGACACAATGAAACTTGGAAAAGACAACTGGGGCGGGGGGGAGGGAGAGGTGTGATATATCAGCTAGTAAACCCAAGAGCAAGGATACAAAAGATCACTTGTTTTTGTAGACCTAACATGATACAGGACACCTCTTCAGTGACAAGAAGGGACAACTTTTCTATAACCACATCAAGTTAGTTACAAAAACCAATTCAGATTTCATTTTTACCCCAAATGAAATGAAAAACACTATGAAAGGGAAAGACGACTCATTATAAAGATGTCAGGTTTGCACCTTCAATACAGATGTGGTCACTTTGCACCTTCAATAAATCTAACATTTGTTTTGTTAGGAATTAGAAAATACTTAAATCCCAGAACAGTAAGCAAAATAGTTTAAGCTCACTGACTTGAAAAAACATTCTTTTATGCTACAGAGCCCTAAAATAAGTACTTACGAGGAACTAAGAATATGCCACTATATCTTGGTTTTCATTTTCCTTCAGATAGAAGTGCTAGAATAAACATTCTTACTAGTTTACGTTTCTGTGTTTTTATGAGGTTAATAACTGAACTGTCAGTCAAGGCCTGTATAAATACAGTAGTTAAATACCTTCTGCTTGAGAAGCACTTTTATTTACAAGAGAGCTGGCCAAGATTTCCAAAGGACTGCATGGTCTAGTTTGCTTTGATCTCTTTTAAGTACAAGTTTCTTTATACCTCTTGTTTTGCTATTTATTATACCCTTTGTGTAATCAGGTACGGAAAGAGCACCTGTGTAGAACAAATACTTCAGGAAAAGTGTGACTGAGAGGAATAATTATGCAACACACAGTTCACTGAAGTAACTCGAAGGCCTTTTCCAGGAGCACTCTTGTTGCCATATGAGCAAGAGAAGTACTACATACCAGCAAGAGAAGTGAGTGTACAATGGGCTCAGAATAAAAATAGGGGAACTTCACTTAAACCCAACATCACAGATACAACCTGGTACCTACACCAAGACATTAATCCACCATACTTTTTACATGCATATATACAGACATATTTGTGTATGTACATCAACTATATATAAAACTCAGTTTAAAAGACATTTTACATAAAATAATAATTTTAAACTGACTTTTCTTAGAAAGTTGAACTGTGTGTATACACAAGTGCACACATGGGTGTATGTACATACATATGTATATATACATACACATATAAATAAAATTAAGATATATATAATATATCTCTAGAAAGTCTGCAAGAACGCTGCTCAACCACTGCATATATAACTGTTATCTTTAATCTGCTGCTACAAATTTAGCATTGTGAATTTTACCTCCAAACAACCCACACACATTCTCTCTGTCCGGGAGCATTCTGTGAAGAGTAACTGCTTTTTACACAATATGGTGAAGTTAATGAATAAGGGATGTGTACGTTATACATGGAACAAAACAGAATAATTATATCAATTCACATTAATGAAAACTACAGCAGAAACTAAATTACCTCCTCACATGGTTAGGTTTACAATAATTTCTGTTTGATCAAATGCATTTTACTCACTTGGCAGAAACAAACATTAACGTTATGTCCGTAATTTATTTGAAACAAATGAATGGACTGAAGTTTCCTCATGCCAAAACACATGTTTTCAGGATGTTTCACTTTGAGTAAGCTTTCGTTCAGGCCACTTTACCGTGCTTATCCTCCTATTTTCTGGCTCTGACTTAAGAAATCGTGTTACGAAGATCCTCCCTGTTCAGGAGAGCACAGATACACACTTGCACACCAGTGCTTTAAGTGCATGTTTAGGTACCAAAGATTTGACTGTGTGATTTATGCAGCTTAATGTCTTTCTGAATTTGTATATACAAAATAAAAACCTCAAAGTAAAATTGGTTCTGTAGATTTTAGGCAGATACAGATACACACATTATATTCCTAAAATCAGCAGAAATCATATAGACACAGAGCATCCTCAACCTCAAGGAGAGCATTCCGTATTTTCTGCCACAGAAAATTTTAGATAGTTTTAGATTAGACTGTAAAGCTAAGAGAATAATTGAAGCAATAATACAGAGTGAAACAGATTTCTTTAGGACCTTGTTTTCAATTTGCATCCATTTCTACATAAAGCTTTCATAAATTTTACCTTCAATTTACAAGTTAATAGCACCTCATGCACATTATTCCTACTATAAAGGCACTTAGAATTAGGAAGCCTCTTCAAAATTATGTTTAAACAAGCATATTCTTTTGAACTATTAATCAGTAAAAGCCATAATGGTTATATGAGTCAGTCTGAACTTTTGTATGTTTTCTTGAGACAGTTCTGAGATTAAGTCTTCTAAATCTGTCAAAGCTAATAAAAAAAAAAAAAGAGCCAGAGCATTAAAAACAAAAAAGTTGAACAAAAAAATGTGGCCTAGTTTTGGCAGACAGAAGGGAGAGGGATTTCTTTTTAACAAAAACAATCCCCTCACAAGACAACATACTGCACCAAATCCCGAATAACTACTTTGCAAGCATTCACTGGAGCAACTAAGGTGGCACAGAGGGAACAGGCTACAATACATGGCACAGAAGGAGCTGGAGGCAAAGGACAAGGGGCATTAAAATGGCTTAGTCATCTTGCAAAACCTCACTGTCATTGACTCAGTATTTCAACTGAAAAGCTGCAACAGACCAAGGCTGCCAGAGAAAATCCACTAGGGAATCACTAACGAGATCCAAGATAAAGCAATCCCAACCCTTCCTTCCACAGCCAAGAGGTACAAAGCTCAAAGGTCAGTTTTGTGAATCCGGCCGAACTTGAGTTTCCCTGCTGGAGCTGGCACAGGAGGCTGAGCACTCTGCTGCCCTTCCTGCAGTCCCCTCTCACATGTAGCTGCACCTCATCTGGCACATGGGACTTCTGCCAGTGGGGCGTCTCCAAGTGTTCATGGGCTAGAGTCAATCTGGGTATCATCTCTAGTGGAGCTCTCCCAAGGGCTACCTGATTTTACAGCACTGATGTGCCGTTACAGCTTGACCACATTAGCGCCATCCAAGTTTCTTTCAGCTTATCCCAAAATGACACTGGCCTTTTCTCTGTGGGCACCATAGACCCATCTGAGAAGTCCTCTCAGAGCCCAGTACAATGCACTGCAAATGTCTAATAAAGTTGCTGTTAAAAATGATAAAACATCATTGATGTAACACTGATTTTTGAGCTGTTAAGTTAGAAATACTGGGAAGTGTTAGCCAGATAAGGAACCTTCAATAGGAATCATGTACCTACAGTGTATTTTAAACTAAAACTCTAGAGTGGCTTAGCAAAAAGGAGGATTATATGAGATTCATTTAATTTAGGGATTATATTAAGAAAAGAGAGGTTTGCATTAGAACATTCAATTTGCAGTTTTTTCCTCTGACCTTTCACAGTGTAAAATGCAATTATTTATGTTCTTAAAAACCTTAGTATTCATACAAAATCTTAATGTTAAAGTACATATCCCTTTAGAGGCAAAAAAAAAATCAACTTAGTGTTTTTAAAAGTTTATTTGGTTTTATTCAGTGACCTTCAAGTGTGCAAGCAACCACTTACTGAGAAGTGCTGAACACTCAACTTGCAATAAAAACAAAACAAGCAGAGGGCATTTGTACATTTTGACTGCCTCAGTCAACAGTACATCTTCAAAACCTGTTCATATCTACATAGTTTTCATCTTATAATTAGAAAGACAAGTTTCTCCTTTCCAAGTGCTTGAAGTTATTGACAGTTGTCAACATTTACTGATGGCTATCAATGAAAACAAAGTCTTAAAGAAGTACTATGTAGATGGCACTTAAAGTTGTTCCTTTCTTTTTAAATGTATCTAACAACATTGAGAACGTGGCAGCATTCATACTCTGTTTCCTAGAAGGATGAATATTTACACCACAGAAAACGTGTGTGGACAACTAAGTATTTCTTTGCATATGCATTTTCCTTTCACTAAAAACTAAATACATAGGAGCTTCCCTCCTCCCAAAATGCATACATATATATATATCTATATCTCAAGTACTCCATGTAAAAATCACCAGGTTGCACTGTACTGTTTCAGTCTTACTTAAACTGCTTTTCAATCAAACAGTTGAAGCTTTTCCGTCCTGGAACCTCCTCCCCCAATGTGAGAAGCCAAGAGAATTCTCCCCACTTGCCATCCTTTCTTTTAACCCCAGCCTCTATCCAGAGCCACGATCAATCTTACTGGGGACTCTGCAGCATTTATATTCCAACTCAAAAAATTCCTTTTTCAGATAAGCCAGAATGATCCCTTTTTATTAGTCTAAAGACTAAAGCTTGTCCTAAGTCAAATGGCAAACTGCCTCACAGGCAATTTCTGATCATGCTCATCCTTAGAAAAAAAAAAAAAAAAAAAAAAAGGTAAGCCAGAAGTAGCAACAGCAGCTTTAATTTGCATTGGACTAGTAACCAAAAAGGTCTCTGATATAGGTGCGTGTACAACACCATACTGCAGACCACAAATCTGTATTCTAGTATTATATATACACACATATAGTGCATATAGAGACATACACATGCTTCTGAGTAAGAAGTTAGGTGAAAGTATCATTTGGGCAGAAAATAATTCCCCTATGATGAGAAATTTAATTAAATTTCAATATTAATTTTGGTTAACTTTATGTTTGTGTACAGGTCTGCATTAACTATCACAATACATATTCCACTTTATTTTTAGAATCTCTTAATCTCAAGACATCCTAATTTCTCACGTGATGAATATGGAGCCTACAACTAACTAGAGCAAACATTTACTTTAGAGGATTTGCAATATGTAGCAACACTAACAGGAAGAAACAACCACAAAAAACCCACACTGATTAAGCATATACTACGGATACTACACCCAAAGTGAAAAAAAGTGCACAAAATCAGCAAATCTACATTCTAAATTGACTGTACAAGAAAACTGGAAATGGCTCTTCAGTCAAAACTCATGAGAGGCAAAACTCCACCTACAGAACTCACTGCTGCTCAGGCTTCTATGTCAATCAATTTGCATTAAACCAAGCATAGTACTCGGGAGTCTTCGACATGCCCCTCGGAGGGGTGGTCTCATCCCAAGCAGACAGCAGGAGGCCATGCTGAGGGCCAGGGCCATGCAGACCCCTCCTCAGAGCCACTGCTTGTGTGGAGGACAGGCCCCAGGGCAGCCCAAGCCCTGGAGCCAGTGCCCAGTGGGGCTGGAGGACTGGTTACAGCTGATAGCATGGTAGGAAGGCAAATTAGGATACAGACCTGGCACCCTCTCAGTGTGAATTGACTGGCTAAAACAACATAAATACCTGTGCTGTGAAGAGCTTGGTGAAGAGGTGGTTATTTTCTCTAAAGCACATCGTGATGTATCTATGCAGAGCACATTTTTTGTAACCAAATATAAACAGGCTAATTGCAAAGACTCCTTTCCAACCCTTTCTCACTATAGTACTTTGTATCTATGTGGCTAGAACTTCATTCTAAATCTTGTAGATTTGAAATTATCCTAATGTTTTAGAAAATTACATTCCCAAATTAAGTATACAAAAACTAAATTAACCTCCACACACATAACGGGACCAGTTTTAAGATGTCAGTTATCTGGAATTCAAAGTATAATTTACCCAAATACACACACATATATATACTCAAAGACACACATACACACACACTTACAGCAGCACTAGAATTTTTGATACAGTCTTTCTCAGAAAGAGAAAACTTTGATGTTTGTTTTCACTAGAAAGAGAAAACTCAACCTGAAGAGTTGCACAGACCACTGTAAACAGCCTTCACGCTCTTTTCTACTTGCAAGAGCTGCACAAAGTTGTTATTTTGCAAGTATTAATTTTCCAATTCATTATTTCCTTGCCCATGCTAAGATTAAAAAGATGCATCAATATTTAATGACAACAGGATAGGACTGCATCTCCTGTACAGCACGATGTAGAGTCATCCCTTCAAGTTTCCAGCAAACCCCTAAGTGTGAAGTTTAGCATCAGTCCAGAGATCTGCTCAAGAAATCCCTCTCCTTCACTGCCCCATTTCTCCACTCCCTAGCTGTGCCAATACAGCTGCTGCAAACACATTGCAAATGACCCACAGTACAGTTCCACTGACAACTGAACCAGCAGGAGCCATGATGCGTAGCTGGTAATTTCTTCAACCCATGTCTCTTCAAACTGCAGACCATGTTTTCAGAGAACAGACCTTCTCCAGCACCATCTAGTAATACCTTGCCCTCAGATTGAGACCGACAGTTCTGGTTGACCTTCCTAATGCCCTTTCAATGATCACAAAGCTCAGCTCAACAAGCTTTCTTGCCTCTGCCCTCCAGTAGGGATGTCCACTGGATGCAAACGTAACTTAAAATGTCTGTCAGCAGAGTTAAACATCCCCTCATTCTCTTTGTCACAGAGTGAGGGGGCCCTTTCAGTTATGCTACTGCAAACACCCAAAATGACACAGGAATGTTTGGAGAAGAAAAAAGTACAACAAACTAAACTCCAAAAACCAGAAATGAAAACAAAACCCAAACTTATAATTCTTTTACATATGCCTGGAAAAAAAAAAAAAATCAAATTAAATCAAATTACAGATCAGATACAGGTTACAGTTCATTTAAACACTCAATCCAATCCTTCAAGACCATCAAATAATGGACCACCAATGTGTTGTCACTACATGAACATCCCGGTTGCATGACAATTATAATGTACTAAATTAACATAAATAGGGAATGGAATATAACATCTGCAGAATGAAAGAAGCAAAAGACACGACAAGCCTATAATTTTTTAATAAAGGATGCTATATATGAATTTTTAAAGGATCTAAGAGGAAAAAAGGGAAACATAACACAAAGTATGTTACAGAAACATGGCAGTGGAGTTAAGTTGCCAGCACTGTTACAACAAAGCTTTCTTCTGGAAGTCTACACAAACTCTCCACCACCTCAATTGTATCAGTTTCATAAGAACTCTTCATGAGGAAACAATCAGAAAGTCCATACTTTTTTAGACAGATCCCAGAATAGCCCATCAATAAGGTAATTCCCCACCGGCACAGAAGAGACAGATTTAAACCCTTAATCTAAAAATCAGGCAAACTGGAAACCTATGCAAGGTCCTAATGACAGCAACACATTTGGTGGCTGTCCCCATACAGACTGCCCCTGAATGCAGGAACATCTGACAGGCAACAAAATAAGCAGTTCAAACCCAGATGACTGTCCCACAAATTCCCATAGATGCAAGTTGCTAAAATTATGCTACTTTTGCAGTGAACTGCTGTATTTAAAAACAGGGGGGAAAAAAAAAATACTTTGCTTTAATATATGAATTCTGTTCCAGCAACACACTAAACAAAACAATTTTAGAGCTCCTCAAGAGAAGCTCCACAGGGATGTGGTTGCAGGGAGCTGTGCAGCAACGGTGACACCTCGTGGTGCCAAACCACTGAAACACACACCTCGTCCCAAACACAACCTCCCTGCAACCCACCAGTGGGGTTCAGAGGAAGAAGCTTCACAAATGAAAGAGTCAACCAACCTCTACATCATTCTCCTCCTAAGACAGAATCTCCCTTAGAGACAGGAGTCAGAAACTCAACATCAAATCTCTGCCTGTTTTCATACCTCCTGTCTCTCACTGGCCTGTCCTTAGAAGCGTTTCCCCATTCCCTGTTTCGTGGTATGGACAACAGGCTACATACAATGTTTAATGAAAAACAGTAAAATTAATAGAATAAAAAAGAAGCCAACCCAGCTTTAACATCTTTTGGTCAAAATGATTACAAGAAAATTACTGTAAATAAAAAGCTTCAGAGAAGCTTGTTAATAGTGCCAGTTACATAAACATTAACATTTTTTGTAATGAATGCAATTCAAATCTAGAAAAGTTTACTTTCCTTTATTCTGGTATCTCCCATCCCCAACAGATGCTCAAATGCATTACTTTCTGCAACTTCACAAACAAAAATCTCAACTTCACAAATACATATCTCATCGCACTACACGTATTTGAAAAGTGGGTTTTCCTTCCTACTGCAGAGGTTAATTTTTCCCTAGGATAGAAGCTTAAAAAAGCTGACATACATCTCTCTTTCAGCAAGTGCTCAATATCAAAATTAAAAAAAAACAAAAACACTTTAAATGTTGTTATAAAAACAAAGTGAGAAGGCAAGAAACGAGAAGCACTTTTTATTGCTCTGCCTGGGTTTCAGGGGTTGGGGGAACGAATTCCATGTTTGGGTGAGAAATGATTTGGGTTTACAACAAAGCACAAATAATTTCATTTAGTGGGACAGATGACATTTCAAATTGGTTTTGGGAGAGAGTTATTTCTAAGGGAAATCTCCCACCTGTATTTATTCCTCACATTCATACACGCATAGTAACTAATTTTTCAAGTGGTAACTGAAATTAAGTATTTCAAACAGCTAAAATGTCACCCATCATCTAAAAGATGAAAGGCCAGTATCATCCCAGGACAGTTTCTCATAATGTGCATGAAAATTATATTAGCTACATAGATCAATACTAAGAAACCACTATATAATGAGTAAAAAAGATGAGTAGAATTTGTAAACATAAATCGTAACAATTGTCTTCTTTCAGAAATTGCATACTTTGTCTATGATTTGAAAATCCATTAGGAATTTCTGAAAAGGTTACCATAATATTCACAGTGTCAGCACCCTATGGCCTGCAGACTCACCCAGAAGTTTATTCTGCTTCCGGGGTTATTTTTGTATCCAGGGTTATTTTCACATCCACACTACAGCAAGAACCTCAGGTACAGAGCACAGGACATGCTTCATTTGCTGCAGAAGCTAAATGAAGGGGCTGAAGGACAAAGAAAACATGGGGGTGCTTGTGCACTAACTGGAGGGAACAGAAAAACAGGAATGCTCATACTAGGGAGTTTTATTAATAAGAAGATAACTGGTTTTACATAAGAAAGTGGAATACTAGAGGATCGGGAGCAGGACTAAGGAGTTCAAGGGCAGAAACCCTTGGAAGAGAAACAGCTTTGGAGCTTCAAAGAGACAAGAAAGAGGGTGAGGATGTTCTAGACTAAGATGACTAAAGGGTAAAAAAAAATAATAAAAATCTCAAGTTAGTAGAGGTGAGGTTACCTCCACACCTGCTCCAGAGGTAAGGGAACTTACCTCTGCCCTTCTCCTTTACTCCCTTCTCTTTGCTACCAAGACCAGCCGGGCTCTAGACTGTGGCCACAGCAGAGACTGGGCATTTGGAAGGACCACTGGTACCAAAACATCTCAGCAACTTTCCCCTTCTGTGAAATTGCACACGGAGTAGAAATTAACTCTCAGTGCTTAACAGCAGGTATTTTTGGACTTACCACTTATTTCTTGGCAGCACAGTTTAAGCAAAGCTAGATGTTTTTGTAACATCGTAATTCAAATATATCCATAAAGCAAGCAAAATTTTCAAATTGTTGTTGGCTCAGGTAATGTTTTGCAAACCTACAATTGGCACCAAGTGAAGCTTACCTGTTTTTTTTGGAATTTTCATCTTTCCCTCTTTTAACCCCAAAAATTCTCGTAATGAGAGAACTAAAAAGAAGTGTTGATGAATTTCTTACCTATATGAAAAAGAAAAGAACATGAATTATGTTTTTAAAAGCCCTTTGAAATGCACTAATTATTCCTTAAATACAACCCCTAATGCACAGTCAAAGAGAAGAAGAGCTGAGTGAAGTACAGCAGGCCTGCTGTTCAGGGGTCAGCACATTGAAACAAGTCATTCATAGCTTCTTTCCTCTTAATCAAGATGGCAATAATAGAACATTCAGATTTTTTTTTTGGAGATGTTCATCTTTAATGTAAGGGATACATCCAGATTTCTAGTGGTCCAGATCACCCTTATCCAGGACAGATCATGAAATGTTCTACTGTCATACGCCATACAGAATACTAACTTTTATTGGAAAACAAAATAACAATGAGAACAAAAGTAAATGCATTCCTCAAACTTTCAGTCAGTGCACCTAGCTATAACAGCAAGGTATGTTTTTATCTATACGGTTATCTTTGTCACGACTTTTTGTCAGTATTAGCACTTCACACTAGAGAAAAATGAAACAAAACCAATAAACATGACCAAAACTATGAGGTTTTTACATCAGACCATGTAACATTCCAGAAATTGCAGTATTGCCATTTATAAACATGACCAAAGCTTCACTGAACAGTGACACTCCATATCCTGTTACATTAGGGAAGCAAAATTGACAATTAACTTACTGCCCAGACAGGTGACATAAAACCTAGAATTGCTGCTTGTATTCCATCGGCAACATAAGGCATGATGTTTTCACCTAAACGTGTGTCCCTAAACAGTGCCCGAAGGATATTTAAAGCATGAACCTGTAGGGGTAGAAGAAATACAAGAAAAATATATGTTAATTGAAAAAAAACCCACCTTAATTTTAATGTGTTAAATACAGCCACGAACATGCAAAACAAAAATAATCCATATGCACATTTATACCACTTTATTTCCATATTAAATACAAGAATACCACTATTAAAAAACAGATTAAAACAGTGCAGCAGTAAAAACTGTTAAAAACAATTAGAGTTTAAAAATATATTCCTCTACCAAGTACAGTCCAGGCATCGCAAGCGAAGGCCAGCATTCTTTTTTCCTTAGCTTATCGTGACTGTAAAAATAACTTTCAAAGTTCAGAATCATCTTTTCCAACATTCTTGACGTGCTGTAGATACTGTGAGAAAAAATAAACTACAACTCACAGGAGGACAATATTAAGCTAAAACTGACAGCCAGGCTTGCTTCACCATATGGAGCCTTTTCTGATATTTCTCTACTCTCTGTAGGGGAAGGTGGTAATCTGTGTAGCTTCACAGACTTTGACAAGGCTACATAAATTTATACCAGCAGAAGATTTGGCAGAGCCATTAGAACATATTTCTATGTATTGTCAACAAATTATGGCTTACGCTTACAAACAGAAAGATTAAGTATCCAATAGCAACATTTTGAAGATAAAGATCTTGACTTTAAAATAAAATTTTTATGCATTCCAATGATAAATATTTAAGTTTTATAAGTTACTAAATATGAATAAAATAACTTTTCGTGTAGAATTTTACAGCATACAATGACTTATGCAACTCATTTATTTACTCTAGATGTAAACAAATGCTTGCTCATTAATTTCCTTATAAAAAGGCAAGTACTTATCTACTTGTTTAAAAATATACTACAGGGAGTAAACTGATCATATAAATACAAAAGGAATATCACTTTATTTGCTGGACTAGAAAAAAACCCCCATTGTTATTATATGCCCAAACCATCTTATCTTATGCACTTGCAAATTCCAGTGACTTTATAACCTCTGCACATTCAAACAAGTTCTAAAATCTAGCTATAGATAATCAAAACAAAATATTCTTATTAAAAACTCATACAAATTTCCTTAACTGTCTGAAGTAATACAAACAATTTTTTGACACTCTGATGAGAAGCTGTATTTTACCTGTGGAATTACGCTCGATGATTCATTCAAAGGTGCAGCCAAAGATATCAGTTCTTTCATTGTAATTTTCAACAAATCTGTTTTGCTCTTTGGTTCTGAAGCTAACAAAGCCTACAGAAGTTAAAAGGAAAAAAAAGGTAATGTGTTTCTAGCCATTTTTCTTCACTACCAGTTCTGCTCCATGTTCCTGTATTTACTGTACACAAGTGCAGCTTCTGACCAGGCAGAAGGACAAAAGAAAGTGTTGCAAAAAATAAGTTTCACTTTTAACTCTTAAATTTTGTCCAAAGCTTCTTAGCATCCAATGTTTCACTCAACATCTGCCAAAGAAAATTTCCTCATATATAACAAATAATAATTTATCACACACCAAAAATATCTTAGTAGTTATTACAGCAAAAGTGTTTGCAATATTATAGATGCTTACATTTCCTAGTATGGACTTTTTTTTGTTTAATAACATGTATATTTAAGATGACATAGGCTGGCCAAAGCATAAATCCTGGTTTGTAAAACAGGATAAAACAAGCAGTACATTTTTAAAAAGCGAGAACAGATGTATCTATCTCCAAGTAGTAGTTCAATGAGTAGGACAGCCAGCTGAGATTAGAATACTTTAATTTTAATCCACTAAAATTCAGAATTGGAGTTAAAACAGTCTCCCTCTCTCTGTCTAGTAGCTCTTCTTGAATTTGTCCAACTTAGTACAAATGGATAATCATAAATCACTTATTTCCTATAAAAAAATGAGTATCCATTTGTGTTTTGGGGCCCAGAGTCTGTTCAGCATCAGTTCAAACAAGATATTTAATAGTACTTTACATCACATAAGAACAACCAAATGGATCAACTGCAAGCCAAATGAAGTTTAGAGGTTAGGCTGAAACCCAGAAGTAGTCGCTGTCAGTTTATCAGTACTTTTAATGATGGGAGAAACAGAGAAGGAAGGGAAAAAGTTATTCATGAAGTACAAAATAGAGGAGAATGAACTGAAGACTAAAATTTCATAGCCTAAAAATGTTAAAGCTGTAACTAATATTTTCCCCCATTTTCCTCACCCACTAATTGGACTTGCACCTTTGTACTATTAGGTAATAACACTTCAATTTTAAATAGGTCATTTAAAATGCTCATAACCTTTAAAATTACATATTATCATTAAAACAGATGTGTTTTACTAAAACAAGAATAAATGTCACAGGAAGCAGATGGCAAAGAGACCACACCGAGTCTCCATTTTATGCATTAATAAAATAACCTTATAATAGTACTGGTAGGATACGCATTACAACTTGTATTTTTATTATCTAAATGCTACATACTATTTAAGGCTTAATTAATTTTACTGAGTGCTACAGGCACATTCAGAACTGCTGCCCAAGAACACTATCACCTCTCTTTACAATAAAATCACAATTTAAAAATAGATTATTTCTGACTAATCCCAATTTCATTTCAAACCTTCTCATTAATTGACTAGACTAATTTTGTACTCTTCCAGAGCTGTCAAAGTAGAAGCATCTGACCTGTTTATCCAAACAGCTATGGCACAGCTCAAGCTTTGCCATATGGACTCAGTAAGGCAGACTACTCACACATTTTCTGCAATGGGATACCCTTGGGTCCACCTAGTCCTTACATTAGTGTAACTTCATACATGAAAAAACTGTTTCAAACGTGTTAAGTTTTTTTTTTTTCACATTCTCAGGATAAACACTAGCTAACACCCACTGAATTCCAGCTCTGTGGTGTGCATGGAGAAACCAGAAGACATGAAATCACCAAATTCATTTTGTAGACAACTAACCAATATAAAAGGGAAAGATCTTTAACTGCTGCCATTGAAAAGGAAAAATGTTTCTAAAACCAATGCTCTTCTTCTGAGCTCTGCTGCCCAGCACACGTGCAACTAGCCAAGCCAGGAGCAGGCTGTGACTGACATTAAAGAGGTCAGACAGAAGCAGGCTGCCTCAACTTTCTCAGGGCAAGATTGGAGTGGAAAACAAGCAAGATGAATTATTCTGGCAGGGAGAGCATGCTCCCAGCAGTCCCTCAGATTCTTGGAACGTACTTGAGATTATACTTCAGCAAGTGGAGAAAGTTACAAATTGTGTAGTTAATCTTGGACTCCCGTCTTAAGAGAACTTGAGAACTTGGTTGAAAATTAAAATGATGGAGGTTAATTCAGGGGAAAGCAATAATCGCGGCCGCTTTGAGGAATGAAGGAATGGAAAGAGGTTAAGTGTAATCTGCAGGACCAACTCTGCAGTGACTGACCCCACGATGATGCAGATGAGCTGCTGCGTTCTCCCGTGAGGCACTGGGAGGTGGTACTTTGAGCGGAGACAAAACCCTGCCAGCCAGAACAGCAGCCATCAGTTCTGAACGTGGCAGAAGCCAGAAGCTAGGATGTGTGGAGCTGATGGTGACACGGGGAGCGGGAAGACTGTGGGAGAGTGGCCTCGTGCTCATGGATACGTGTCTTCAGTAACCCACTCATTCATTGCCTTGAGACTGTCAGTCAAAACGAGTCAGTGTGACTCTATTACTCGATCCTGCTTTATGACTCTTGAGTGGACCCCCCAAGATCTTTGTAGCATTTTCTATGCCACCATTTTACAGTTCTATGACAGTCTGTTCATATTTCACCACCCTCCCATTTAGCATGGAAGAAGCACAGAGATATGTGGTTAACAGAGCTTATTTAATCTGTGACTTAATTTGTGAATTTGCCAGGATTATTACAGTGGCCACTCAGAGCCTGAGCTCAGTCTTTTGAAATAACACTCAAATCTACCTCAAGCCAAAAATCTCAAGAGTAATAGAACTGCAGCACCAAACATGGTATAATTACGTGTGGCTTCTTGGCAATCAAAGACAATCAAACTCTCTATAAAAAAAAAGTAACTGCTTGATGAAAAGGGGTTGAAGTAAGAAAAATAAATACACAAATGTATTCACCAGAAAGGATATGAAAAGAAAACCAAACCAACAAACCAGCTCTGAGGTAATAACAGAAGTTGGTACCTGTATGTAGAATGGAATCCCTGCACTGCGCCTGGTTGCACACAGCGTAGACGAAGGATCACAGGATTTGATTTCTTCTAACACATCACTCAGCCACTGCTCGGGCATCTCGCGCAGGCTCTCGCTGTTACATCTACATAAAACAAGAGGACAAGAAACATGAAACAAATACACAAGAAACTAGGGCAGAGTCAAAGAAAGCACTTGGTGACCTTAAAAAATATTGTCTTACTATACACAAACATCTCCAAGCATATGTGCAGCTATTTTTTTTTTTAAGAAATAAGGCAAATATTAAAAAAAAAGGTATATTTTCCTAATATTGATACAAATTATATTAACCCTATTTATTAAGTGCCACTAGAAAATGATATTTCGCTGATCAGAAAAAAGGGTTCTGTGCTTCAGCACTGCAACCATTCTTTTCTGCCAAGAACTACAATCCTCTTCTGGAGAAGAAAACAAAGATATGTACACGTCAGTCACTGTATAGGAAGTGACACTTCACAAATTCGTACCTTTTTTGCCATAAAGTAGTCAATGCCTGACCCTTATATTAACTAATATTTAATTGTATTCATAACCATATGAAATAAAACTGAAGCTCCTCGCAGTAAGTACATTCGATGTAAATACCCCTGCAAACCTCCCTCAAAGCAGGAGAAGGAATGAAAAGCAAGACATACTGCTCCTTTTAAAAAACTATATCAGTCAAACTTTCGGTAAAGCACCTAAATTGCTCTTGTATTATCAAATACTCCTCTTCTGCAGTTATAAAACTCACCGTTGCCTGAAATCAAAAGACTTCCAAGGAGAAGAGACAAAGAGAACTCAAGTCTACTTCAATTGCTGATGTTGATCAGTTTAATGAAATTGAACCATATTCAGTGTGCAAGACCAGCTCATTAATCTTATGTCAATGTTCCAAAAGGACCATTCATTCTTACAAAAACTTCTAGTAATGGGACATTGTTACTAAAACTTGTCACACATTTGACATGATTCAGAGTAGAAGAAATTAATTTCTGCAGGCAATACATCTGCAATTATCTCAACCATGCAGGACTTGCCATACCTAAAGATATAAACTATTATTAAATTCATGATTAAATAAGGAGACATTACAGTGAGAATACAATCAAGTTTTCTACCAAAGTGACTGAAATAAGGAATTTAAAAAAAAGGCTAAAAGGCAGCAGATACTGATGTGGAAACCAAAATCTAATGGAAGGTCTAAAACTGCTCTCTACCTCTTTACTCTCAATGAAGCAAGAATTTAGGTGAGCTAAAAACATGATACTCAACAAGTAAGGCTTTAATCTGCAGTGAAACCCTCCTTCTTTTACAAAATAAACAGAAAATCAGTAATGCAGAAAACAGAGGTCACAAGAAGTGCCAAGAAAAGTCAGAAGACGACACAGCAGGCTCCTTATTCTTCAGTAATTCCCTTAGGATTTCCACCACAGGTTTCCTACACTGCTGCCAGGCCTTCTCCCCAATTTTTATGGGCCACACCTCTTCAAAACAGAGGCCATCACACAAATCAGTCCAGGACACAAGAGAAACATGGATTCACAAGGGCCAAGTCACCCCATACCACAGCATAAAAGGGACAAGTCATCTCCTACCCCTGGCCTGTGACTGAAGCAATCAAATTAATTTGGAAATTAACAGTTCTCTTTTCTTTTCTTTCTCTTTCTGTTGCTGATATTTATCTTCCTCTGCATACTTCCAGGGTGTGTTCTTTCACTTGCTGCTTTTGGGTACATGAGGAGGATGCAATTCTAGGGTTGAGACCACAAAAACCTTCTCCTCCATGGGTCTCTGCAGCCAGACTCTACCTCGTAGTTCTTTTCATCCACGTCAAAAGCCAAAGCTGCTACTTCTGGTCATGTCTGCGGCTGGGCCTACCTCCCTGGCTAAGCAGAATTTAAATGTCTTAGTTTAGTCATGCAAAGAACAGTGCTCATCTCTCTTCTGTATGTTATCTTAGTATTAAAACAAACATCCCACAAGACATATTCACATCTGCTGTGGTGCAAGAGAACACAAAGCAAAGCATTAAGGAAATATTTAAAAGTTGCTGCATAGCATACTGAATATTTTATTCTTAAGTAAACTGGAGGTTTTTCCCCTTTCAGTAGTAGCAGAAAGAGAAGAAATATACTGACATCCAGTAAACTTCAGACTCCCTTAAAACTGTATTGCTTTGATCTGGCCACAAGTAATTCTACCGTGTTCAGTCACCCACCAAGGCACTTTTTTTTTTTTTTTTAGAAAGGTGAAAGAGTTATTGCTTTAAAGTTAGAAACATTAGAGACTATTGACTTTGCAATAGAGATGACTACTCCCTTGAATTTGGCAGCTCCATCTCCTTATGGTCTGGCAAGAAGAATATTATCTTAAGAAGCAGGTGGCCCTACGCTTTAAGAATAATGAAGCTTTACAATGTAAAAATGGTGGTCTCAAGCTCAAATGTCGTTTTCCAGAATGAAATAGTAATTATTTTTACCAGATCAAACAAATAGTGCTCATAATTAGAATATAACACAGTAACTGGATACACAATAACTTAAGACATAGTACAGTAAACGTTTTCCCACAGATTTCTGTCTGTCCATCTGCCGGTTATAACAATTTCATACACGCTCTAAAACACTTTCTGTGGTCAGTATTAATGAATACAAAAAAGCCTGGCTAAAGCTAAACCCCTCTCCCTAACTCATATGGCTGTATTTTCTCCTAACCAAGAACAAAGGATTGATCTTGAATGTCCGTGGTTTGTGGCATAAACTTCACATGACCAGAAGCATTTTTTACATGGGTACATTCAGTGTTTCCAATAGCTGCAATCAGTCCCTATCTGGGGAAAAAGAGGTTTCTTTCACCATTTTTCCTCTCTCAATAGATGTGTAGTATTATTCTTTTTCACAGAAGTAACATGATTCCTACTCTTTTTAAAGCTAGTTTCCATATAGCCCCTGGCACTTCTCAGACAAATAAGGAGACAAGAATCTAGCCTCAGAAACACATTACCATTCAAGGTATAAATCACTCTAGAAAATGTATACTTTTAAGAACAACTCCTATAAAACCACGGAGTCCTTCCACCTGCATCCTCCTTTTCATACTGTCTGCTCTAAATGAAGCAAAGTCTTCCAAATTACATAGGTGCAGAGAAAGATGCTGTTTTGAGGTTTCTCCAGCAGTAAAGCAGAACAGAGAGAATCCTGGGTGGCCCCAAAATTTCAGAGGCACAATATCATTACCCCTATCTCTTGCTTTCACCTAGTAGGAAAAGAAATGGGGGGCTAAATACGAAGTTAAAAATCAACATGTCTTCAAACTGTGCAGTGCCTTAACACTGCATGTTTTACTTCATTATGTATCAATCATATCATTGATATATATCATATCAATATATAATATTATATATCAATATAATGTATATATCCATACATATATTATATATATGTAGTATTCTCCAACACTACAAGCAGAAGGTAAAAATCACAATACAGAACAGCTTTTTACCCCCAGTTTATTTCTCTCCATTTTAGACTCTTTCCTTCACATCTGTGATTACACTTTTGCAGAAAAGTTAACAACAATTCTAGTACATTTCACTAGAAAGTCCATCGATGATTTTTAAATTTTACAAGAAGTCTTCCTAGCAGACCATATGAGCCTGGAATGCAAAGAGTTACAGACATTTCAGAGCAACAAAATGACCCAGAAGCAGAGTTTACTGCAAAGGATTAGAAGGGTCTACTCCCAGTTCCCCAACAGAAATACTACAGAAGAACAGACACTGACTAGGTACAGATGAATAGTTTGCACTGATGCTGGATTAAACATTTGTAAAATCAAAGCAGGGCTTTTCTTTATCATTACAGATTTCCAGAAAACGATACGATATGGTCCTAACTTGTTGCAAATATATCGAATCGTGTTTACTGAGTCTAATTTAAACACCCATTTGAACATTTTAAAATGTTCAAAATACATTATTAGTAAGTAAACACATTGCACTGTACGACACAACTCTTCCCAAACTTTCCCCTTGCATTATGCAACTTTAGTGAAGCAAAGCACTACAGCCACAGCTATGCAACACCAGGATTTTGAGATTTACAGAAATCTTTATGTTCTACTTGAAGGCTCAAAAACACTTCACTAAATAAAATAAAAAAACAAACATGCAAAACACTATTTGGAACAGAGAGATTGTTTGAATTTATAAGTATTACAGAACATCCAAGCTTAAAACATGCCCAGAAGCTTCCAGGCACTTCCACTGACCCCATTATCACACCAAATTAGTATTTGTAATTGCTCAGGGCTTATGAAAAGAAAATATTTTTTAAAATAGCATTGCTTATTTCACTGATACGCACGCTGCTTGGTTTAGAACAGTATTGTTTTCTGAAGGTGCAGCTGCAGACAACATTAAGCAGGCACGACAAAGGGAGCTTAGCACCTCCAGAAGGAATATGAACATGGAAAAGGAAGAATGGTAACTTGCATACTTAAAGCAGACTCAGCAATTTAGATCCAAATGTCAAGACAGAGATCAAATTTCATCAAGTTCATACAAAATCTCTGTGGAGGAAAGATTTTTCTTTCACCACAAACTCAGACAGGTCCAAATACCATTCCTCTGTCTAGAAAGAAGTCTATTCTTGGTTCTTATAAAGACTGGTATTAAAGGGTTGTATAGCTAAAAGCGAGCTCAGATGGTATATATTCCAACAGATATAGTTTTAAGAAAATGTTTGGCTATAAAAATGAAGGACCATGTTCAACTAGAGTTGTTCATAAAAGCACAGGAAAGGGATTTGGCACAGTCTTAGTGACAAATTTTTTTACTGAGTCTTAGAGGAAGAATGAATTAAAGTGTCAAGGATGCTTCTGTAGGTCCTAAGTTCAACAAAGCATCATGTTTAAGCTGTACAATACCGTAAGCTGCCCCAGAAAAAGGCTTTCTCCTCCGCATGCAACAGCAAATTAATACAGATTCTGGTACACATGCTTCAAGGCTGTCCGTGAGCAGCTATGCAGAAAAGCCTGGATCTACTTGTGGAGTGGAGCCCCCCAGCTGCAGCAGGGTAAATGGAAAGACTGCTGGACACTCCACAGACTCATAAGGCAATATATTTGCCAAGGGACTTAACTTACCCTTTTTGAAGAAGAGTCACAAGATACTCTTCATATCCCAGGAATATTAAACCAAAGAGCCACTGGCTGTTCTGGTATCAGTCTCCTATCTCCTTCCTTTTAAATACAATCAGCATTGATATATTCACTATATGTCACAAAGAAACATTACTAACACTTGAAATGGATAACTAAGCATGTAATGGAAATTCCAAAGCTGTTGCCCAGACTTCAGAACAATCCTGCTCATTTCATTCTTCTAGGAAAGTATAAAGTTACAAGAGGAAAGAAAAAAAAATTTAAAAGATTGCATATCACATCTTGCGATGCGTTGCCAGGTAGTCTTCCAAATGTCAGAATATACAACTCAGTGACAAGTACTAAAAGTTTCCAGGAAAACATCCTGGCCGGAACAAAAAGTCTGGGATTTGTATTCATAAAGGGCTGGGGAAAGGCAGGAGGGGCAGAGCAGAGAACTCTACACTCCTCCCAAGAGCTTTTGAGAGATGGTCAATAAACTAACATGCCAGAAGTGGAGAAAAATACAGCAAACATTCACTATCTGTATCATCTTTTGGAGAAAAATGCAGCAAGCATTCACTCTCTGCATCATCTTTCAATGTCTAAGAACCATCTCTAACCATCAGTTTCGCAGTCCAAGTCACAGATGTCATGTGACTAATGTCATAATCATGCTACACCAAATCTGAATAAAATTCACATGAAATCACAGATCTGCTTGCACAACCAATTTCAGGATTGATGCCACCATTTGGTAAAACTATTATATTAGAAACATAGCAAGTTGAGCATCTTCTACCTGGAAAGCATTTCTGTAAGTTGCACAAAGCCAGCGTATGCCAATTCAAATGCACCCCTGTGCCTCGATTGCAGCAGGTGATGTTTAAAGTAATCTCCAATATTTTTAACCTAGAAAAGAAAAAAAGAAAAAAAGCTATTTGAAATTATATATAGACAATTCATTTATATACACCAGATACTTCTGCAATTAAAAGTGGCAATCCTTCCCCTGGTTGGAAAGGTTACTGGCAAAAGCAAAAAGCAACTAGAAGTTCTAAAAAAAAAAACAAACCAACAGTTATTTAAGGATACCAAATATTATACTCTATTTTTCACATTAAAGGGATATTGCTACATCCCTAAAAAAAAAAAAACCCTCCAAAATAAAGGACATAAAATTAGCTATTTGCCCAAGAGGAACACACTCAGATGTGGGACAGAAAAGAAAAAAAGGGGCAAATCTTGATTTTTTAGAGGAAACAAACTTGGAATCCTTCCTGTTTGCCTTCACTCTTAAAATCCCAAAGAAAACATCTACTAAATCATGAGAGCAGAAACAAACATCTACAAAAATATCTGAGAAGGATAAGAAATTCAAGCTTCGAGAATTGTGCCAAAGGAAAACAAATCTACCTTAGCTACTTTTAAGGTTCTAGGATTCTGCATAATTGCCTTTGACTAATAGAAACAATTTTAAAATAAAAATAATTTATGTATGTATTAATGAGAGCTACATTTACAAGTCTCAAAAAGCTAAGTGCTACAACTAAACTGTCACCAATAGTTACTTTCTAGAGCTCTACCAGGATACCAAGTTTTTAAACCTGTTTGGAAGCTTACAATTCCACACAATCTCATTCTGTAGAACGATGTGCTTTTTGATTTTTTTCTCTTAATTCTCATCAATATTCAAGTTCTAAATCAAACTTCCAACAATTTGTTTAAACTACGTAGCACATACTTAATTCTATTTTGCAAAATTTCCTTCTGGAATATTTCTTAAGAGTTTTTCAGCAAAAGGTTCTTAAAAGCTTTTACATAAAACCAAGCATAAATTCACGTCAAGTTTCTTATAAAATTCTGCTTATTTTGTTACTCATAAAATAACATACTCTAACAGTCAGACAAGTAATCAAGATGTCAGAGAAGTGAATATCATGTGTAGCTAGACAGTTTTCCACCCTACTGCTTAAGCAATGAGACTGCAAAAAGGAGACTGTCTACTTATTATTTCCTGCAGCTAAAACCTGCCTAACATGAAATATACAATAATTGGAGATATTTGAGGTAAAACAGTTATTTCTCTGAGTGGATCTTAGGATAGTTTGTGGACCTACAGGCTTTTCAGCTTTCTAGACCAAAAGCACGAGTAAGTGCCCTTTTTTCTGAAGGAACTGACCCACAGACAGACCAACTCTCCAGGTGTGTAAACAAAACCAAACCAAGAAAACCATACACATGCAAATCAAATTACTGTCCTGTTCCACCACCACCCTTACGTTTTTAGAATAATTCCTATGAATTTTTTTTTTTTTTGGTCATGTCACTTTCAACTTTACTATTTATAATTCTGGGCTTTTTGCAACAGCCACATTCACTAGAAGCTTACTTCAAATTGAACTCTTGATATATTAATTTGCACTTATAGGTTAAAGTTTGAAGAAAAACACTGCAATAACTTAGTTGTCACAAATGACAGAGGACTGATGCTGAGGCAAGTGTGTAAGTACGGATTCTTATCTAACAGCCTCATGTCATCCACGAACTTCCACCTTTCCCGTGCCATAAAACCAGTACTTCATATGTCAGGATGGAGAACAAATCAAGGAATTTACATTTTCTTCAACACCACAAAAATCCTCAGCAACTGTGAGAAAAGGTGACCCTACCAACTTTACTTGCACAGAAAATAACACCCCGGTCCAAGTTAACATACTCAAATATGAAATAAGGAACAAATATCTGAAATACATTTGATCATCTTGCTCAAGAACCTAAAGTAAAACAAGTTAGTCCTAATAATGTAACAATTTACAGGGACATGCTTGCTGCTGAGACCAAGAATCTGAGTATTCAAGGCTGAAATTCTGTACAAGAGGTCCCAAAAGTGCTCTGAGAAACAGTTGGTACATTTGTGCCTCCATATGTTATTTTCCTGACAATAAGATGCCACTAAAGTAGGGTCCTACATTCTAGGTGTTTGTTTTTTTTTCCAAACCATTAGGAGAGGATGGCTTTAATCCCATGAAGGGCTGCAAAAGCTTCATCTCACAGACAGAAATAGCCAGCAGTCAGTGGACTGAACTCCAGAGGAGACAGACTGATTACATTAAGAACTGGGGAGCAGTTGGGTTTGGGGGTTTTTGTTTAAGTTCTTCCTCGAACAGAAGGAACTCCAAAGCAGCAACAGGAGCTGCACTTTTGCCCTGGTGGCACAATCACAGAACAAATACCAAGGGTTGTCGGCACTTAAAAGTCTTCTGTGTATTCAGTGTTCCACCACAAGGGGTCAGATCAGCTCTTACTGTGGGGTTATCCCAAGCAGAACCCCTGGCACTGGGACAGCACTGGCAAGCTTATCTCCCTAAATCATCTTAAAACTTAAAAGGCAAGATAAACAGGAGTTTGAGGAAGAGCTAAAAGTTCCTCCAGGCTTGGAACATTGTCTCATGATTTGCAAGTCGTATGACAAAATCAACACACAGTCTTCATTAGGCATGGTTTTGTTGATTATGTGGTGGTTACTAGGACATGATACTGTTTGTATTGATTGTCTTAACAGGTTAGATAGAGAATGAAAGGTAGAATGCATATGTATTTGAATAGAGAGATTCCTCTAGCTATACTAGGCACTCCTATGTCTATTTCAAAAGGCAAAACATTCATCAGAAAGTGTCTTAGGCTTTGAAGGCTGCCAGTTCAAATACAGTATTTCAGACTCCTCTATACACACATCTTCACACCGTGGAGCTGACGATGTCAGTCAGTGCACACAGTGGCATTCAAATACTGTGCAAACCCCATCTCTTACTCAAAAGAGATTCAAAAAGTTCTGGTATTGACATTTCCAGTCACTTATTATTAGATTCCTTAGATTCCCCCCCCCTTTATTTTTTTTTTAACAATTGTGTCATTTCAGTTACAAAGATTGCAGAGAAAATGTCCGTGTTTCTTCCTATAATATTTGTAACACATTCAGCCAAATTCTATTTCCTTGCAAGTCTGAGGAAAATCAGGATTCCAGACTTCTCATCAATTAGCATTCTTCAAATTAGAATGCAGACATTCTGTTTTACAGGAAGACATCACAAGTAAAAGAATCTAATGAGGCATCCATAGGAAAAGAAGATACGTTGCTTAATAACATAGCACTTCTGAAAGGGCAACTAGTAATGTCTGCTTTCTAAATAAAGACAGAGTTGCTACAGAGGGAGCTGACTCATTCTAAAATACCAATTCCTTTTTGACTTAGAGCAGATTAAGGAACATAATGGAAGAACAGTGTATCTGTTCTCTCATTTACCCTCCAGAGCTCTTCAACAATACAGGCACAGCTGTTAACCAGATGAAAACATGAAGGCTAGAGACAATGCAAGAATAAAGATAGTAACATTATTTCCATGGCACCACAACATTAGATAGCATAAGAAATAAGATCTGCAGTACATTATACTATTATTCATTTTAATAAAAAAAGTTCTAATACCCAAGGGAAAACTAAATAAATATTTTCTGTTGAAAAGAAGAGGAGGTTAAAAAGTAATACATCTTGCATATTTCAATCTTCCATGTAGCGACTGGTTTTCTTGAAACCATATGGAAATGAAAAGGTCATCAATTAAAAACAGAAATTTAATAAACACAAAATATTTCCCAAATAAATGCCTGTGGTAATCTAATTTCTTGTAAACACTGCACTCAATATTCTACAAGAGACCCAGATGGCATATTAACATTTCTGATCTCTTAAATCAAAAAAATTGGAGGAAAAAGAGTGTCATGTTACATACAAATTATTCATAATTCAGTCTCCTACGGAAGACAAGACTACAGCTAGTCAGGATGTTGGACTTTCAGAATTACTGATTGTGAAGTTCAATTAATGAAGAGCTTTAAGTAAAATCCCAACATCTAAAGTTCAAAATGAAACAAAAGACACGTTGAATATGAAGCCAGTTTAGAAGACTTTCAGTAACTCTAGTAATGCCTAACACATACTGAGAGAAAGAAGCAGAAAAGGAGAGGGAGGGAGGCAGGCAGGCATTGGGATCCTTAAACACAGCATACAGCTTGTAAATAACTCAATACACTTAGAACAAATGTTAGCTATGTATATTAACTTGTTCGCTTATCTGCTACCACCACAGTTATGCCCTCTGGACACCACTTTATCAAAAAGTAGACCATTAACCAAGTATAATAAAACAAGAAAACCATGAAAAGAACATGGCAATTAAAAAAACCCAATAAAACCCAAAAACTTTTCCCATACAGAATGTAGATTTAAGAAAAAACAGTTTCCTGAAAAACACCTTCCCCACTACCATCACCCCCCAAAAAAGTGAATGCTTTATAATGAAAATTACTTCCCTACCTGTTCTACAGTAATCAACCCATCTGAAGGCTCAGATGTAGCCTGTGAAGGCAAAAGCTTACAAAGCGTCCCTAAGAGCAGAGACACTTCCTTCATGCTTCTCCAGCAACATACAAGAACCATCTGAGCTGTGACATCACACGTTTGCCTTTCTTTACCTTAAAAATAAAAATCAACAAATGGAATAGTGTTATTCAAGGTTCTCAGACATAGACTTGTAATTTAAACATCATTTAGCCTGCTCTCCTTACAAAACACAATTAACTATGAAAAGAATTTCTAAACTTGCTAACCAAAAAGAAGGAAAAAAAAAAATCCCAGTTTGCTAACCCTAATTGCTTCCACTCGTGAACACTCACTGGAAAAGGCAGCAGTATAACAATTTACCAGGAAATTGCTATTTTAAAGAGTAGAGGTCTTCTGGTCACAGGTGGTATTCACCTGCACACTGAACTATACAGACACCTATAACTCTGGAGCCCTGTTCCAACAAACTCCTTGTCAATCATCAATCACGTGATGTTTGTTACTTGGTTTTTAATCCAGGTGTCCCCATAGGAAGAGACCTGGGAATGCCATCACGTTTCTGATACAACATCCCCATCTGGTGGCCACCATGCCACTATAACATATTTACAGAATTCTCTTCATGAAACAAAACATATGGCCCAACAAAAACTATTTTAAACATAGGAAGAAACATGCGAGGAAAGAAAGTCCAAATATTTGAGACTTAAAAAGCTTGCATAAACTATTACATTTAAAAATGTACAGATATTCTATACATTTACTCTGGTATACACTAAACAAAGTTTACAATTTATCACTGTAAGGTTCAATTTCATAACTTCTATTCGTTAAAGCAGACAGACTATATAACTTTTTACCACTGGAATCTTTCAAGCAGGAGCTTCTGCTTATGTAATTTCATGCAACAAGTTTTATTGCATGAACATATTCCCCACTAGCCTTTGTACACTGGGGAGTGAAATTACACTGTGTAATACCTTTCAACAAGAAATGCATTAAAAGTGTTGCTTGACAGAAAGGTTGTTAAAGATTACCTGGCCAGCACAGTTAAGGAAATAAAGAATCTAGCCCAATATCAAAACAATTCATTTGCACTTGTGTTCTAAGAGAAATTAACCACAATCTTTCAGAAACACAGTGAATTAGTCTTTAAAACCCTGCCCATGAATAACTAGCTCCTGACAGATTTATTGAAGAACTGAAACATTATACAGAGTAACTAACTTCCAATGTTGACCACTCACGTAAAATGCCTGCTCTATACGGAATGTCTTGATATAATTATTAATACAGCATTGGATTTACCTCTCATTTCTGTGCAGATATTTTCCATTGGCCTGTGGTCAGCCAGTTTTCCAGATTCTACTTTGCAGTGTTCTTTCAAAAGTTTTACTTGCATAAAGTAATCATTCGTGTCCTGTGGTTGGATCTCATGCAGGATCACCTGCAGACGACCTGCACTTTCTACACGTTAAAGTAGAGGAATATTTAAGATAAATTTGGTTTTTACTTCCAGTTCTTTATACAAATGCAATTCATTTTGGCTATGTAAGTATAAGAGAAAGCTTTTCGCACTAAAAAAAAAATAAAACTATGGTGATTATGAGGATTTAGGAAGAAAGAAAACTGGACTGTCATCTGCTCTGAAACAGATGAACAAGACAGTCTGCAAGCTTCATGCAGAAATCAAGACAGCCTCTATTAGAAGTTAAAAGAAGAGCTTAAAATTACAACATAAAAGAAGAAAATGAAAGGGAGGGGTGCTAGCTCTAGTTCTGAATTGCTGCAAGACAAACAGAATTTCAAAAGCTTCAGATTTTAACAGAATTCTTTTGGGGTTTTGTTTGGTTGTCTACCTGTATCATTGTCCATTGGAATAAGACCCTCTGGTGATGAGCTCTGCACAACTGGTGACACTACAGCAGAGAGTTTGTATGACATCCAAATGAGCCTGGCCACCATTTCCTTCCATTCAGTTACCAATGTCAAGTTACTTGAAAAAAATAATAAATCACAAACAAAAAGCAACACAAGATGGATTAAAATAATTTTATATTCAAAAGAAAAAACTGAAATTACAAATACTTCTGCAACAGTATTTAACCAAACTATAAAGCGGGTAAAGTTTAAAAGTCCTAAGACCAAATTTAGCACATACAAGGGAAATATCCAACAGCTAGCTAAACAGTGCAGCAGCCAGTATGAGTTCTAAAAGCCACAGGTATTGGATTTTGCTACAAAAAACACTGTATGCTTTTATGTTCTCCTGAGCAGTTCTTGCACTGTTTAAATTCAGAGTTACGACTTACTATTTAGCAGTATATTTTACTTACTTAAAAGGTAATTGCTGCAAAGCTCCTATTATACAATGCACTCTCCCATACATTGGGAATGATGCTGCTGCTTGAAGCAGAGACTTCTTAGCTTGTGATATTTCTTCTTCAACATTCACCAACAAAAGCTTGATAACTAGAATTTTTAGAAGTACAGATTTGCATTATACACACATACGTATATTTTATTTTCTAAGAAACAAGTCTGTTTAAAAAAAATAGGAACAAAGCCTGTTTTTACACAACCATTAAATAGAAAATCCACTGCAATTTCCTTGTTTACACTTTTCTGTCATTTAAATAAAAGTTGCTGTTGATTCTCAGTTACCTAAACTCCAGCAACGTATGTTATACTGAATTTAGTCTGCCTATCCAGATGAAACAGCAGCTGTGAAAAGCACAGCCCAGATTCTATGCTTAGGGACAGTCCTCATGATAAAGTTCAAAGAATTTACCTACCACATACCCAAAGTCAGACCTCACCCTGAGAGCCAGGTTAATGCAACAAACAGTTCAGCCAAATATTAAATATACATTAGACTCTAAAAAGCCTGCTGAATTTTCAAAGATAGATGTGCTTTTTTTTTTAAAATATATTTATACCATCCAGTGTGTCAGTGTCAGAATCAGCATGATTTACAGACCCAGACGACAAACTGTGGATAACTAACAGAGGAGGTACTCTGTAACAATGAGACATGAGGTTACCCATGCATTTGCTTCATTTATGGCAACCACAACCATATCTGAAAAATCATTATTTCAAGGCATACGAAAAAAGTATTAATAGGCATCTGTAGAGAAACCAATAATAGCACAAAAAACCTCACAATAGTGAGTTTTTGCACAAATTACATCCAAAGCTTTATTACAAATAGTTAAAGATTGCTGTTTTATTGCAAGTTACAGAAGGTGGAGGAAGCCTCTTTTATGAATTTGCCAAGTTTACCATATCTAGATGCTCTTGGCTTTCATTTAGAGGCACTAAACCAAAGAAAAATATCCCACATGTGAACAAAGCCCAATTACTGCAGAAATCTATGTGCAGGACTGCAAACCACTCAAAAAAATGCTTCCAAGTGAACAGACTCCAAGGAGCAGTGCTGCAAATATCAGGTACTGATCAGATGACACACCAACTACAGCTGCCTTTGCTTCAGGTGAGCGAGCTCTTCGAGGAAGCAGAGGTTCCTCTCCTGCACCTTATATGCACAGCTTCCTCAGGCTCACTACCAGGGCCTCAATGTCACTTCCCCTTTGATGAAAATAATAACAAAAGCCATCTTCTAAGAACATTTGATAGCCTTAACATGAACAGGAGGAGATTAAGAACTTACTAAGGCACCTGGCTTCTTAAGATCAAAACAAAATATACTTAAATTTCTACTAGAAATAAGCAACTCTTACTCGTTATGTCCCCTACCAAAAACCTTAAGGAAAAACAGTACAGTTTTAAATAAATACAAAAAAACACGGTGGTTCATTTTTCCAAGAGCTTACCTGCCAGAGTGTTCTTCTCCACTGTACTTACTGCTGTGTTTTCATCACTCTGGGGGTTATGCTCAATCCACCTCCCTAAACAAATATGCTGTAGTCCTTTATGATGTACCAAGAAGTTCAACAAATACGAAGCAGTGACACAATCGTATGGCTTGGTACTTGTGCTAAGATCCATTGCTGCTTGGAACAGGAGATCTAGATATTCAGAATCCTGAAAAAAACCACCAATATCGCTCATTTTATTGAGCTTCCATATTGATTTAATTAAGCTACTTAGCACCCCGGAACTTAAAAACCCACTTTTCAATAAGTTTGCTGGTACATATTTCTTAAGAAACACTTACTTTGTACACTGATCACCTTACACTCAAAACACGTATGTGGATGTATTTAGCAAAGATACAATTACATGCACACTGGGAATGTGGACAGTCATTTATAAAGCAGTATACAAACACGCTGGAATTTACAGAAAGATGAGGTTTTGGGTTTTCCATTTTGGATATTTTTTCCAAAATTCTGTGTTTTACCCACTAATGGACATCACTGAGAAGCAAACCTTATCAGGAAGCAGTATTTGTTACTAGCACTTAGGAATTTATAAGTAACTTTTTATGAAGTAATAAACAGAAAAATCAGTATCGAGTCAAAGGGCGCTATTTGGGAGAAATCAAAAAACACAACCAGAAAGGAAAAGAGCCAGCGCTGAATTTTTTAAAATACAAGAGTTACTAAGTCAAAATGCTTCAATCATTTAAAAAGGGAAGTCACAGCTTATCAACGAGCTTGTATTAACTGTATATCTGATAGTTCATATCCAATGAAATTCCTAAACTCCTTCATCCATTAGTGAAACAAGCCTCCTTAGGTAGGGGCAAAAGCTCTGCAAAATCATCTAGAAGATGGTAGTGATGATCAGGCAACTTGGACCAACTTCTAGTCTACAGGAATTATGCTTTGTACCCAACCCAAGTTCCTGGCATGATATAGAACATTCATCTTCCATGAAAGTATTCCCTTTAAACTATTTTTAATTACATACCAGTAAATTAAATGCAACATCACGTAGTTTCATCAAAAGCCCAAACGCCAGAACTTTTATTTCCTCAAAAGTACTGGCAAAACACCGGATCAAAGTTCGGACACGAGTAGAATTGATCTCCTGATCCAACCGAAAAACTTGGGCCTGGCCTGTTTAAAGAAATCAATGCCTTAGATAGTTTGGCTGTAATTCTTTGCAGAATGAGCACTGTATTCACATTTTGCTTACCTATACTAAAAGAAGCATTAAAATAAAATTTTAGCTAAAGCACTATTTTAATATTCTTACTTCTCATGCCACGTCCACTGATGAAAGACTACCACATCCAAAAAATGACCCTTAGTAATACAGAAAGGAACTTATTGCCAAGAACAGAATCCCATTTATCCCCACTAACCATTGAAAATAATCCTTATTTTAGCTTTGCTTAAGAATTCTTTTCCTGGAAGTATGCAATATTAGAAAATAATTCCTTAAAAAAAAAAGTTTTAAAACTTCATTGTGTTTTGCAGTTTAGTTTTTGGGACTCTTTTTGTCATAGGACTAAGCCCCTAGAGTGGAAGCCACTACAATTTTTTGCTTTTAATTTAAATTTAAAGGAGTCGTGACTTCTGGTGACTGACCTAATGCTGTAAAGAAGCCGGAAATTTTAAGATGTAAACAAGCACACCACATTTCAGCATAGAACATAACACCAGCTAAACCTCCATTACAGAAGTCATATTAGGCTTCTGAAATCCTAAAGCTGCTATTATAAATCACTCTCAATACAACTTCCTATTAAAAAAATATTTTAAAAGCAGCAACATACAATGAACTTATAATAATAAAATCAACATGTTCATAATTTATCAGGAATTTTGAGAAAAGATCTAGCAAGACAGCATTTTTTCTTCCGTCTCAAAATCAACTTTTATCGTACATGTAACTTTTTTTTTAAAGAAATGAGACAGTTTAAAGACTGAAACCAGACTTTTATGTTGGACACACGATCCAGAAACGAGATTAACAAGTCCATCAGTGCTTGAAGGCTCTCATACATCCTGAATTAGGGTTGTCATAACAAGATGAAGAAAACTTAAATTAATAGCAGCACAACAACATAAACCGCCCAATTAAGTTGTTCCCTGTTTAGTATAATAATATCATGAGGATACGCAAGACTTTTCAATTAAAAGGTTTTATCATCTCAACATTTTAAATTACATATTATCAAGATGACAGAATAGGAAAAAAGGGTAAAGTTATCAAAAACATTGAATCTTGTCCAAAAATGCTCTTCATAATAACAAAAATTCATTGAAAAACCTTGCTAAAAAACAGGAAAAAAAAATTTACAGAAGATATTCAACAGACAAATAAATATTTGTATTTACTTCAATATTCCATTTTCCAATAAAACTGACTATTCTCCTTTCAGGTAAAATGAAAGGAACATAGGAAATCCCACAGAAAATAAGGAATAAGAATATCATTTTACCTCAGCAGAAATTGACTAGTTGGCATAAAATAATCTTCAAAAACCTCCCATTCCTACAGCCTATAAATTAGTCCTCTTACCTTTTGGAACAGAAAATATTTCTGCTACTGATCCTAAAATACTCAGTGCAGAAAATCTGGTTGGGTGTGATGAGCCAGGAAACAGTACCTCAAAAAGTCTGTCACATACAGATGACATGAAATCCTGAAAATGACAAGAAAAAATTTATGACAATTTACTTGCTGCCCTACAAACGTAAGTTTAAGCAACTGAATTCAGGACATCCTCCTTTACATGTTACCCTCAAAAATTTGGCCTTACAGTTAATTTTGGAAGAATAGGAGGCCTACCTCTGCAGCACAGACAAATTCCTTGTTATCTAGAGTACAGTGAAGGCTGGGCAATCATTTGTTTATTTAAAAAAAACAGTTTTCCTTCCCCACTCCCACAAAAAGACGGCCATTGTATCAAAACCTCAAAAATTAGCTGAACTCAAGAAAAGAAACAGTTTAACACAAAGGAACTGATTATGTGAGCCTTCAAACCAGAAAAAAAAAGGACAAATACAAGAGAAGCCTTCATATGTAAGTCTTCGTGCTGAAGTGTTGCCATTCATGCTCTCACTGATTGTTCTGGAGAGCCAGAAATAGGCTGAAGCTGAACAGATCTCCATTTCAAGTACCACATTTCATTTTAGATTTGCTACTAAACTGCAAGCAGCTGACAGGAAATTTTAGTTTGGGTTGGGCATACATCTCCAGTCATTCCCCACTCACTGCTGTTTCAGTTCACAACCCCTCAGAAAATAACGTTTACTTCTCTTGGACAAAATTAACTTTAAAGATACCATCCAAATACAAATGGGCACCCAGTTCACAAGACAGCAATACATTCAGTCAAAATTTACTTGCCTAAGTGCATAGGGAATGGACAAGGTCCTCTGCACTGCTCTGCTTTAACAGGTTTCTTTCTTCTATGCTGCACTATTTCCTAACACAGATTCTGCCCAAATGACCCAGCAGTGTTTTCAACAAAAGCTAACTACCACCTTTCAGAAATGATATTTCACTTCTTATACCTGTATCTCTTGCAGTCTAACTTACTTTATATTGCTGCAAAATCTCCACAGGATGTGTTTCAGATGAGTTTTCAAGTAACTCTTGCTTGGTTTTATTTTGCTCCAATTTATAAAGCACCTGGGAACTTTCTTGTATCCTACAAAATAACTTTTAGAACAAAACCAAAACATAGGTAAGGCAAGAATCACTGACAGTTAAATAAGAGAAAAGGGGGGTTTCAACTTATTTTACAGATCATATAGCTTGCAATTTTTCAAAAGTTTGCCCATAATATAACACAGAAGAGATCCTTCTCTTTCCACTACAAACCCAAGTTCTTTGCTACCCATGTCCCTTGCAACCAACCCCTTTCCCCTCCCTCTGCACCTCCAACACCTTCTTCCATCCATCTTCCTCCTTAAATTCACGCCGAGCCTTCTCCCACCTCCCTTTTTCTGTGGAACATATGTTCCTCTATAAGAAAAGTTCAAATAATGTATAATTTTTATAGCTTCAGTGTCTTTTATAGAGTTTGCCTCACATCAGGAGTGCTTCCCCCAGCTCTTCTATTACCCACCAGTACTATTTCCTTTCTTGTTGCACTCACTATAACACATTTTTTCCATCTCACGTTTCTCAGTCTGCACGAGGCAAGAATAGAAAGAGATGGACTTCTTTTTTGTTTTTGCCAAACCTATTCTCTCATTTTCACCCCCCCCATCTCAAATTAATTTTTTTCTCCTTCCACACTGCTTTCTTTTGCCATTAACACCTTCCAAAATGTTCTTTAGACATACATAGTTTCCTCATTTTATCCATATCCTTTTACCATGATCTACATGTGATCTTGGCAACTTCCACTATGTTGACACACTTGGTCCATGCAAACTGTAACAGCACACCCACATACGTCATGCTGTTCCCTTAACATTCCTCTACCCTGTCTTCCAAGTCAGCTTGCTGAGACTGATCAAGGAACTGAATTTACCTGAGGTCTGGTAAGCGTATGTGAACACACTTTTAGTCTACAACAATGGCAACTCAAGGTACATTGCTCACTCTACAGCAAATTACTATTGATAAATATTTGCCTATTAATTTTTAGTTTAAACCATCCTTGCCTGTGATGACTTATCACCATTCACTTGGGCAACACATACAACATAGTCCTAGTCTCTCTCATAGCTTCACCCCTTTCAGATGAGCAACTTCATAATACACTCTAGAATTTTTTAAAATGCTATATAATTTACATAATAGGCACATTAGACAATGTTTGAAGTTTGAAGTTACCTTTCTCAGTAAAGAACTTATCTGCTGCCTTACTGAAGGAGACTGGCTGTTCAAGTTGTACATCATGAAAAACTGAATCAGTTGCATTTCTTCTATTGACAAAATTTCTGTGCTTCGATGAGTTTCACAAAGTAAGCCTAAAGCGTCAATGCAAACCTGAAAGATATTTAGATGTTAACCATAAAAGAGTTACAGGCACCTATGATGATAGCATTGTTTTAAAACAATGCCAACAGAGTGGTTAGGGTGGAAGCGATTCTTCTAATTTAAGAACACACAAAAAAATGTTGTCTCTTTACCTGATTGTGCTGATGAACCAGACCCTGTTTTATACATTCAGTAGACACAAGGCCATTGCTCATGATAGTTGAAAGTTCTAGGTGTCCATGAGCCCTGGCTGTTCTTAGACACGCCATTAATGCTCCAAGAGCTCCTCGAGTACTGCGAGAGCCTAAAGAAAATGAAAACCAGTAATAACTATATTTTGGTTAATATAATGTGCTTATTGCAATGCTTGTCAGAAACTCCCAACACTTCCAACACATGACCCCTACCCCTTTGTATTTTTTACCCCATTATCCCCAAAATATAGTGTCTGTCACAGATTAAACTAGTTCTAAATTATCTGGGTCCCAAAGAACTTCATCTTGAAGATGTCTGAACACCTTGAACATTGAAAGGAGGACCTTGTGAGGTCTCCCAGACCCTTATTTTAGAATTACAGTAAGTTAGGTCAAAAACTACAAGAGAACCATAAATCTCCGAAACACGTATTTGCAACAAAAAACAATCTGTAAAGCCCTATTATTGGACGTGCCAATGTAAGAAATAACAGCAGAAGAGAAAAATAGCAGGAAAAAAATACTGATATGTAACAAAGCCTAGCATGGAAAGGGAACAGTGAGGCACCCAGTTAGAATACTAATTATTTTGCTCAAGTCATGAAGACACACTTATGATTATCATGAATTCCAATTCAAAATACTAACAGCAGTAATAACTATCTGGAATGTCTCTCCCAAATTAATTCTAATAATAGATCAGAAGTAACATTTGAGATTATTATTTTTTAAATCATCATTACAAATACAGTATTTATTTTCTTACCTAGATTAGCATCTACAGAAGCCTGAAGAATTCTAATCATGTAGCTCAGACTGTCAGGGCTACATTTGAGCAATTTTGGTAAATAGTAATCTATTATGTAAGTAGTTTGGTCGTGGTTCCCTTCGCACAGTATCACTAGAAGAGGAGAAACCCAGATGTCGTGCCACTGGTCAATCCAGGGGCTTTGTTGAAAATTCAAAGTAAAATGGGCTTTGTGATTAGTAAACATGGTTTCCAAAAGATCACTAGCATAAGGTGCAAGAGACTGATCATTCATCACGTCCAAGATTTGTACCGGAATTGTTCTGTCCAACTGTAGAATATTTTCAGTGCCCACACACTCCACAAGACAGCCAAGAGAAGCGTATTTCCCTTTTACATGCCATTCCAAGCTCAGTAAACGCTTTAACAGCCTTGCAAAGAAGGGGTCTGATTTTTCACTGGATCCAGTAATGGTGGTTCGGTGTATCTGAAGAAGATTCTTGAATATCGATTTGGTTTGGTGTCTAACAGCATCCAGAGGGTGCTCCCAGTGTGTATAAATGTATTCCAGCAGCTTCCCAATTACATCTGCGTTCCCATTAAGTTTGATTTTTAGATTTGGGGAGCCTGAAGCGAGGGCAGCCAGTGCTGAATTAGTCCAAAGAGCAAGGATTCTAGACAAAGACGTTGCCATACTGGATTCCTTCAACCTTTTAAAAAGAACAAAGTTCATTATTTGCACTTAACAATTTTTTTCAATTTTTTTTTTTTAAATAATTATCACATTAGTTTACCTCACACTAAAACAGGAAAGGAGACATGAACCATTCATTGGAAAAGGGTACTAAAACAAAAAGGAGATGATGAATTGGATGTTGCTTAGTTATCTGACTGGCTGTTAAACTGGTCACTGCTAAAAACCCTAAACAGGGTGAAAAGAAACCTGACAAGCCACTACACTTTGCATTTTAAAAACAAAGATAACAATTAATATCCATATACTGATATTTGAGCAGCCTTATAGCATGCTTCTTGAAAATACAAGGAAAACATTCCATTGCCATACAAAAATCATAAAAACGGAGTATCACATGTATGAAAACAAAAATCACAGAACTGACTTCCAAGGCAGGAACACAGGTTGAACTGAATACATATTTTCATCTCCTATCTAACAGTGCTGGTAGTTTATTAGATGCAAGCAGCCAATGCTTGCAACCAGAAAAAAAAAAAATTAAACCTCATCTATCTTCAAGTATTCCAGTCACTGGCACGTTTTGTTTTCTCCTGTACTTTTAAAAGCACAGGAGGTGATATTCCGAAATTAAAGTCTTTTTGTCTGCATAACAATTGATTCTGCCACAGCTTACCATCAGGTAGTTGGTAAATTAATCCCACCTATGTTGGAAAAACAACATCATTTCAGCACGCAAGAGAAAATTCTAACTTAGAATTAACTATACAATATCAAGACATCGTGTTTTTCAAACTTGCATAGTTATATGTACACTCCTGTGGCAGAAACTAGTATCATTACACTGAGAACAACAAAGAGAGATTCCACCAGGTTCATATAAACCATGCAAAAATACAAGTAAAAAGATAATCCCCTCCTGCCAAACATGAAGCAATATAGGCCAAAACACAGGCTTACTCTGAACTCAGGGACAACAAGACTGATGCAGTATCTAACAGTAGTTTCTCCCCATTTTCACCCATGCTGCCGTTCTTCCATTCCAGCATGGCCAGTGCTCCATGGCAAAGAAAGAGCAGGACAGAGTCAGGGAGTTGCTCCGCACAGAGAGTCCCACAGCTGCTCTCAAGCCAGGCTGGCAGGCCTGCACGTTCCACTGACCCAAGCAGCAAGTCACTGACCTGTAATAGCAAAATAACACCCATTGCAGTATCTCAGCCCAGCAGAAAAGTTATTTTGTGCATAACTGGAAAGATCTGAAGAGATTTTTGTACATTGTTTTTCTCAAATTGAAACCTCTAGTCTTATTATTTCATACGGCAAGGAGAGAAAGGATTTACGCTCCTGCAAAAGACTGATACAGAGGTTGGCAAGTCCTGCTGTCCCTACCAGCAAAACCTCTGAACAACAGTGGTAGCACTGATTAATGACACTCACATTTCAGTCTTAAGTGAAGAAATACACTTACCAAGGCAGGCAATTCCTCAACTGGCTCATACATGGCTTTAATGAAGAGAATAACAGCCAGTCCTGAGGTAGTCTGAACAGTTTGCAGGAGAGTTCCTACATGGCAGAGAAAGACGTTTCACATCAGAGTGCAGCAAACATTGTGTGCTAGAACTATTTATCAAAATTATAAAGATGGTATTGAATTTTCTTAGACTACTTGTAGTTTTATAAATCACTGATCTTTAGTGTCTTCCTGGACAGCAAGTATTAGTGAATTTATGCTCTCATGTAATGGGAAACTATTAATACCTTTTAGCACGTAGAAAAATATAGAACTGCCCAATAAGACAAGGATGACTGTGGCAGAGCCTACTGACATTTATACAAAACAATCTGTGTAAGAAGTAAACACAATTAGTTACAGCGCACCAATAAATAGTTCTGCCAGCATGGTTCACCCAGATACATAAATTTTTGGTAGGCACAAGCAGTCAGTAAGTCTCAGAAGTATTTGTTAGTTTCCAAGTTATTAGTAATAGAATTTACCCTGGTATTTTTGTAGTATAGGTTAAACTGCACACTCCAAAATTAAGATCTACAAATCATAGCTTGTTGAAAGGCCAACTACTGCTCCCACTCCCATTAACCTCAGCAGTTCAATTTCCATTCAAGATAAACTAAGTTTTTATATATACAGGTTGTGTTTAGTACAAAGAGAATAAGACTGACTTAATAAAAATATTTGGTTTTGAATGTTAGTAAACTTACCGTCCATTAGGAAGTTTGTGGAGCTTTTCAGTAAACTACACATACTTTGCCAAACAAAAGACTCATGGTGTTTCCAAAGACTCCCCTGGATATTTTCTTGTAATTTCTGCACAAACATCATTGAAACTTTAATGGCTATCAGTAAATCGTGCATCAGCTGAGTCTGAACAATACGATTTCCATGATTCTTTCTGATGAAACAAAAGCAGACAGACATGCCCACAAAAAGGAAATGAAAACTATTCTTCATCATCCCCAAAAAACGACATTCTGCCAACTTCAGATAGAATTAATGGTAAAAACTAATTTATTGTTTGAGTTGACCAGATACAGAGCAGACTCAAGGGTAGTGTTTTAAAATGAATTTAACAAACATAATGACAAAATTCTACGACAGTTTCTGCAGGTTCCTGTGACAAACTTTCACTCATTTGATTCTGCCTGAGCACAGCTGAACTCTTCCAGAAACTTTTCAAAAACCAACAGAAGACAGTGCTGCTCCTTTCTCATTTTTTCAAGCAGTTCCTCTATGTGTAAAGTATATTTCTATGATTCTACTTTCTTCTAACATGAAGACAGACAACATGTACACTTTTAATGTACAAAACTACATTAAGCACCATTCTCCTCTGGGTACATGAGGAGAGACCACAGAGATGACTCTTTGCCTTATGCAATGCTGGAAAACGTCAAGATATTAAATGATGGTTGCTGTAACAGACTAAACAGAACATCAATACTGAATTAAGTGCTCATAGAATGTGGAAGAGAATTGCTCTACCTGAATTTTAATAAGTGTATCTATTAATTACAGTGTTCACTCAAAATTCAGATAGCAATACCAAAACTCAAAGACCTCACTTTAAAGTAGTAACTCTAACAAAGTATCAGTGCCTTAAACGTTACCGCCTTGAATTTTCTTCCTTCCCTCTTATTTTATATCATTATATTGCCACAAAAGAAACTCATCAGCAGTTTTTTCTTTTAACTTTAGAATATGTATCACTGTAGAATGACATTCCCATCTTTCATTAGTGTATGGCTATCAAAGTGATATTCCAAACCATGCCAGATCATCTTGCAAGAGTGAAATAAAACCAGATAAAATACAGCTTATATTGTATTCACTTGCCTGTTTTCTTCCTGTATGTCAAGTAGCGACTTCTGCAGAAACTGAAGAACTAGTGAAAATAATTACGGTATGAATTTATTTGAAAGAGAAGTAGAACAGAAAAATTCCAGCAAAGCAATCACACATACACATCGTACCAAGACATGACGAACAGTTATCTACATAAGTGTTTCTTCCACTCCATAAACAAATTAAAACGACATTTCAGAGCAGGCCCAAAGAAGCAATGCCAAAGCAAAATCTCAAGCTGTTTTGTGACAACCTGGTACAAAAGAAGAGTTTCCAACCCAATTGGCCTAATCCTGTGAGATACTGAGAGTTCTTGTTCCTCAATGAAAAGCTGAAATTACCAAGAGCTAAAGACAGATCAGCAATCAAATGTCCACAGGACACTGTGAACGTTATCTGCACACTGAGGGCACACCATGTGAAGTCATCCCACATTACCAGCAGATCAGACTTCCACTGAATTACTGCCAAATGTAATTCTTGCCCCAGCAGGCCTGGGCTTGCTATAGCCAAGACTGGCTGTTAACAGTTCAGTGTTACCACATCCAGCTTCATCATGAGGCAAAGGACTGAAAATGCTTCATATAAAGTAGCATCAACTACCCCAGGCCTTTAAGAATCACTCACTGGTATCTTTTCAGAGTTCTATCTAGGGATGCTCAATAGAGCAAGACTGACCCCTGGCAATCAAGGGTACAAATCACAGAAAAGTCTTTGACAAAAAAAGTAGCATGTGAGGGTACAAGTTATTAAAAATTAACCAGGAGGAAATCAGATTTTATAGATCTTTATGCCTACCTCATGTTACATCTTTACACACACCCTTCCCCCCAATAATCTACAGTGAAACTTATTTTATTATAAATATAACCTTACCTTCTTCAAACAGGTTCCTAATACTTGCTCTACCTAGAGGAAAGAAAATATGTTTTAACTACTGAATACTAGCCATTACCTATTTTACATAGATAAAGCATAAACGTCACTATTAGCTGCCACACCAAGATGCAAAGTTAAAAGAGCAGACAATATATTCATTACCATCCTACCTAAGCTGAAGTCCTCCATACAGGAAGTAAGGTTGTCCAGTACTTTTCTGTACAAATACACGTCTGTGGTTTTCAGTTCTTCCCTAAGGCAGCGCACAAAGCTTTGCACAGCTGATGTCACCAGCTGTTCAGGAAGACCATTCAGTGAACTGCAACAGTAAGAAACAGCACCATCAGCTCCTACCCAAGCGTTAAACATCCACTTGACTAAAATCACAGAATCACAGAATCACCTAGGTTGGAAGGGACCTTTTAAGATCATCTAGTCCAATCAATAAAAAAAAACCACACCCCACACACCACCATCACATCCACACCGCACAAAACACCACCCAACACCAATCCATATCCCTGAGCACCATGTCAACTTCTCTCTTGAATACCTCCAGGGATGGTGCCTCAACCACCNNNGAAATATTTCCTAATGTCTAACCTGAACCTCCCCTGGCGTAACTTGAAGCCATTACCCCTTGTCCTATCATCTGTGACTGGGGAGAAGAGACTGACCCCCACCTCTCTACAGCCTCCTTTTTCAGGTAGTTGTAGAGAGCGATGAGGTCTCCCCTCAGTCTCCTCTTCCCCAGACTGAAGAACCCCAGCTCCCTCAGCCTCTCCTCATAAGGCTTGTGCTCCAGACCCCTCACCAGGTTTGTTGCCTTCTCTGGACCTGCTCCAGCACCTCAATGTCTTTCTTGTGGTAAAGAAACCAACGTCAGCTAAAACCCCAATAATAGAGAGATGTTGTTTCCTGCATGAAGACCTACTCTGCTTTAGAACAAACACACATGGCAACTAAATCCTGACAAAGGGGTATAAATCTGTGGCACGTGACCAAATACAGGTTGGAAGCCCTGCACCTCTCAGTGGGACAACAATTGTTTTCGGACATAGAAACACTGGATCTTAAAAATGTTATGGCTGTAATAAATTCACTAAAGAAATACATCAGTAATTTCACAATAGAAAAATTTAACTGCAATAAAAATCAGCATAAGAAACCACAGGTTAGTTGTGATTCCTCTGAACTGCCTGCTCTCATCATTGTCAAAGTTGAGATTTTATTTAACAAATATTTTAAATATCTACTCTGATACTGGATTTTTAAATTCAAAGTGCTAATTACATACTATGTTGTCTTCCCAGTAATGAAACAGATCAAAATAATACTTTACTCTGAAGTTATTTATTCGATGATATATTGTATTACTTATAATTAAGATTTTTAACTAAACAAGAAAGAAAAACAGTACATGTTAACAAATTAGTACCAAATTTTTTTGTCATTTAACTACAGCAATTTGTAGTGCACAACAAATTACTGACTTCTACATAAGGAGTGTATTAAAAAAAAAGCTTACTATTCAATTTTTTTACCTTGCTAATACTTTTTTTAAGGGATTCTTCACACCCAGTGAAAAATATATCTCTCCCAAAATATCCAAACAAGCTGTAACCATGGGATCACATGCAGTGTTTAGATCCATCTTCTTCATCAATGGTATAACCTGTAATCAACAGAACATACGATCAGCAGAAACAGGGATACACCCTCATCATTAGTAGCAGCAGAATTTCCTCTCATCCAAGTACATGGTGCAAAACTGTCCTCTCTTTATCATATCCCATTGGTTCAATAATGTTCCAAGAACACCTCTAATACCAGAAATACATACATACAAAAAAGAGACTTGGTATCACGTGCCTTTCATCATTTTCAGTAACTGCAGCCCTTGCTACATTTCCACCTAACGCATGTGCAGCAGCTGTAACAACTGCTTTTTATCTGTTTCCAGGAATGTTTAAAACAAAGTTTATTTTAGAATTGTTTTTGCCACAAAGACACAGGACACACTCTCAGTTACCAAAACCCACACTAACAACAGCGAAGTCTTACTTGTTTGATACACTGGATCTGCTGGATGCCATCGCTCAGCTGTGCACAGTGAAGAAGCAGAGATGCCAGGCTTTGCTCTTCAGCCTTTGAAAATACTACAGTTGGAAAAAAAGTCTTTTTAGAAAGTAATTACAATAAGCAGTATAAACAATACTATAATTTATAATTAAAAAATTAATGGTTAATTCTCAGGTTTTTTTCCTGATCCAGCAAACCTACTGCTGCTGCAATCCCTTAAGTCACCTTACAATACCTTAACACTAACTTATTTTTTCTAACAAATGAAAAAAATTTAAAGTTTCACTGTAAGAAAATAGCAGGCCTCAACTTCAGTACGAGGACCAGTTTCACAAAATTACAGCATGGTTGAAGCCACAAGGGAGGTCTGGAGATCATCTAGTCCAACCCCACTGCTCCAGCAGGGTTACCTGGAGCTGGCTGCCCAGGAACATGGCCAGATGGCTTCCGAATACCTCCAAGGATGGAGACTTCCCAACTTCCCTGGGAAACCTGTGCCAGTGCTCAGTCACCTCACATTAAAAAAAGAGTGTTTCCTTATGTTCAGAAGGAACTTCTTGTACGTTGGGGGTTGTGCCCATGCCTCCTGTCCCATCACTATTCAAAACAGAAGAAAGCCCTGCTCTGTCAACTTTATGCCCTCTCTTCAGATATATTTACACATTGATAAAATCCCCCTGAGCCTTCTCTTCACCAGGCTGAAGGATTCCAGCTCTCCAGCGTTTCCTCCTAGGAGAGATGCTCCAGGCCCTTATCAACTTAGTGGCCCTTCACTGGCCTTCCTCCAGCACATCCATGTCTGCTTAATACTGGGGAGCCCAGAACTGGATGCAGCACTTCAGGTGTGGCCTCACCAGTGCTGACTAGAAGGCAAGGAGCACCTCATAGTAACTTCACTATACAAACCTTGAAATACCCTTTTTTGGTTTTGCTTTGCCTTTTTTTTTTTTTTTTTTAAAGTAAAAGTCACTGGAAGCTATCTCATCAAACAAACAAAAAAAAAAACAATCCCAAAACTAACCCACAAGAGAGCATTTGAATAGTGCCTTTAAGTCAACTACAGAAAATATGAAGACTGGAAAAATACACTCAAGATAACGCACTCAGAGATCTCTCCCAACCTCAACCATTCTGTGATTCTTTGAAATTCAATGTTATCTCACATATTAAGGCTAGTACTTCAGGTAGCACTGAATTACAAGCAAGTGGGATCACAAGTAGGACCTTCTACCACCCTCACAGCAATGATAAAACAAAACAAAGACATTTCAAACCAAAGACACAGTACTCTAAAGGATTCCTTTAACTCTGACAAGGTAAGAAGTCATTACCATTACAAAATAAAAACAAACCACAAAAGAGCAAACACACCTAAAACCCACAAAACAAACCTACCAGCAATAAAAACATAAGGAAAAAAAAACCCAAACAAATCAATTTCAGTAGCTACTCAAACACGTTCTACCTACAGAAAAAGAAATTACAGAACATTAGTTCAGAAAACAATACCCCACTTACTCTGAAGTTTTTCAAGCTGCTGCTGATCAAGAAAGAATGGATCTACCTGAATTTCCTTCTTCTTCTTTAAAACCATTTTAGCTGATTAAGAGATACCTGCTCAAAAATAAAAGCAAACAGCAAAAAAAAAACCAAAACAAAAAAGCACCACCACGTCACATTGTTTTAAAAGCATACTTAATTCCTATGATAATGGTCTTTTCATTGTTCTGAAATAATATTTATGGCATTATCTGTGCAACTTTTTATTTTTTAAAAATAGCTCTTTAATTTTATGAACTTCAACTATTTCAAGCATTTTGTCCAAAATTCACCCAGATTTCATGGCACACAATGGAAGTCTTAGAAAGCAGGATTTGCTGGATGAATGATGAACTCTCTCACCAGAGTTTTTACTGCATTTGTTATGCAGTCTCTAGCAAGCCCCTAGATCATCACTTGAAAATATCATACAAAAGCATGGAAATAACAGCACAAAACTTCCACAGCTCAGTTTTACTGTTCAGAACTCATTCAAGTTGTACTACCACAAAGTTAGAAATGTGTAGCAAAGCAATGTTGTTTCTTTAAAATGTATGAACCAGTTCTGCATTTGCTATAACGGATATTACAAATAGTAAATATTTTTCTTCTTAAAGGCAATGGCAATTTAACATGCACTACAGTTTCATTGCTTTATGAGCTCATCACCACAGAAGGGTTGGAAGGGACCTTTGGAGGGCATCCAATCCTACCCCCTGCTCAAGCTGGGCCACCCACATTATACCCAGGGCCACATCCAGGTGGCTTCTGATTGTTCCCAAGGATGGGGATTCCACAGCCTCCTGGATGGCCTGTGCCAGTGCTCGGGCACCCTCACGCCGCATGTGGAGCTTCCTGATGTTCAGAGGGACCCTCCCGTTTCTTCCATCTGTGGCCACGGCCTCCTGTCCTGGCACTGGGCACCACTGAAAAGAGCCTGGCTCCATCTTCTTTGCACCCTCCCTCCACGTATTTATGTACACTGATAAGATCCACCTGCTCCCGTGGGAGGTGTCCCTGTCCAGGGCAGGGGGGCTGCAACGAGTTGATCTTTAAGGCCCCTTTCAACCCAAACCATTCCATGATTCTATCATCTATTACTCAGTAACAGTTCATAGTGCTCAGAAAACATGACTCCTTTTATTGTTTTGTTTGTTTTTTTTTCTAGAAGCAGGTGGCCTCAACATTTTTCCGCGGGCAGCGGGCACCACACGACGGCGCTCCCCAGCAGCGGGGCCGGTGACTGCTTACCCCCGGCGGGGGCAACACCGCCGCCCCCACAACCTCCGCCCGCTCCCGGGCGGGCAAGACCCACCTTACAGCCCCTCACAGCGAGGCCTCCTCGCTCTCCCTGACCCACCGAGACGGCCCACACAACCCCGAGCCCCACTGCGGCTCCCAGCGCGCTGCCGGGACAGGCCGTAACGACCGCCGGCTCCGGCACGGCCCCCGCCACGGGAAGCGGCGAGGCCGCCGCCATGGAGGCCGCGACGCGGCGGCAGCAGAGGAGAAGGGAAAGGCCGGCAGCGCCCTGCCCGCCCACCGGCCCCTCACCCGCGGGGACACTCACCCGCCGGCGCCGCGCCGCTTCCCTTCCCGGTCCCCGCCGCCCCGCCCGCACCACGTGCCGCCCGCTGAGAGGCGGGGCCGCCCCCCGCCCGGCCCCGCCGCCGCCGCCTCACGCCCGCAGCTGCTCCCGGGCGGGCCCAGCAGGTGCCTCCCGGGGCACGGCGGCCGCCGGCTCCAGCAGCGCCCGCGGCGGGAAGCCGGGTTCCTGAGGGAAATAAATACTTGTCAGCGGAAAGGTAAAGCAGCGTGAGGGGCGCCGGCCTCCAGCAGCCGGCCCGCTTTTTAAACACGCACGCTGAACTTCGGGGAAAACGTTGTGGTGAGTTCGGCGTCTCTGATGCTGGCAATGGCTGGTGTTTCTCTCCAGGGTTCCTGAGTTTCCTCAGCAGTTTTTAATGGATGCTGCGCCGCTGGGAGCCTAATTAGCCCTGCACCCAGCGGCTGGTAGGCGCCCCTCCACAGGGTCGACGTTTTGGGGCCAGAGGAAGCAAACCCCAGTAAAGCACCCAAGGCCAGGCAAGCTCCTCTAGTCACCAACCCTCCTTCTCTCCCTTCTTGACAAGGAGCAGAACGAGGTTTGAATAAACGCTTCACAGAAGTCCCACCAACTTAATTTGACAAGCGTCCTCCATTTGTTTCTCCCCTCTTCACCGTATATTTCTTGATCCTTCACAGCAGTCCTTGATTTGCCACCACTTCCACATTTTCTTAAACTGTAAAATGAACAAAACCTAGTTGTTTTTTATATATATAAGCATTTCGGTTTTAGCCAGAGTGTATTTTTTTTTTTTAATTTTCAACACCTACGTTGTGCCTTTCACAATCGTTCCAGGTGCCACGTGAATATAATGTAAGTAACAAGTAAGTAATTTGCAAGCAATAGACTGTCAAGTGGAGATGGTCCTTCCTGAGTCCATGAGTTGTATCCAGCAGAAGGGAAATCTTGCACTCATTGTGCAAATGGTTATTGCAAGGCAGCTACTGTCAAATGCCAGCTCAACATAGCAGTCATGCTTCCATAAAGATTTAAGAACAACGTTTTGGTAAGGAAACGGGTGAAAATATAACAAAACCCATTGCTTGCTACTTCATTTTCACCGAACAGTGATTTTCTTAGCAATGTGAAGCAGCTAGAGTCCACGAGACTGTTCAGGGCTTTCAACAAACTCCTGGATCCCCCTTTAACCCTTAAGTTTCACAGTACCTTCTGACTTCTGACATGGTAATGGCCAAGGGAATGGAGAGAAGGTTTAACCATATCCAAACACGTAGAAAATAATTAGTTTTTCTCTGTCAGTTGTTTCATTTTCCCTCTGTTTTGTGTTCATTTATTTCTAGGAAACTGACACCGTTATTTGGCACTACGCCTTGCAGCGACCTGCTTAAAATGCTGGGCTATCTCCAGCTCAAAGAGGGACCAAGTGTTCAGACATGATTTAACCTTCCTGCCAAATCAGACAAACACATCCTCATTTAGCATAAGCAAAGTCTCCAACAAGCTAAGTCTCCAGTTCCTTGAGCTCAATTCAATACCTGCATATTTTACCTTCAGTGTGATCCTCTTCCTACAGGTTCCCCCAATTTCAGGGGGAATCTCTATATTCCAGCTCATTTTCTGTAACACTTGGGATAACCTTCCAGTAATTTTCTGCTTTGCAGAAGAGCTTTACTGTCCCCAAGTTTTTCCAGTTAGAGGAGGCATCAATGCCAGGGAGCTGTCAGGTAACACCTGAAGCATCCACACTTCACAGACTGGTAGGAATTGGAGGGGATCTTCAGACATCCTCTAGATCATCTTCATAGTGCAATGTAAAGCAGAGGCATCTAAAGAAATGAAACAGCAGCATGCAAGGCCCATACACTTCAACTGCTCTGATCTCCAGCAGCACCAAGTTTCCAGTATTCAAAATAACTTACTTAGAACTAGCTCACGTGCCATCTCTGGGCAGCTCACCAGGCATGGGTTATTAGGTGTAAATAAAGGTAAGTCACTTGGTTTTCTTAATTTCTGTTCTGTTGGTAACGAGCAACAGTTCCTTGCATTACTGGTGTCGTGGCTCTGCTGTGCTCTGCTGAGTGCCAGAGATCTTGCAGAGACCAAAAAAGCTAGGAAACTGCTAGGAAGAGAATAAAAAACAAGCTAGAAAGCATCACTGTATAAATACACCTACGCCTTGAACACTGTGTGCAGCATTCATTCCTTCACAAAAAGACATAGTAGGGATGTGAGATGATAGGCTAACCAGGGTGGCCAAAGGTAGAGAGGGGCTTCTCTGTGAAACCATTCCAAAGAGCAGTAACGTCACTCCCAAAGAGAAGCTACCAAAATGGAATACAACAGAAATTTCTAAAATAATTTTTCACTGCCTCTATAAAAATTAAGGGGCATCAAATGAAGCAAGCAGATGGCACATCCAAAACTAAATGAATTATTTAAACCATGGAGCTCATCATCCTGGACTTGGATGTCCATCTTCCATGGACTAACTCATGGAAGAAAAAAAAAAAAAAAAGTTACGAAACACAAAACTTCTGGCTTACAAAGTCCCTGAACCACAAAGCAACTGGAGACAACTGGGACAGTATTCTGGGGTGGTGACACTTAAATTCCCTGGGGGCTGGCTGAGGATGGCAGTCAAGCTACTGGATGCCAGGCTGGAGGGGCCCCTGCCCTGACCGGGTGCACCCCTCGTCACTGCGACATCTCAGTGCAGCACAAGTGTTCCTCTGAGCAACGGGGTTTATCTTCACAGAATTGACAGTTTTGTCAAATCAACATCCACCAGCAAAAACCCCTCTTAAAGGAGATACTTGAACCCACGCTGTTGGTGGGTTCATTTAAGCTGTAAATTTAAGCTGTAAATTCTGGTATTCTTGAGCTATGCCTATAGCCAGTAAGTGGAATATTTCGTATTTTAAGATTCTTTCAGAGGGAGGTGATGAGCTTCTAATTTGAAAACTCTCCGAAATTGATTATTTAGAGCAATATAGAATTTTACCACTCTGTGGCGCCAAACAATAAAAAAGAGGTTGTGCTTTTAAAGGGAAGCCATGGACCTTCTCATAAACCGTATTTTTCTTATGTAGAAAAAGCCTTTATTAATAACACAGATTCTTCCATTCAAAGGTACCAAAGCAGAAATACTAGAGGCTATTTAGATAAGATGCCATTTTCCTATCACTGAAAGACAAGCTGTAGTCTTGAAGGAGCAACATTTTAAGACATGTCATGGTAATAACACGAATTGAACAGGAATGATCTTTCTCCCTTCCCCTCCTCCACTTAAAACGTTTAAAGCTGCTCTTTGTCAAGAAATATCAAGATACTTTTTCATTAATTTGAACAGCACCTGAGGATTCTGTAACTGCAACTAATATAAACAATACTATGGGAACTTTTTCTCTATTGCAAGTCTCAAATAGATACGTCATCTTTTCAAAGAATCCACACAGAAATGAACTTACAGAAGGCATTGTATAATCTAAGATTTTGAAATCACAAGATGTTTTCTGGAATATATTTTCCAATTGTACACACACACACCGTCTGAAACACCTAAACTTAAATGGCTGCAATGTTTATTTATGTGAGAGAGAACCAGAATAAGCTCTGTTTGTCGTGATGGAGGTAAGGTTCTGATCCAGCATGTCAGAATCACATTCTACATACTCAGGAAAGCCTCATAACCCCAAAATTTTACATTGTAGTTGCGGGTTCAATAACCACTTAATCACCTCTGAAATGGAGCCACTGCCTTTTTTTTGGATTATTGTCCATGCTCTAGAGTAGAAGTTTTGCAATACACTGTTCATAACATTTCAAAACAAATGAGATTACTGTTTAGTAAGACAACCAGAAACTTAGAACTTGCTTTCTTGCATTACAATCAATTACACCCCCATCTAGAGGCTAATATTTTGAGTCCACATTAGTGGGTCAAATATTTCGTGTTGTTTTGACTTCAGTTTCCTTCTGCAGTGGGCCAGGTAACAAGGGACCATTCCAAGGTGCAAATACCTGGTCTTGCTGTTTGCTTCTACAATGTCCTGTGTAGCACTTTTTTGCATTTTCTGCACATATTTGCAAGACTGCGCCTCAGATTTGTTACTGCTTGTCCATAACTTCCACCAGTGACAAGAAAAGGAGACACCACTCTTCCTGAGACCCTGCTTATTTGCACAATAGTTTTTTCTGTGTCTTTGCTGGAAGACTTATGGCTTTCTCCCTTCCATACTAATTAAAAAACAAAGTTGTTCTATATGTCCCAGTTCTTCTACTGGTAATTTTATTCCCTTCACTGAGTCTAGCTACCTATACATACTTTACAGATAAGAGCAGTTGAGAGAAAATCCTGGATATCCTTATTCCTTCTTCTAGATGATTTTTTAATGCCTCTTTGCGTATGAGTACCGAGAGCTGTGTGGCAGCAGAGCATTTTTATTATCCAAAGGCCAAAGAAAATGTCAATCCACAAAACAAACCGAAAGAAACACCCATTTAGTGAAGAGGCTTTGCTCTCCCTCTTGCGGTCTAAGCGTGTGGTTCACACAGACTCTGCTTTTCCTTAGCTCACCCCACTCTGAATTCACCCTCCACATTTTGGGTGCATCTAGAGAGAACAGGTCACTATTCAAGGAAATTATATGGCCAAAGTTTTCATTACAGATCAGTGCTGAATCATTTCGAATGGCATTTTTTAGGAACTGAATGATGATTTTTATTCTTTTGGCCAAACTTTGTAACTTAAAAAACTTTGTTTCCAGTTAATTTGTTTTTAATATAGCTTGAGCACTCTAGACAGGAGGTATTGGATAGAAAACAGTTCACTGCTTGCTATACCAGCATTTGTGTTTTAATATGTTTTTCTTCAACGAGCGTTTAAAAAATATATTAGACACTTAGGAAAGTACCAGCAAACGAAGCAGTTTCAGTGAAGCTGTTTGGCTACTTAAAGGTCACTGCAAGAAAGTGAGTGGAAAACTGGAGGCTGTACTCAACTGAATAGGAAAAAATGAAATTGTGTGTATAACCAGACGGGGAATATTTGAGCTTTTAAGTCCTTTTTTTTTTTTTTCCCAAACAAAAACAATTGCACTTTCACTGACTCACGGATGATTGCAAAAGAGCTGTTTGCACGAGATGACTCTGCACACCTACATCAGAAATGAACACCAGGAGAACGGTGAAGCGTGGCTTGTTTATGTGCCAGAAGAACCTGTAAAACATCTTGCCTCCCTAAATCATAACCCGAACAAAATACAATCCCTAAATCTCAGCCCAAATCAACGCGTGTATCAGGAAGATCCCTGTCCATGCCAGACAAGCAACATACTAATTACTGCTTCCAAGTACTTTTTAATACCTCAGGCAGTCTTTTAGAAGAGACTGAGATGGCTGGTTATCTGAGACATACTCAGAGCTCTTCCCAGCCCGAGGGGATGGAGAACCTGCTGCCAACAGGACTCACAGCACCTCCACCTGCTGCTTCTCCCCGTCCAGTGCTAAAACGCATTCCTTGAACGCAGCTCTGCGGGACCTCTTCATCCCCCAACATCCCGTCATTGCCCCAGCAGCCGCACGGCTCCAACCCTCCGGTTTACCCCTGACAAATGACCTCCCAACAAACGGTGAAACGGCGGTAAAGTCCAACGTGGGAGCTGACAACTTCAGGACGAGCGGAGACCTCTTCCTAACGCAGCGTGTCCCCCCCACCTCAGAAATTCACCCACAGTCGGCGGGACAACTCCCAATTCGCAAACGAACTCAAAGGCCTGGGGTGGGGAGGGGGTGTACACAGCCAGGCCAGCCCTTCCCACCAGAGGACCCGATGCCCCGCGGCACCCACCCGGCTCCCTCCGCCCGGCAGAGCCCCCCCGGAGGCCGTGCCGGGGTTCGGGAGGGTGTCCCGGGCGGCTCCATCCAGCCTCCATCCGCTCTCCCCCCGGCCGTCGGGGCCGGAGCGCGGGGCTGAGGCGGCGGCCCGCAACCGGCCGGCCAGCAGGACGCGGAGGCCCGGCCGGGAAGGGCACCCCCGCGCCGAGCGGCTCCCGCCGCCGCCGAGCCGCGCAGGCCCCGCCCGGACTCCCCGCCGGGGGCGGCCCCCGGCTCCTCAGTGGCCGTGGCGGCCGTCGCTCATGCGGCCGCGCCGCTCGCCGCGGGGATGGACGGTGGGGCGGGCGCCGAGGGGCGCGGGCAGCCGCGGCCCCGCAGCGCCCACAGCCCGGACGGCGCCCGGCGCGGCGAGCCACGGCCGGCCAGGTTTGACTTCCCTTTCGTTTGCCCCCTTCCCTCCCTTTGCGAGCGGGGCCGCGTCGGGCGGGCGGCAGAGCCCGGTGTGTGTGTCCCCCCCCCAGGCTGTCCCCCGGCGGCGGTGTCGGTTCCCGGCGCGGTGTCCCCCCCGGGCGGCTCCGCTGGGTGTCGGATGGCGTCACGCGGTGCCGTCACGGAGGAGGGTGACGTCGTGTGAGGTCACCGCGGTGTTCCCCGACTGCGGTAACCCCGGGGGCGCGTCCCGCGGTACCCCCGCGGCAGGAGACTGAGGAGCTTTGAGGTCGCTTGAGGTCCCTTCAGGTCTCGTCCTGTCCATTGGCGTGTCCCTGCAAGCCCCCCCGAAAGAGGAGGACGCCACTTCCGAGGAGACCTGCAAAGTTAAGGTGTTTTTAAATGACCTCTGCCGTCAGCTTTCAGAATTTCCCATAAAAATTAAACATCCTGATCTAAGGGTGATGTCCCACTGCGACCTTTAAAATGATTGTCATGGGGAGGAGGATGTAAAGTGCTCTTCTGCGCTTTCATGCTGTTTGCGACGCGCGGTGCCCGGGCATCCCTCGCTTCTGCTGGTCCCCGGGCAGTAACGGGGCGGGAAGGGGCTGCCTGGCCCTTGGAATCGGGAGGGCTGTTGGGGGTCCGTGCCCGGGGCTGGCGTGGGGGAGCCCCGGCTGACGTGTTCCTTCACGGGAACAACCTCATCGATATCTCGGAAGCGGCGGAAAACCTGTTTGTAAATCAGATTTTGAAGGAGGTTTTAAATGGCTCAGGCTACGGTTTGTCTGAGCGCAGAATTATGCAAAATGAGTCAAATGGAAAATAAAGTTACCAGTGTTTCGACACCAGTCAGGGCCCTGGCCAGCAACGAACCTGAGAATGACTTCCTTGATTCCCAGACAGGTCTACTTTGTGTCTCATCATTTCCTTTCTCCAAGCCCAACCTTTACGGCTCTGAAAATATTTGAAAGTGCCAAGTTTGGGTGAAAAGGGTGGAAGAAAGGGGACTGAAACGCGAGAGGTGTGGTCCCAATGGATTTGGGCTGGTGAACATTCCAGGATGGCGTGGGGAACCCACCGTGTGCAGCGCAAACCCACTCCTGTTGAGGCAGGAGGACTTACCAAGCTTTCTCCAGCAGAGAAAGGACACGCAGAGAATATGGACAGAACATGAATTGTTCAGTTAAACACAGCGTTTTGTTAAAAACAGAGGAAAACACTGACAGTGTGATAAGAAATATGTAAATTTTTAATGTGCTTCAAAAAGATAGAACATTGTTCCCTCCTTCCCCCTGAAATGTATTTTGATAATTTCCAAGCAGACGGCAAAGAAAAGGAAATTATATCAACCCCTTTGGGGAGAATGTGACATTCTGACTTCTTGAAGCCTATGAAGAGGTTTATAAACTTAAAAAATGAAAAAGACGAATTTAATCTTTCCAGACTTGTCAAACTTGTCTCAATTAATTTTTGATGACATAATTAGCACTTACCGCTTTAATGTGCACTTTTTTCATTTACTTTTCAAAAGATTTTATTTTTATAGATGGGGGGGGGGGAACGGAGGGCTTTGCGGTGGGAACTGGAGCAGGAAGAAGGGGAGGACTCTGTGTAGGTTCGGCTGCTGATTCAGAGTTACTCTATTAAGCCAAGAGAGATGAACTCATTTTTCTCCTCCCTTGGGGAATCAAACAAGAAACAGGAAGTCATCGATTCAAAGTAAGATCATTCACTCCGCAACTGTAAACAGTGTGTTATGTGCCTGTAAATATTTCCAGAACCCATTGGCTTGTTGGAAAATATGAAGTAAATTACTATAATCTCTAACAAACATCCCACAATAAAAGGGAGTTATTTTCAAACTTTTTATCTGTCGTGGTTATACGGTGAAATATTAATTAGCTGGGACATTGAGAAACTACTTGGCTGAACGCATTGTTCGCTGCCAGCAATCCCTCTACTCAGATGTTTTGTCTGTTGAAAGACAAACATTTTTAACTCCACCCTGTAATATTGCACCCTACGAAAAAGCAAAAAATAATTCTTTCACTACTTGATCCATTTGTGTTTTCACTACTGCAAACACTGAAGTATCCTACTCTGAGCCAGATGTTGGCTGAGTTCATCTCTCTCTCATGTAGCTGTAATTAGCCAAAAAGGAAAAACATTCTAAAAAACCCTAAATAGACTGTCTAACGGGAGCTTGTCATTCCTTGTGACTTAGGAGAGCAGAATCCGGGCTGTCTGTCCAAATTGATCTGCATCTGAAACTTCTGCTTCCTCTGTAAAGTAGGAGAAGCTGCTGCTTGGAAGTGCCACCTTCCCCCCTTGAGCGTGGGGACTCTGCACAAGGAGAGAGGAGCGAGGATTGGGGACAGGCCAGAGGTGAGCAAGCTGGTTCCCTGACGGTCCGGGGAGCTTTCTGCCAAGCTCAAAAGAAGGGCAGAAATGATAAAAGTCAGAAAAGAAGGGCAGAAATGACCTTCTGGTCACCCAGAAGGCTTGGAGTTGAAATGATTGTGTGCTTAAAGTTCAGAATTCGGGTGTTGTAGGATCAGCTCAGGAAAACTATTTTAATAACGTGCTTAAAATCCCAGTGATTCCATGGGGATTCCTGAGTGGAGGATTCCTGGTTGTAACCTCAGGCTTAACAGCTTGAATCACAGCCTGCAGGACCAAGAGGAAGAGAGAGTCCAGAATGGAGCAGTTACCTTCACACAAGTGATTGTGGTGACCCTCTTCTTCCTTCTAACTTAAGATATGGAATAAAAGGAATTAAAATTTCGGATATGTGAAAGCGAGAGTTTTTCACCTGCTTAGCTCTGATCAACTTGAGAGTAATTTGAGACATTGAAAACTTAGACGAGAACTAGAAAATATCAATGTATATTGAAGAAAAATCAAGGACTTCTTGGAATTCTCCTCATAGCTGATATCTCTTGTGATGCTTTGCTTTTTCCTTTTCCTTCCTGAAGACATGAACAGTGGAAAAGATAAATCTATAGGTCCTTCCCCTTTAGCTGATGAGAGCCTGGGGAGGGAGGGGAACCAGGGCTGCCTCCTCTGACAGTGGGAGGAAGTGGAGTGCTTGAACCCAGGCTTCTGAAGGACCGGGGGTCTCAACTGGGTCAGGAGCTGCAGAATAGAAATCTCTATTTTGTATGATTTTCCTGTGCCAGCCTCTTTCATCGCACTGAAGATAGTTGCTCCTTGTCTTTCCTTGTCAGCATTTCATTGTCCATGACAAAGGTGATGAACAGGCAGCATCACCTTATGACTGGTGATTTTTTTGTTTGCTGTGATCTTCCAGCTGTCTTCCACTGAATGGTGCTTTTATGGCTGTTTGTTATCTCAGAGATAAATTGAATACTTAGGGGGGGATTCAGGCTTTATTTTCAAAGCCAAACCTACGCGTCCAGAGTCCTGCAAAGGCCAGGGAACTTCTTGGACTGAGTGGTTACATTCATCACTCCACTTACTCTCTATTAAGCTGCCTACAAATAGTTACAGATTACAAAATACAACAGAGCCCAGTCCTTCTGCTTACACACAGATGATTTTCTTGGCTTCTCAGACTCAAACCATGATGAGCCAGCTCTCATCCTGAATAATTTTTCCAGCAGTGCTTGTCCAAAAGGGCACTGCGCTTAATTTCCAGAAGGCATGAGCAGTTAAATACACATAAAAGCACAGATTTGAACCCGAAACTTGTAGGAATCTGGATGTCCTGAGGTCTGCAACAGCTAATGTAAAGGGATTGTTTTTCACGTGGGGAACCCATTATGGACCATTTGCTCATCAGGCTTTACATTTGGAACCATAAACTCCCCCTTGCATCTCATTAAGGATATTAAATTTGAAAGGCATTTTGGTTAAGCATAAGAATTTTAAAACGCTTTAACGTCTGCCGAATGTACTACTAACTCACAGGGAGTAGTTACACCTGTATAAGACATTTTCTTAGCAAAAACTTAGTTCTCTACAAGCCTTTTTATGTATGCAAGGTTATATAGAGTAACTGAAGATTAAAATGTGTGATGTGTCTCTGCTTATCGAGGAAAACATATTGCAGCCCCAAAATAATTGAAGAAATTAAATTCTGGTAAATGTAAATATTAGCAACAGAGATTTCAGAAATCTCCCGGTTATGATAAGGGCATTTGTAGACTAATGTACTCTTAGTAAGTTTTATGAAGCTGTACATATACAAAATCAGAGGATATTCTTGAGATTCATATAAAATAAGTTAGTATGTATATTTAAAAAAAGTCAGACATTAAATACAGACTGTTTGACATGGGGATTTTTTCACTTTCTTTTTCCAGCATAAATATGGCTGAACTTTCAGAGCCAGAAGGTACTGTAAACTGGAAGGAAAGATGTTTAACTCTGGAGTCACAGTTAATGAAGTTTCGTCTCCAGGCGAGCAAGATCAGAGAATTGTTAGCAGAAAAGGTGGGTCTCATGGTATGAATTTTAATGCTGTATAAATGATTTTATTTGATGATAAGAGCTTATCACATGTAATAGTTTGAGATTACAAGTACTGGGATATTTTCAGAAGAAAAAAGAAGTGGTTTAGAACAAAACATTAACAGGTATGTTTAATGCTGTGACAGAACTTCACACATGAGATTTGCCAGCAGGAAATGTTCACTTTCAAATAAGAACACACTGGCAGCTTTTCAGCAGAGAAAAATATGTATCCAGTAATCACTTTTACAACATTGAAGTTAATATTTAGCACATTTTCCTAAGTATTTGAGGTATGATTTAAGACACAGAAATCATTGGGGAGATAATCCAGAAGCATTGTTTTCCCCAGTATTCCTTACCAAATCATATCATTTACCAGACTTGGTTTTCCTATAATAAGACATCTGCAACTATGGCTCATGATGTTTGAAATATAAGAAAACCCATCTTTGTATTTACCTGGCAACATTTTCAAGAACAAAACAATTATAAGAGTACAAGGGACAGAACATTCTAGAGAATCTTTGGGACTCAGATATTCTTGACTTCAGTGAATTTCTACTGAAAAAGTTATTTTGTCAAAACTGTTATATTTTTCCTAGAGCTAAATTTTCCATCAATTTTTCCCCCCAAAAGAAAAATAAAATTCATAACCCTTTGTAGTATGTTAGAGTGATACTTCTACTGTATTCATTTATGTTAATGATTCTCTTCTATTAACTTATCGAGTCTCCCAGAAATACAGAAAACCAGAAATACATGTAGCATCCTCATTTAGCCCTCTTTGAATCATGCCATGTTACTATATTTTTTTGAGCTCAAGAATGAAATAGTATTTAAGCAGGAAAAGCATGTATTTTTGTATTTATGAAGTTCTTTAGATTTCTACATTACACATTATTTGTTAGTTTATTGACTGGTCAGTCAATTTTGTAAGGACCTTCTTGTAAGTCATTCTAGTCAGAAAGCTTCTATTTTTCTGAGTAACAAAATACCATCAAAGTCCTTGGTCGTGTCACTGCCCAGTGCTTGTTACCAAATGTCTGTGATTGTGCTGAAGAGCATATGCCCTGCGCAAATCTCTGCAGATCTGCACTGATAGCCACCTGTCACTGTGGGAAGTAACCAATCTCCCACTATTTTTATTGTTAAGCCAGTTTTTTAGTTTGTGGAGGTACATTCCCTCTTACCCTGTTGCTGTTTTTCCCTTTAAACACTTTCCAAAATGCAAATAATTATATAAACCTGATCTCCCCTATCTCAAGGAACTTCAGTAGCTTTGTGAGCCACACTCCTCTTTGTAAGGGCCACTTTGACTCTCCCCTCATCTAATATACTTATCCACATGGCCCCCTAATTCTGCTCATACAGTTTCCACTAATTTTCTTACTAGAGACATCAGATTTACAGATCAATGGCTGCTTCAACTATGTCATCTAGTTCTTGACTGGATATCATTTGGCAATTTTGTTACTATTCATTTTATCCTTTTGTACCTTAATCTCTTCTGTGGAGGTACAAAACCTCAATTTGAGATGGAAAGAAAATGGAATAAAGAAATTCAGTATTTTCTGCATTAGACTTTTTTCATTAAGTATGTATTATTTTAAGAAAGTGAACATGAAAATTTACAGCAATGTAAAATCATTGTATAATGATTCTGAGTTCCACTGGAATTGTATTTTTACAGTTCGTACTCTAAATATCTGTGCTTTGGCATGGCTAAAAATACTGCTGTTGGAAACCAGTGTAGTTGAAAACTCTGGCTTTTTTACCCATCCTGCAATTTCTCCATATCGAGGCAAACTCTCACTGAACAGCTATTGTAGAATATTGTGTTTTGGAAGTGCAACCACCCGTGCAAATGCCATCCTTTGACATTTCATTTAAAAATCTAAAAAAAAACAAAGACAAAGAAAACAGGAAAACTACTTGTATCCTTCATTCCAGTTAGCAAGGCCCAGAGATGAGTTAAGAAATCATTATCATCAGTCTTGGAGAAGAACATCCATCAGAGAGGACAATACTGCCTGCTGTAAGACTCAGCAGATTATTGGGTGCTTACACAATCAGGGCTGTGAGATGTCCTAGATCTCTGCTGTCTCTTTACCCCATTTGGATCACTCCTGTTTGGGGTGGAAGTCAAGTGCCTGAACAGTGGACATGACTTTTCTAAGGACTTCCCAGCAGCCGTAACTGCCATGTTTTATGCAATTGATGCTGATTATTGTTTGTTTTGCCAACGAAAAAATTAAGATTCATGAACAGCACTTCACAAAACTATCTGAGTTTAAAAAAAAAAATTTAGAAGTTTTAATGCTTTCTATTTGACTTTTTGCTTGTTCCTTTACAGTTTGCAATTACAGACTCTTAACTGCTAGAAGTGTCCTCTTAAATTAGTAGAAATGTATGCAAGAAGACGGCATATTAAAAAGAAATCAGAATAAGAAGGATAAAATCACAAGTCTTCAGCACTGTGCCTGAAACAAAGCATTCAAAGGAAAATTACTCATTCTCTCTCATCTGTGAGAAACATAACTCCAAAATAGATAAAAAAATCTTAAGAACTTCTTGTGTTACTTCCCTCTTCTTTTGGTTTGCCTTAGCTTTTCCTGAAGTTTTAGAAAACCCAAAGTGTTTACAGGAGGCAAAATGGGAGAAATATTTTCTATTGAAGACCACAGGTCCAGCATGTATTCAGCTGGGATAATATATTACTCTCCAGAGCAGAGCATTTGCAGACTTCATGAAATACGATCCTTCTCCTCACTTTTGTCACTTTGACTTTTTAATATGAATCTTTCATTCATAAACTGGAATTCAGCTGGGACATGCATCAAAGACTGGTCAAAGCTCAACAAAATAGATCATAATCATCTGCAGATTTACCACTCTTGCACAATTCAAAACCAACTATTTTCAAACTGGATGCTAAAGTCTTAGCTGTATTTATTTGTATGTTGGTTTCATTTGTAACAATCCAGTGGTTATTTTTCACATATTTTTTAAAATTCCAAATTATACAAACAATTACAGAATCACAGAATCTTCATGGTTGGAAGGGACCTTTGAGATCATCGAGTCCAACCATTAAAAAAAAGCAAAACCAAACCAAAAAAACTCACAACCACAGAACACCAAAACAAAGAAACCAACACCCCATCACCACAATAATCACCATACCCAACAATCTCAGGCACTAGAGCATGCCCTGAAGCTCCATATCTACACATTTCTTAAATACCTCCAGGGATTGTGACTCCACAGCCTCCCTGGGCAGGCTGTTCCAGTGCCTGACCCCTTCTCAGTAAAGTAATTCTTCCTAATATCTAACCTAAGCCTCTCCGGCTGCAACTTCATACCATTTCCTCTAATTCTGTCATTATTCACTTGGGAGAAGAGGCCAACACCCACCTGTCTACAGCCTCCTTTCAGGTAGCTGTAGAGGGCAATGAGGTCTAATTCTCAGTATTTGTAAAGGGAAGGATAAACTTTGAGTAATTTGAGATTAAACTGCATGGAATAGTTACTCAAAAATATATTTGGGAAAGAGCAAAGTGAATAATGAAGACCTGATCTGCTAATACTTGATGGGCATTCTGGTGCTAACGACGAGATGGGAGTACAGCTGATGTCAGTCTTTACAGGCAGTTTCTAGATTTGTTATCTGTTACAGAATGAAGCAAATTTGCAAAGCACAAATATTTCTCACTCTTACTTTGATTAGAATAGGCCTTTATTTGTGGTTTTGTTTACAATCATCTCTGTGCTATGAAATGTCTACCAAAACATTGAACAATAGCTCCAGGCAGCGTTCTACTTCAAAACAGCAACAGAAATCACAATACCATGGCATGACAGACGTAAAACCCTCATGAGTATTAAACTATGTAATTGTTGTAGAAAACGGAGAGAATGATATTATAAGAAAAACAGGTGGTCTCTACAGCAGGAAGGCGAGGGAAGTGAATTGGTGGTAACTCTCCAGTCTTCCCCCTCTGCGTGTATTTGAGAGGTGCCCCTTCAAGACAGTGAATCAGGACAGAAAAAATCCTATTACCCCACATGTATGACTTATCAGAAATTGCCACTGGAGTTTTTTACCCTTAAATTTGTTCTATAGTTTAGTATAAATGCAGATTTTTATAAAGGTTTGCTTGAATCTATCCTTTTTCAATATTTGTCTCTGTGACCTATATGCTTCTGTAAATATATTTGGGCTGTGGGTTAACTGAGATACTTTTCTTATACACTGGAAATAAAAGACCTTTGCAAAGTTGTTTTATTGAATATTGCCCCTGCAAATAAATGAATGATCAATATAGAAAGTCTTCAGTATATTCTTGTAATAGATGTGTTCTAATTTAAAAAAGCAAAATATATATTGTGCTTTGTAAGTACAGAAAATGCTCATCCTTGAAATTCAGTGCTTGAGGAATTTGAGAGATTTGCATTATATACGTACATTTCAGCAGGATGGCTACCAGAACTTTTAATTTTGTAGTGAACCTGGGGAGAAGAAGAGAGAGGAGCAAAGGAATAGACAGTGTTTTCAGAAAAATAATCCATTCGCTGTTGTTTATTTGTTTGGGTTTTTAATTTGTTTTCATTTTGCCAAGTAAAGAGTCTATATTTATAAATCTAACATGAAAAGAAAGAGACCTTGTTGGAGTTTTAAGCAGAATCTGCTGCTGTAAGTGGGAGAGGTCTTTACAGGAATTTAAGGAATGATGTAGAAAGTATCCCTAGTATGCCAAATTTAGGATGGCTGTGGAACTGAGTTTTAAGTAGAAGCATTTATTTTAATGCAGCTTGAGTCCTATGCTTATGAAGAGTTTACTAAAAAAAACCTTAATTGAATAAAAGATGACAGCGTTCTACTGCAAGTTTAGCTCCTGGGTAGCATTTCATGTCATAGGGAAAGTTGAAGGTGACCTTCATTCTTTCCATAGTAAGTACATTTTTCACCTAAAGTATGTGTGCAGCGTCAGGTATAAAGCTGGTTTTCCTATCACTAAAAAATCTTTTCAGTAGAATAACTACATAGCTGTGTTAAATTTCTTCCTGGGCTGCCTCCACCAAATTTCTTTTTCATCAGACCCCATAAGGACTGAATATGGCCTTATCCCAAATGTTGCATTATGGGCTGTCCCGTAACACTCAACATTTATGTGTATGTCTCCAAGTTTGATTTCTTCAGCGCCGATGGTCATTATTGTATAATTTGAATGATTTTCAACAAATGATTAAGAGAGAGGATTATTTTCATGCGTGTATTGATTTGTTTGCTTTTAACCTTCCATTTGGATATTCTCTGTACACGTGCTCAGCTGGCAACTGAGTATGTACACGACAAATACTTCTACTTTCTTATTACAGATTATGGAAGTTGAATGATAACATTTTTAGGCCAAATACTATTTCAAATATATTCCAAAGCATAACACATTACTGATTTTGTCTTACAAACCAACAGCTAAATTCATGTTGCACTGTGGTTTTTTATTCATTTTGCAGGCATATTTATGTAAGTCAGTCAGTCATTTGACATTTCAAAATGAAGCAGATTCAGTGTGTTCTGTTATCTGGGGTGTGACAATTTCAAGATTAATGTTTTCAGAGGAGAAGTCCGTAACGCATTTGACTTATGCAGTGATTGCCAATATGAAAACTGTAAAAAAAAGCACAATAAGTATTTCCATTTGCATTCAAAGGTTTATGAAGGGTAAAGTAAAAAGGAGCAAAATACAGTAGTACCAAAAAATTATTAAAATGAAGGTTATTTTTCAGTATTTCAGTTGCTCTTCAAAAACTTCTTGTTGTAGAAGATAATTCAGATGCAATTAGGAAGATACAAACAGGAGAAAGCAAGGAGAGTTACAGAGAATGAAAGTTAAAAGTTTATATGGTCAGAGTATTAGGTTTGTCTATGCCTGTTTAATATCTATACTCTTTACCCTATAACTCTGTTTTTATCCTTTGTCTAAAAGCTTGTGCTGTGCCTGTTTTTTTAACAGTGGCTTTGGTTTTTTTGCTTTTGTTTTTTAATGGGTTTTGTACATCTTAAACCTACATTCTTTCTAGGGAGGGTAAAGATGGAAAAGAAAAAGTTAAAAAGAGAACTCAGGAAGCAATAAATTAGCTGTTCCTGTAGAGGCCAGGCTGGGTAATGACATGAAAGAGCACAGCCCTTGCTGTGAGGCTGAAGGACTGATACCTTCCCTCTGGTGGCACAGGGAGACAGGACATCTGCCCTACGCCAGCCCACCTGAGATTAGTAAATTGCTGGACATTGTGGAAGCTTCAACAGTGGGCAGCTAATATATGATTAGCATTTCACTTGTAGGAGCTATGAGATGTTTTTTCTCCATTTTCCATGGAAGGAACTCTTTCTGCACTTAGAAATTATGCATTTAATTTTCATTCCCTCAGAGAGTATTTTCAGGCTTTAAATATCTGTTGTCATGTCTTCAAACTACATTATGCTGCCTTACATATATTTCTGGAATCTCTTGCTCCTTTACCATCTGTGTTTCCTAGGTGTCCCATACACTTTGATTTAATGAATAAATTCAGTTTCAGACGAGTTTTCAATTTTTTAAACTTTGACAGTCAGTGGTACCTTTGATTCTTAAGGCATTTCTCAGGCAGTGTCAGGGAAAAAATGTCTCCTGTTTCAGATGGCCGTGTTGTGGCTCTAATCAGAATTCACAAGTCAGCAGAATTTCCAAAATCACAGTAAAATGATCAAAACAAAACAAAGCAGGCAGCTGCCTTGTAATAGAGATGAACAACCAGCTGTTGATACCTTTCTCTTCTCATTTTAAGCACCAGGTGAGACTTCTTTTGGCTTGCCTGCCAAAGTGCTTTGGTACATCCTTCCATCTTGCTAAACTGTATCTTCACTTCTTTCAAGATTTTGAATACTGTAATAACTTCTGTTTGTGCTAGAATGGTGGTGCCTACCTAATTTGTATTTGATTGTGTCTCTGCAACTTAATTATCAAGACAAGATGTGAGCTGGAAAAGAAGACAGCCAGAAAGAGTGAACATTCCTAGTATTTTACTAGGCTTAGGAAAATCCTATGACTGACATTGGGAAAAGCACTATTATTCATCTTATTCAGCCCACATAACATGCTGCTCATTTGACCTTCCGTACCCTGCCTACTCAAATCCCATTGCTGAATTTAACTTTTTTGAATCTGTATATTTACTGGCAGCTGTCCCAGGCTACTAATTCTGGAAGAGTTCCCTCCCTTGGCTTTTCTGTTCCATATTTTTAATTTATATAATTTCCAGAAGAAATCATTGATTTTACTGTAATGAACTCAGCTGAAATGTGAAAGATTGCTTTTTCGTATGTACTTTTCACACATATAACAAGCACTAGGAAAGTGTTTTGAGATAAATAATTATTCTTAAAATCATGTTAAAATATTGAAAAGACCTTGAAAGAAGTAGAATATAACTCTGTGGTAGAATGAGTCTCATATCATGGAGACTGATAAAAATTCTGAGCCTGATCACTTTGGAAACTGAGCAGATGGAGTCTGATAATTTTTGTAGGTTTCATTTTGTTCCAAAGAAAGGCCTTTGTGCTAAACATAGTTCATGCGAAGGAGCTGAAGAGCTAAAAAGGAGAGTTCAGAGAGAGTTGCAATTAAGAAGTGCCTTCTGCCTGGAGAGCAATGCTGGAAGTTGTGGTAGCTAGAAACGGACAGGATTGTTATTCTGCACATCCAGACTGTGCAGACTACTTGCTATCTTCAGAAGAAGCAGAAGGAGTGTATATGTGTGTATGTGTGTGTGTGTGTGTGTGTATACATACATACATATTTATATATAACACTGTCGACTAAATTGCTTTTACACTCCGTATTTCTGACCATGATTGAGGCAGAGAAAAGAGATAACCCCTGTGGTGAACAGTCTGAGCAGAGACAGATAAAATGAAGAGGAGCTGGTTGGTGGCAAATTTGCAGAAGAATATTTGACACTGCTTTGTTCATGAGAAGAATTGTAGTCTTTTACCTTTTAGGCAAATACCTAAAATACCTATTTAGGTAAATACCATCTTTAGGTGGTATTAAAAATGGAGAAGATGAGAGAAGGAAAAAATGGGAGTGTGCTGGAGAGTGGCAGCTTGTGAGCCGTCAGGTTGTGAGCACTAAGCTGAGTTTTGCACTACTCATAACCTACGGGGGCTTTGAAAGAAAAATAAAGCTGGAGCTAGAGCTTCTGGGATTTAAGCCAGATAACCAATTCTTTCTTTTTCATGTAGGATATAATAACAAACAGTAGAATTCTATATACAGTGAAATAGTGAAGAAAATTCACCATGCTTGGTCTGTGAATAGCCGAAGGAACATTTGAGCCCCATTAAGACTTATTCTTTAGCATTAGACCTTTCGGGAAAATCTATGGCAAAAAGAAGATAACGTTCATAAAGCAGTTCTGCATTTTCATGACTAAATCCACACCACTGAGAAATATTTTTATAGATTTCATCTTGTTCTATGGAAATGCTTTTGTGCCAAAGTATTCAATTTCATTTTTTACTGAAGACATGCTTAATTTTATAAATATAGGTAGATCTGAAGTATCAAATCCTAGATTTGCGAGACAAGATGGATTTCTATTAATTAGTTATTAAAGATAAGTCTTTTTAATTAAGGTATTGCATTTGGGATAAAAAAAATCATCCAGTAAAGAGCAAAGTCTATCTTACATAAGGCAGGTGCTAATTCCTTCTTTAGAAATTATTTTCTCGTTTATTTTTCCTGTAAAATATTAATATCATGATTTAACATCTCTATTCTTTAGGTGTTTTGTTTATGAGGCTTAATTGGTCAGGTCATATTTTATGGTTGTCGTTTATAAAGATTTAGTGCTGTCCTTCTGTAAGACAGCACTAATATGTAGAAGAGAAATCAGTGTCAAGTCAAAAGGAGTAATGTTTGAAAATATGGGTGGAACATACCCAGTCAGCTTTTTAATAAATGAGTTACAGAAGTAGGAGGAGTATTACTGTGTTTTCCTAAGTTAAACCACCAGAAGAGAGACCTTTTTGTAAAAAGAGTAAGTCATGCTTCTAAAACAGTTTTACCATTGCTTTTAACAAATGTGTGCAAGGTTTTATATATGCATAGCATATTTTAAAACAAGAAAACTGGTAGTTTTTTTCTTGTTTTAAAACAAGAAAGTCTTCAAAGCAGACTTTGACTTGCTTTTAAGAAGTACTGGCTCTTTTCTTGCAGAAATGCAGGGATTTGTTGAGATATTTGGGCTTAAACATAGGAATATAGAACCAAAAGGGGAGATCTTGGTCACATGCAGTGCTCTGGAATAGCTGGCAGGCATATTCTTCAAACCATTTTAAACTTATCAAGCACCACATAAAAAGTCAGATCTTTTGCCTTTAGAGCTTCACTTAGAAGGCAGTTCCAAAATCTTTTTCAGCCAATGTGGAAAATGAGGGTATTCTAATTTCCAGCCTATATTTGTTCATCACCTGTTTCTACCTGCTTATGCCTTTGACAGACAGCTGTAGGTGTGTTTATCCCTCACTTGCTTCTCCTTTTTGTTTATTTGTAGAAGCAACTATATTCCCATGCTTCTTCGGTTTTGGCAGGACCTATGTGGTGTGAGGACTGATAGTTCACTGAATCTAGAATGGACAGATTTACTACTTTTTTTTTAATGTGGAACATTATTTTTCAACCACAGATGGTTTGGGCCTTTTTTCAGATGAGGAAGAACTGAAAAATTGAAATGAAAGGAAGAAGCAGACTCTAAAAATACCATTCTCAAGTCTCTGGAAGCTTTGCTCTTAATCAATAGACAGACTATATATCTGCTTCAGAAACATTAGGTTTAAACTAATTTTTCATTTTTTAAAACTCTGAGCTATTCTCAGCACGCTTTGGAATGCTTGCAGAGAAGGGATGCTTTTTTTAAAATTCATTCATTGTCATATTTTTTCCTGTATGTATTTCAAACAGATTTCCAAAAAGTCTTTGTGATACAACTGTGTTGTTTACAATATTGAAAATGAGGAGGCAGTGCATTTTGCACTGATTAGAATATACATTTTTAATGTGAATGGGACAAGTTATTATGTTGAAAATTGACTTAGATGAAAGACTAGGTTTTTGTCTTTATAAACAACATACATTTTCACATCTCAAAAAGGAAAGAATTCCAGCAATTTTTACTTTTTAAATAAAAGATTTCCTTTAAAATTATTAAATTACTATTTCAAATATCAGGAAAATTACCGATTTAGTGCTGTAATTTCTCTCTCAAACACCTTACAGAAACAATGATCTGTATATAAATGAAAGTATATATATATATATACACGCATACAAAAGGAATATTTTTGAGATTTATGCATGATGGCTTTGAGTTTATACCCTTTGGTGATTTCATGCAATACATGTTTTAATAAAATAAAAAAATCTTTACTTGAACAAAATATATGTTGAATATTTCTAAATACAGTCAAGAAACTTCCAGGTGACCTTTAAATAGAATCCCTACGTGTTTTGCATTTGTATTGTAAAAAATACCCAGTGACTGTGTGTTGTGCTTCAATGTCCAGACCTCCAAGGCAGCACACCTCTTCAGTTTTATTGCTGCCATGTTTCTTCAAAGCAATCAGTATTTGTTCACATGTGGCATTTCTCTGTTCATTGTTCAAACAAAAATAGCTCAGTTTGATGAGTGTCAGATGTAGAGTGGTTATTTCCTCACTAAGTTTAAAAACAAATCTGTTTCTAACAATAGGTACTGTTTTCCATAATTCAGATAATTGATGCAGCATGCACTAACACATTTTCCGAAAATTATAAGAGGATTTTTATACTTGGAAGGAGAAAGTGCAGGTTAAAGTAGCAGTCTGTTCTTCTGTACCTGTGTTGATACTGTTCTTTTAGTCAGTATGCACTTTTTTTTTTGTCCATGGTCCTAAAACATTTATTCTTTAAGACTGTAAAACCAAAATCAGTATACATTATGACAGGAGACCTCTGAATCCTTAATGAATTTTGGAAAGAGCCCTAATCATAGATGTGCATGACAAAAATATTCCTTACAGGATGTCTGTTGAACTGGGACATTATTTCAAGTTATCTCATTCAGGACATGGTAGAAAACTAAGCTTAAATATACTTCCACATGCCAGATGTTATCAATGACATACTGGCCTTCCATGTTTCTCCTGGGAACCCAACTTTAAGTTTGTTGATGCTTTACAGACTGTAGTTCATTCAAGAAATGCCTAGCCTAGCCTAGCCTAAATGATATATACCATTTAATTCCAGTGATCCTGGTGATTTGCGTACATGTACATAGAAAGAAGCTGGTGTGACAGAGGTCTAATTCAACAGACTTTTCTGTTTTCCAAATTACTTCCTGTATAAAGTCAGAGTTTGTCATCAATATTCAAGTTGCAGCCATAGGTGAGAGTTCTCTCTTGTGTGTCTGTAAAGTACACTGACCTTTACCTCCAAATCTTCAAATGTGGATATGGCCACAGTGACCTGCCACTTCCATCAGGAGGTTAGGTTTAGGTAGTATTTCCCTTTCTTGAAGGGTTGTGGTGGGTTTTTTTTTTCTCTTTCTTTGATTTGAGTATCTCAAGCTATCTATCCATTGTCTGAAACTGTCTCCATAGTCACTGTCTAAAGAGAATTTACCACTACGTTTTATTCTTGACGAGTTCAAAGCATGACTTTTGATTTAAACTATTAGCTATTAGTCCAATCATATATTTTCACCTTCTCTCTCAGTAATATTGTGATCATTGTTATGAAACTTCTTACTACCCTAAGAAGAAGGTTTAAGGTTAGGTTTTCTTTGTGAAGAGAAATCCTTCCCTTTGAACTAGGTCCAATCTTTTGCCCAACAAGTTTGATAACTTTCAGAGTATCCTAAAGCAATAATTTTTTCTTTTTTAACCTCACTGGCCTATAAAGTAGCAAAGCAGGCAGAATATAGATGTAAATCTGATTTTTCAGGTAAAACCATTTTGTGGTTTGGTTAGAGATTATTTTTATGCATTTTATATATATTTATATTATATATATATATTTAAATTATATATTTATATATATATATTTATATTTTTTTAAAAAAATTCTTTATTGTTACAGTAGTCACTAGAAAACAAATCTCTGTAAACTCTAAATAAAGGGAAAATCAGGATTTACTTAATAATTGTTATGTGGCATCGAATTATTGAAATGCTGGCCAATTTAACTGTAATAGAAGTGCTCGTGTTTGGTAACTATGGTATTCCATTCTTGCTGAATAATACAGATTACTTTTTTTTAACAGGAACCTCCTAAAATAAATTGAAGACTCTTTAGAAATTTTCCAAATAAAATCTCACATTTAATTGTTGCCAGGAAGCTGACTGACGTATCCATATTGTGAGATCACATAAAGCTTCTTAGAATTCCTTCTTGAAATAGTTGACTCTTAAAGAAGCAAAAAAAAAGCCACCTTCTTCCATTTTTAATCTCTGAATGCTATTTTTCTTGGTAATTATTCTCTCAGTTACTTTGACTCTTAGCTTTACATTCATCTTAGCAACAGTTTTATTCAAATCATACTCTTTGTCCCAATAGTTTACATGAACATATTACCATGTTCCTGGTCCTGGGCATATATTCCTAGCAAGAGGTGAATTGTGCAGTTTCAGAGCAGAAAAACAGAAGAAACTTAGGTCTTCAGTGCACTGCATTATCCAGATTTGTTGTGTGGAAGAGCAGTGCTACTGCTTAATGCTTGTACAACAGTTAAGTGGTTATCAGGTACTGCTAGAGAAACTAGTTGCTTTCAGGTTTAAGCTGGGTTGGAGCTAGTTAAACTACAGTGACAGCTGAGTGGATCTGGAAAGCAACATTTTCAGGTTTTATTTCCATTTATTAAATCTGCCAAGTTTCTGGTACAACCTTACAGCTGAAATGAATTTTACTTATGGGACATAAATAAATTGCCAATTACTGCCATGGCAATCACGTTTATTTGCAAATTGTTTGACGGTGAAAATTAATGAACAACTTGCTGCTCATCAACAATGAATTTCACATTATAAATATATGAATGATTTTTCTGTCGATATATTATAGAATATGAACAATGTGCACTATTGATATAATAGCTGCACTTCTCCTTGATTGTGATTTTACTACAGTGGAATATTAGCTGACCATATATTCAGTAATAACCTCAGTTTCTGAGTCCTCAACTCACTAAAATAGAAATGTCTTAAAAGCTACACTAAAGTGAGTCTTGTAAACCAAACTTCTGTTTGAATGTAAAACTAAAAAGACAGAAAGTATCAACAACTCAACAAATATCAACATGATATCATGGGATGATCATTTCCTAAGAAGCATTCTTGCAAAACAATTCATTGGGGACCCGACCATAACTGTGTCCTGTGAAATGTTTGTTGCTCTTGTGTCAGTGGTGTGTTCTGCTGTTGTGACATGGACTTCGGGTATTTGTATTGTATGAGAAAGTACTAGAAGGTCAGTCACAGCTTTTTTTCTATTAGTGAAAACTCATTTTCAATTTTTCATTGATAGGAAATGATGACTCTGTCCTTGTCTGGATGAGGTGCTGAAAGTACACAAAACTGTTCCATGTGATTGACAACATAATTGGGATGAGAAATAGAGAGTGAAAAAGAAACAGAAAGATGACAGAAATCAAGTAAAATAAGGACAGAATGAAACTGATTACTTTGAAACCAAGCAGTAAACTGGAGAAGAAATAAATGGTTTTCATTTGCATTATTTGTATCATATGCTTTTTCTGTCAACAATTTTGAAGCTGAATACCAAGTATCACAGTGTTAATTATTTGATGTATCATCCTCTTCAGATGAAGTGACATCTTAGCTAGGCTTTTCCTGAGAACCAGTAAGTCAGAGATTCATAGAATCATAGAATGGTTTGGGTTGGAAGGGACCTTAAAGATCGTCTAGTTCCAAGCCCCCTGCCATGGGCAGGGACATCTCCCACTAGAGCAGGTTGCTCAAAGCCCCATCCAGCCTGGCCTTGAACACTTCCAGGGATGGGGCATCCACGACTTCCCTGGGCAACCTGTTCCACACTCCTGAGTGTCTCAGCACCCTTATAGTGAAAAAATTCTTCCTGATATCCAATCTAAAACCTTAAGTCATGAAATACCTTATATATAATACTTTCTACTGTAATTTCAAACCACGGTTTACTTTTTAAAGAAGTCATGGTGGTGTTGTTCACCAAAAGTAGACTACAGACTTAACAAAATGTAACTGAAGTATTTATTTCTGGCCTCCTCTGTTCCGTGTTGCTGGAAAAGTCTTCTAAATAAATCATGTAAAAGGCAAGGGTTTTCCAAGGTCAGGGGCAAAGTTTGATCTCATGATTTATTAGGTATCATTATAAAGTAACGGGTCAGGGTCTCCCACTGCTTAGAAGTGGCCTGGACTCCTCCATGATCTGTTGGTCTCTGTCTTCATCCATTTCTACTGTGGTTTTTCACATTTTTTTTCTGTGGAGCATCCGAGTCCACCATGCCTCTTCTGCCACATACGTCGTTCTTTCACAGAGGGTGGTGGAGACTAGAACAGGCACAATTTCTCCCAAAAGCTGAGTTTGTTGACTCAGAGGAATTAGCAGCCAAATTGTATAATGTGCCAAGTACCCTTTACTCTTGCCAGTTTTGGAAGGACATGAAGGAGCTTAACACTTTCAAAGCCTATGAGCCTGTATGAGAAAAGTTTCAGAGCTATTGTCAAAGGAATTTCTACTCTTGGTAGCAGGGAAAAAAAAGCAGGATGTCATATGGCAGCCACAAAGTGATTATATGAAAAAAAAGATGTTTTAATTATTTTTTTCTGTAGAAGAATCTTAATGATGTTTTATTATGGTCATAATGATGAATTATTTTCCCAGTCTGACACACTGTTTATCCTTCTATTTATTTTTATGCTCCTGTTCACAACTTGCCTTTTCATTTTCAAAACCAAACCATGAAAATATGTTTCACTGTGGTATTTCTGGTGATATGCAGAAGGCACAGCCATTTTACTATATGTTTTTATGTATCTACAGATGCAGCAGCTTGAGAAACAAGTTATAGATGCTGATCGTCAAGCAGAGAGAGCTTTTCAACAGGTATAAACTGGAAAATATCTCCATTGGCTATGTGCATGTTACTGGAATAAAGGGAAATTCAGAAAATTGCTACTTTTTTTCTTATATATTGCTCCAAAGGGAGAAGACAGTTTATTTTTACCTCTATTGATTTGTCTTATCAGGGATGTACTAACACCTTTCTCTGCTCACTATCCAGTTCAGTTCAATAAAGTCAAAGCTAACAGCATGAATCAAAAATAGATACCTGTCATGAGCTTCTTCACTGATGCATCGTGAGTCTTTGACGTATGATGCACATGGAAACAAAAGGGAGAGGAAACAGCGACGTATTTTAGAAAATCTGTAAGAAAATAAAATGAAGCTATCCAATACAGTCTCTAAATGGGATTGTTCTATTTTCTTTGATTTTCTTGAAGAAGTTATGTCATCTATAGAATGAGACTGTGGCTAAATATTTAACCAAAGTACTCTTTTGATTCCAAATGGCAGGTATAGCTACTGCAGACATTTTATGAACATATTTCTGGTGTTCCCTAAAAATCCTTCATATCTTACTGTGAGACAGATAGAAACTGAAATTGTACAAATAAAAATGTCCATGTACTAATTTGGAGTTAGAAAATGTTCCTGACTACAAGCCAGGTACTTTTAAATAATTTTTTACCATGCTTTTGATAATATGTTGGGGTATTTGACACTCTGCAATTGTTTATAATTAAAACATTTATTAAGTCTAACAACAGCTCCTTATATATAAATTGCATTATTCTGATATTGGTGTTTCTAACAGCTTGTGTGTTCCAAACCTAGAAGCCTCTCACTGATACTAACAAAATCTCTTTATGGTCTATGAGTATTTTGCCAGCCCTATTGGTACGAGATGCATAGGCAGACACAACACACTCTGGAATTTCTTCTCAAATAGGCTTCAGAATTTTGCGGGGTTATCTTGAATCTTAAGTGTGGAAGCAATTTTAACAGTGCATTTTGTGATTAAATTACTACCTTTGACTTGAAGCATTATGTTTCTTAAAGTCTTATGTTTGACCTTCAAATAGGTGCAGGTCATGGAAGAAAAATTAAAAGCAGCTAATGTTCAAACAAGCGAATCAGAAACCAGGTTGTATAAGAGATGTCAAGATCTGGAGATCCTGATACAAGATAAAAATGACATAATACAAAAATTGGAGCAACAACTTGAAGAACAGGTTAGAAATAATGGTGTTAGAAAAGATGAGCATCAATTCCATTCTTAGATATACCAAGGGCAAATAAAAATTAATATCAATAGAGAACAGAAAATGTTAGCATTATTTCTGTTGTTTGATTAAAGAGGTTCCCATTAGATGTATATCATTTGAATAAGGTTTATTCACTTGCAGATTATGCTCTGGCCTTTGAAAGAACATCTAACTTTTAAGAGGGGAAAGACATTCTTCTTCTTCACTGTCTTGTCTGAAGAGCTTTCATTTTTCTAGAGGAAAGAGGAAAAGCAGCCTCTGTATATTCATCTTTTTTTTTTTTTTTTTTAAATCACCATATATTGCCCAAGAGACTGAATTACTTCAAGCAATCTTAGGATTTGTGTCTGAAGATACTACTCAGGCAGACTATAATACTCAGTGAAAAATATGCTTGTGTCATTTTTTTCCAGAAGCAAATAAGACTACAAGAAGCAAAAATCATAGAAGAAAAAGCAGCTAAAATAAAAGAATGGGTGACAGTCAAGCTTCATGAGGTATAACTAACTCTTGCTACATACAGACTCTTGCTCTGTACAGAAAATATAATGCTGTGACTGAGTATCTCTTGGGCTTTGTGGCTGTTAAAAAAATGCTTCCCAGTTTCATTGATCTATATAGTTATTTGCTTGAAAGAGGAAGAATGAAAACAGCAGAGAGGGCAGAGTATCCATGGCACTTAAATTCCAATGTGTAATCTGGTCAGCTAGTGTATCTTCATGCAGAAAGGGCCTACAACTGCTCTCTGGCAGGTCTACTTATCTCCACTAACTGAGAGAGATTAGCTGGCAAACTGAGCTTGCTCAAACAGATGCCTAAAGTGTGAATAATCCCCAGAAAGCCAACCAAGTCTTCTGGGATTTGGCAGAAAAAAAGGACTTGATCTTGTTTTATTTTCCACTGCACACAGTATTCTTAGTCATTAATAGTTTCAGTGGCACCATCTTTGTCCTGCAAAGAGACCAGTTGTCTCCCTTGTTTCTCTGTGGTGGTGAGATTACCATGTCTTTGCCCTGCCTAAGGCAGCTGGTTTTGATGTGCAACTGTGATTTCTCCTCCTTGTGTGAAAAGAATTTAAAATTGCCTGAAAAAGTTAAAATCCTACCCTGTTGTCGTGAACTGGAAATTATACTCACTCCAGTTGAATAACAAATTATTATTTTTAAAGTAGGAAACTAGAAGTATCATTTATTATTAGTCTGCGAGGGGAGCTTTTGAAAATACATGCAATTAAGTTCAGCTAAAATGATCTTGAAAAGGCTTGGACAAAATCAAATATGACTCAAACTGTTTCCTTAGCCTGAAACCTGGAGAATTTCAAGCTAGTTTCACAGAGGTTCACCCCAGGGAAACTGGAATTGCTGGCTCCCTCTGTGTGATATGGCATATACTCAGACTCAAATCTGCTCTTTGCCTAATTTGGACTGGGAGTTTGAAACAATATCTTTTTTCTCCTGGTTTTGAGCTACAGCAATGTATTGTTGGGGTTTTTCTTGCTTTAGAAGGTCTTCTGCTTTGTATAAAGTTTTTTGGTACCTATTTTTTTAATCTTTGCCGTGGGATGGTAAGAGGCATTAGCACCTTCATTCCCTCTTAATTCCTTTGCTTATTTTTGGGTTTGCCAAGTGGAACAAAAAGTTTGTCATTCTAGCCCTTTGCTTTTGTTAACAATGCCAGTGCATATTTCTTTTTTCTTAATTATTAAGGCTTTTTTAAGCAGTCTTGGGTTGTTTAATGGAATGATTTTAACGGAATTTGAGCCAACAGTCAGGGAATTTCATTGTTGAGAATAAACAAATGCCTGGAGTGGCATTAAGAGAAGTAGCAGAGAGGAGCCTTCCATTAGAACTAGCTTTATCCTTAGATAGGCAGAAATTAAGAAGTCGTCTAATGATGTAATGACTTTAAAAATTGTTTCACTGATAGATGAGATGACATTTATATGCTTTCAGTTAGAGGTGGAAAATCAAAACCTTCGCTTGATCAACCAAAAGCAAACCAAAGAGATGAAAACAGTGCAATCTAAACTGCAAGGTAAATGTACAAATCTTAAAAACTCCTGCATATATTGAATACTTCTTTCTATTCCCTGTTATTTTGTGCATCCACATAATTGAAGTAGTCTGTGAAATCAGAAAGACTTCAGTTACTATGAATTGATATCAGAGTGACTGAACATGAAGGTGTTGAGCAAGCAATAATTTCATTTTTATTAAAAAGACAGGCAGACAAACCACAACTGTTTTTTGTTGGGTCAACAGGTGTCTATGTTATTTAAGAGGTTCTCTGAGCAGTATGATTTGAGTGGATTTCTGTCAGATCTTTGTTTTCATTTCTTTTTAGCATAGGTATTCCTGTTATGATGTCAGTCTGCATCTGCTTTTTCTAGCAAATGCTAAGTTGGGAATCAAAATTTGGGTCAGACTTTTTTAATTACTACATTTGAATATGGTGATCCAAATCGTTGATTCAGCCACAATCTCACCCAGCTCCTCTCCAACTGGATATGGTTAATTTGAAAAATAGTAAAATGTAAATATGGGAAAGAGGAATATCCTCTCCAAAGAGCATTATTTCACATTAATCAAAGTTTGATTTCATTTGCCACTGCACTGCCTGTTCACTAACTTTCTTAAGTCTCTCTGAAGGTTCCCACAGTCCTGTCCATACTTAGCTGACCTGTGTATCATCTGAAAATTTTGTTAGTTTGCTACCTAGCCCTAATTTCTTCATAATGTATCTCTTGTATATATGTACATACACAGACATTTAGAAATGTGAGTATATGTATATATCTATATATGTGTGTGTGTGCACAGGTAATATGCATAACGTATGAAAATATAAATATTTACAAAATACATACATACACAATATGAAGCTTTTAAACTAAGATGCACCTGTCCATGAGGAAACTGGATTAGTTTGTTTCCTTGATATTTTTTGGTCAGTAGTGATTCTATATACTTCAGCACTAAACAGCTTTAAGTCATCCTCTGCTGAGAAATCTATTCAAAGGCTTTTTGACACATCGAAGAATGTGTGAGCTGGTTTTCAACACACATTTACTGATAGCCCAGAAATATTAAGAAATTTGTTACCATTTGCAGTGTCCATGCTGGTGCAGGTTTTAAATTATGATCATGTGATACTGTTTTAAAGTTTACAGCTATGAATAAGGCCCTTTTGTTCCTGGATCTGCCAGGACAATCTGCCTAAGGACAGGTTTCATATTCTCAAGGCAGTTAATCATTTTATGTTTTCCCCTTCTCCTGAAGTCCTCCATATATACTTTCTAAGCCTGATAACCTACTCCTTTATATTTGCTGTAGCACCTAATACAGATTCTCTTAACATTTTTATCTGAAGGGAAGGCCACCACATATTTTAATGTTCCACACAGTCTTTCATATATTATATACCCTAGGCCAATCCATAGGTTTAACTTCAGTCAAAGAAGAATAAGATCAGGTATTTTTACTATGTTTTCATTCTGTATTAATTGCATGGTTTATCTCTTACTGCTGTGAAATTGTTTAAAGAATGTTTTTTTCTTTCTACACTAAAAAGTCAATCTTTAAGAACTAGGAATGTGGCTCTGGGTTTCTTTTGATACGGGGAGGTATCGGGTAGATTTTATTTATTTATTGTAAATTTTTTATTATCTTTCTGCTAATTTTTAGTTATCTTAAAAAAAACACTACACTGCAGAGTAAAAAGGAGCATAGCTTGTTGTATCCCATTAACACAAGATTTCTGAATTACTGTTCTTCAGAAGCTACAGCTAAGAAATCTGTTACTTCAGCACAAAAACCTGGAGAGTGTCAGCGACTAAGCAGTTTGACTTTCGGATGCTTTTCAAATAGAGCAAGAAGTCCTCAGCCATCTCCTAAGTTTGAAGAAACAAGCAAGTCTTCATCTAAAGAGACAGACTACACTGAAGGCAAAAACACGCCAGGTACTTACTTAGTCACCAATCCTTCAGCTTTATTCAGACACAGGTGGAAAACTAAAATCGACAACTATGTCAGTGTATCCAAACCCTCTGTTCTCAAAGTCCCTAACAATATTCTCTCTCTTTTTAACACTAGTCTCAATTACTAGGAAGAAATCCTGACAGGCAGTAGAGTCTCCATAATACCACTATTAGATTGTTTGGCAGTGTGCAGTGGCTGTCAGGTGCTTTGGCTGCAAAGGAAAGAATTTGTTGTGGCCCAGGTTTGCCTCAGGAGTTCAAGACTGTCAGTGCTCCAGGGAGGGCTGTTGGATTTTTATTTCTGTGTAGAGTCTCATCTAAGTCCAGTTTCTGTTTATTTTATCTATGCTATCACTGGTGTCCCACTGGTAGTTTTATGCCCTAACTCAACAAAATTAACTCAGTATTCTTTCATTAGTATGATCAAGGTCAGAAAAACAGGAGTCTCAGACCTGTTTTCTCACTATAGTTTCCTGTCTGAAGGAGGAAAAAGCTCCCTGATCAGTTCATACAATTTCCCCAACAAGCCCTGAAGTCTGATAATGCCAGCATATAGATATGCTGTTATGCTAATAAGCAAGTCCGTTGCAGTTTGCTACTTTCCTTAAGCTATGAAAAGCTCAGGAAGGAGACTGTTGCTCTGATCCTTTGTTTCAGTCCCACAGTACTATTTATGACCTCAGCATTTTCTCCGCAGTTAATCATGGTTGCAAGTTGAGGTACATAGAAAACCAGGAATTGAAATAAATCTTATTAATATTTTGTGTATTCATATTACACTGAGTTCATTATGAAGGTGGGTATGTATTGTTATTTCAATTTTTATAGATGAGAGAACAGAAATAAGAATCTTTTTTTTTCAAGGGAAAGGATAAGAAATAGAACCTTAGACTGGCCTAGATGGAAACAGACGAACTTTTTGTGACTTCATTACTTTAATGTGGACTAAATTAAAATCTTTGGCTTAATCCAATCCACTTGAACTTCATACAGCTATTTAACTTTCCCAAGTGTCTGTGTCCCTAGTTCTTGCATCTGTTTTAACTCAGCGGGAGCATGGAGGCCACACTGACACTCTGCAAGCTATAGCTCTCTCTTGCAAAACCAGGTAAAAGTGAACCACAGAAGCAAGGCTATTTTATAATATATATTAATGTATTAATATATTAATCATTTTTAATTTTTCATGAGCCTCTCTTGTATATCTTAAGCGTTCACCACTGGGAATACAATAATAGCTGCAAAAGAAATGTCTGTGTATAAACACTGTAGAAATGCTCATAATACTTGCTTTGTTAATGTAAATCTTTTCTGACAAGCTTTTTTTTAAACTTTAATTTTCCTTAGATTTAATAAAGCAGCTTAATTTATATGCCCTCTTAAGTCTCTGGGTCTTGGGGGTTTCTTTTTGTTTGTTTGTTTGTTTTCATACATATGTGGTTGGCTTACTTTAAAATACGACTCTGCTTATCCTTACTTCTATTGCCATTTTTAGTTTGGCAGAACGTTGAGTAATGTCTCTTACAGTTTTTTGGAAACATCATGCAACTTCGGTTGCATTCAAAATTTTATAATGCTTTTCTTAAGGTTTATTATTTACAGTATTAAAAAAACATAAGTGTGCTTACGCATTTGAAATTATTTGCAGACATGATGACAAAATCTTTTAGCAGTCTTTAGTCTTTTGCTAAAGTAATTTTCTCATGTTCATTATATTTTTCCTCTAGAGAAGGATATCCTGGAAACTACCTTTGCTGGTCCTGCACACGAGACCAATAAAGGTCAGAAGTCATTGCAACAAAGTTCCTCTGGATCAGAGCAGAACAAAAACGTGCGAACAAGTTGTTCATCCAAAGATATAGACAGCGACATGTCGAAGAACTCCTGCACTACTGGGAGTGACTGGAGCTCAGATGAGGATGGAGGAGACCATAAAGGACTGAAGTCCAGGTGTGCATCGACTCTTTCAAGCCATACATCTGAAGAGAATGCAAGGTATAGTAGAGTGGGAAGTGAAATGTATTTGACGGCATCTGATGACAGTAGTTCTCTATTTGAAGATGAGGGCTTTGGTGTTCAAAGGACTCAGCACAAGAAGTTCTATTCTTGGCAGCAAGGGTCCCAAAGAAAAGGTCAGAACAATCCAGGTGGAAAGTGCAACTCTGACTTCACAAATAAAAAGAAAGACCACGATAGTTCTTCAGATGAACTGAATAAGAAATTTCAGTCTCAAAGGCTAGATTATTCATCTTCATCCAGTGAGGCAAATACCCCAAGTCCAATTTTAACCCCTGCTCTGACACCCAAACACCCAATTCTGGCAACTTCTGCAGGTTCTCAATGCACTGCACCATCCGATTCTCCCTCAAATTTGCCACCTCCAAAGTTAAGGACTCCTAATGTGTTTAGTATAAATTCAGCATTAGCAAAGAAACATCTAAGCCAGCCCCAGCTGAGTTCTGACAGGATGTTTGGTAGAAACAGAAATGCCATAAGCATGATACGTCCCTGGAGACCTCAGGAAACAGACATTGACCTGGTAGATGGAGAAGATACTGATATTTTAGAGAAAATGGAAACCAGCTGTGATGAAGGAGTGTTTACCTATGACTGCACTGAAGTACAAAATGCTGAAGCCCAGGAACCTTGCGATACGACAAAAAAGGGTGCTAGCAACAAACCTCCAACCCCTCCATTACATCGATTTCCTTCCTGGGTGAGTGTAATTATAGATATTTTTCCTAATGGTGAGACTAATTCATTTTCCTGCCTCTCTCCTATGATTTTGTTGCTTCTACCTTTCTTATTCTCTATTTGATGACAAAGCATTACCTTAATTGGAGCTAAGATGATGAATTCAGAAGCAAATTTGATTTAAAGCACAGTATTTCTGCTGTTGAAAAACAGTCACTATTTTTTAGATGAGACCAATTTTTATCATGAAATTGTCATAAAATACATATGAATATGTCTTATACAAAATCCAACGTTAACTGTATCAAGACTCACTGATTCTGCAGTTCCACAGAAATTTATGATTCAGAGGTGAATAATGTATTAATATAACAGCTTCTGACTAGGTATATATTTCATGCATATTTTTTCATTATAGATTTTCTAATTGTGGCCTTTTAACACAAAATGTTGAAGTGTTGTCTCCTAGTGGCATTCCTCTGTTCTTAACATACAATCTTCCATTAAAAAATATTCTCACTACAACTTCTTTTAAAAATAACTTACCTACAGGGCAAGAAGTGTGTGAAAAAAGGTTGAAACAGACTATGGATATGATGGGTACAGCATATAAAACAAGAATGCATTTTTCAGCTGCTACTCATGGCATTTATCAACCATTTTATCACATTGTTGCAGTAACACAGAGACTAGGCTACAGGGAGGCTAAACAGAAGAAAAGTAATTGTTGTGTTTTAATTATCTACCATCAAATTATCATCTACATCATAAATTACCTACCACCTACTATTTTGTTTGCATAGGAGAGCAGAATTTATGCTGTAGCTAAATCTGGTTTAAGGATGTCTGAAGCTTTCACCATGGAATCTCTTAACAAAAGTAAGTGGTTTAGCCGTTCATTATCTCATCAACAAAAATTCTCTACTTATGGGGTTTACAAGCAAGGACTAAATGTCCCATGTTCCCCTAAGACATTTTTATGAAGATGCAGATATCTGCTATTTAATACTAAGAAGATAATTGGTTATCTTTCCATTGTTTTCTATTCTGTTGCCTCTTGACTTCCTGCTGAATTTATACTTTGTTTACTCCAGTTTTCTTTGCAATTCATTTTGAAGATTCTATACCAGGTACCAAGGTAAGACATATACTTTCAATTTTAAAGGGGTTAGTGGTCATGACTACAATTAATTTATACTTCTTAAAAGCACTGTAAATTTCAAAAATCTAGAAATCTCACATCCAAAACAGCTCAGGAGTCAGTTTGGTTTTTATAGCAGTTAATCAATGTAAAAAACTACATTTGAATCTGGTTAATTGAGGGGTAAGTTAGGAAGGACATTTATAAAATATGTTGCTTTTTTAGGTGCTGTTTCCTTAACTTCATACTCCATCTCTGGATTATATACATCTCTGATATACAAGAACATGACCACTCCTGTCTACACCACTTTGAAAGGGGTAACTGTATTACTGTTTAAAGGAAATTTTAAAATACCATTAGGCTTCGGATCCAGGAACTTGCTGTTTCATATTTGATATTTCCATGCCAAATATGTCATGAGACAATGTTTAGAGATCCCAGAACCCCCAAAGAAATGGAAACGTTACATAGCTGGGAAAAAAAATTACTGTTGCTTATAAAATGTTACTAGCCCAGGTTAGTTCTTCTTAGATTCCTTGCTGATTTTTTCCAAAGGCTTGTAAATTATTAAACAGAGCCACACGGTGTTCAATGCCATAATTAAAAGTGTGTGTATGTGTGGAAATGTCCTTGTGTCGGTGCCAAAGCTGTTTGGAGTCAGATAGCCAGCAGTAACTAAGCACAGCATTGTTTGTTCTCTGGCAGCCTTTTGTGATTTGGAAGGACCTGAGCCTTGAGCTACCTCTAGTTTCTGTTTTAAAGAGTGGGGCTGGTTGAGTACACAGAGGGCAAAGGGAATTCAGTCTTCTGTTAATATTTGTGTGCCAAAACTCACAACCCAAGTAAGAACAGCTTTGAATGTTACGAAGCCAGCAGAGCTCTGCCACAGCATGAAGGAAATGACTGATACCCTTTATGCAAGGTACCAAAGAACGTTGTGTTAATTTCTGCAGAAAGCAACTCAAATAAGCAACAGTCCATTTATAGATGAGTCGTCAGGATCTGAGGAAGAAGACAGCTCTCGGTCCAGCTCAAGGACCTCCGAGTCTGATTCTCGAAGCAGAAGTGGTCCCAGCAGTCCTCGGGCTATGAAAAGAGGTAGGCAAAAACTGTAAAATGAGTAATTTCTGGGAACTTGGGAAAACCAGGCAGTTTACGCCATCTTCTTAGATAGGCCTAAGATGTTCATTCTTAAACAGCATGGACATCTTAAAGGTAGGCTTTTATCTCACCTATCAAAACCTAGATCTATTATTCAAACAGGAGAAAGGACTTGCTGTTATTATAGATGTCTTTTTAAGGCACTAATCTAGTAGCTGGCTGTTGTCATGAGGGCAAAGTAACTTGTACATTCAAAGGAAGAAGCTCCATTTTATCTATACTTGGTCATGCCAAAGACTTCCTAGAACCTTTAGCTGTAGGTAGGTAAAAATGACATAGAAAACTGGCATTAGAAAAAAACATAACATATATCCAAGTTTGTAAAACAAAGTAACAGTTTCACGTGTTCAGAAAGTGGGTGGAAAAGCTCCCTCAACAGAATACTTGGTTCTGTCATCTGATGCAATAAAGGACTTTTTTCATTTTTACAGTGATTGTCTCAAGGTCCTGTGCAAAGATTTAGTTAAAACACTTGAATCCAGTAATGTTCTGACTTCTGTGGAAAACAATTCTCACAGCTCTAGATAACTGTGTGTTTTCCATCTGCAGAATGAAAATAATATGCTCCATAACATTGAAAGATATAATGCATCCTCGTGGGATGACACTGTTATATCCCTGCAAGTATTTATTCACTGGGTAACCCAAGGGAGACTAAAAGCTAAGATCCCAGTGTGGCCAAGTGTTGAGATCCTTCATTATACATTGCTTTAGAAATGCAGAATAGCATTATTCAGTACTCTCTGTTATAAATGTTAAAATCCCAGTTAGCAGGAGCTCCATTCTGTCACGCTTGAGCAGATCTGTAGAGCCACTGACTGGGCCACAGGAGCTTTCCAGTGCCAGCCACACATGGCAACCAGTCCTGTTCCCAGTAATGCAGGTAGAGTTTTAGTGCGAAAAGGACCCAAAGTGCCTGCTTCCCACCTGCTCCTTCTTGCTGAACAAAAAACAGTGCCCTGGCTGCAGATTTATCTCATGTCACACGCTTGCACAACAGGAAAAGTAAATTAGCTAATTTAATAGCTGGTTTCACCTACAATTTATATCAGTGGCCGTAAAATGGAGCCATTCCTTTTACTCATGCTTTTGTCTCATAAAACAGACTTTGCATTGTTTTATTCATGGAAACCTTTCTTAACCACAAAACACATATGTAGATATCTTTGTTGAGATCACATTGTTTAAAAATCTAGGCAGTCACAAATTTAGGTTTTGCTGTATATTAGCTTGCTGTATATTTGTTATTAAGGATCCTGCTTGAGAAGAGAGAAGACCACTCTGAGAGCCCAGGTGGCTTACCAAAGCAATAAATGAGAAAAGCTTTTTTTAAAAAATAAAATTGGCAAATTAGTTTGGAAATTAATGAAACAAAGGAAACAAGGCATCTTCATTTTGATCTTGGGGAGTAATCTTTCAGAGTAGAACACTAGTCCTTACAAAAGGAAATGTTCACATGTTTGAAAATAACTATTTCTATGATGAATAAGGGAGAAGTTTGAGTTTTTATTGATGATTCACTAGAATTGAAAACAGGTTGCATTTTTTTCAGGATTAAAGCTAATAAACTCTAAAAAAAATCCTGAAATCTGGAATTCAGATTTTTGGAAAGCCTTGGTATAAAAATTTATAATAATTGGAAACTAAAGACAGTCACCTGCAGCTTCACCATACAGTGTATCTTGAGCATAGCTTCTTAGTATACAAGCAGTTGCATGAGAAATCCAAATACTAAAGCAAATGATAGAAAGGGGAAAGGGAAAGTTCCTTAGTTTAATTAAAGATCCTATATTTGTCTTCTAGAGGATGAGTATGATGCATGGCACTAACCTCGTTAGAGAAGCTGTAGTAATGTAACAGAAGGTGATAATATATTTAAGACATATATAAGATTTATTTGTTGTTTCATTCACAAATGACTTAAACTTTGTTTAATTATAAAGAAAATGGGATTCAGGTATTAGCACTGTGCTAATAGTTTAATATGCTGATATTTTAAAAAATGCTTGGTTCCTGATGGTTTATGTTGATACTTTTGTTTGCCTGCTGATCCTACTCAGGTATTCTTTCTGCATGGATATTGTGATCTCATTTGTTTCTAATGTAATAAAAAAATATAAAGAAACATCTTTCTTCTTTTAACACAGGTGTGTCTCTGTCTTCCGTGACCTCAGAAAGTGATTATGCTATTCCTCCAGATGCATATTCAGTAGATACAGACTATTCAGAACCAGAGCAGAAACTTCCTAAAACCTCTTCCTCATCTAGTGATAATGGGAAAAATGTGAGTACTGAAGTTCTGTGAAGAAGTGGACCTGTGGTGCTGTGTGTATATTTATGTTCAGAGACTGCTGCCAAATCTCTATATTCCCAGACTGCCCTATGAGTACAAATAGCAAAATATACCAACAGTAAGTTCCCCATATAAGACTATAATGATTAAAGTAAAGTGGAGGATAACTCGGAGATTTCTATATAATGAATAGAAGTAGGTAGACAACTTCAGAATATAATTCAAAGCACTTAAGATTTTCCTTTCTTGGAGCCAGATCTGATATCAGGTTGCATGAGAAATACTAAAATGACTTTGGCATTCCACTGAAGGAGTTGGAGGTATCAGTAGAAATCTATGTGCAGTAATATGTTTCAATATTTTCCTCATACAGGGAAAACTTTATACACATTAGAGAAATTGTAAGTATAGCAACATACGAGGGCAGGTCAGACACCAAACCAACATGGGGTATAGTTCCATCTCTGGGAGTTTTTTAATGGGCTGTGTTAGTAGTTAGTGTCTTATCCTACATGTGGATTGACTGCCTGGTGATGAGGATAATTTTAAGCTTTCTTCACAGAACAAAACTTTGAACTCTGTTCTACATGTGTACATGCTAAAAATGTGTCTGGCCAGAGCGCTGAATTACAGTGCTTTATATCTGGTCTGTAGGTTAGGCCCTGAATATATAGGGGAAAATATATCTATTTAAATTGTATTCTTTTTCTTCCTTGTTTAATATAAATAATTAGAAAGTAAAATCAGGAATCATCATCTTCTTCATTCTTTTGTATAGTTCTGGGCAAATCAGTTACTCTCCTTCATGTACTATAACTGTAAGTAGGGATATTAATTAGCTATCCTAAATGCATGGCATTTGTCTTAATTGATGCTTGTAAAAACTTTGTTGTTAGACTACAAGTCTCATCCAATACTGTAACTATTATTTAGCATGCACTGAAGTAATTAAAATGTATGTGTGTGTGTGTGTGTGTTTATACATATCTCTGAGGGGGTATAGGTATATGTGTACCTAACTACTTTTTATCTAACTTCTAAATAATCAGGAGCCTTTGGAAAAATCTGGGTATCTGTTAAAAATGGGTGGTAAAGTAAAGACCTGGAAACGAAGGTGGTTTGTGCTTAAAGGAGGTGAATTACTTTACTACAAATCTCCAGTAAGTACACATAACTTATCTGTTATTTAATATTACACTGTTTTTACTGAGAATCTAGGGGTGCTAGAATGAAAAGAAATGCATTCCTGCTGTCTGAGCTGTTCAGAGAGGGATTCAGGACTCAGTTCCTCAAGAGGTATACAGGGTACTCAATGTCTAACTAGGAAGTAGTTACCAAGATTAATGTTTAAATGAGTTCTGTAATTATTTATTGCAATTTGTTGGTGGATTTAAAATATCCTTTTTCTGTTCTTTCCATACAGAGTGATGTCATTCGAAAACCTCAAGGTCAAATTGAGCTAAATGCATGTAGCCACATTGAAAGAGGGGATGGAAAACAAACAATTCAGGTGCCTGATTTCCTCATCTGTCTTTCAGTGGGTATTTATTCCATCCATCCCCAAAACCAATCCCTTGTTCCAGTCCCTATTGCACTGGAAGTCCAAATGTGGACTTGGAATTAATCAGCACCCTTCCTTTGAAACCAAAGAATCATTTCAGTTACAGAAACTATAAAAGGGCCTACATGTAGTTTTGTTTGTGTTGCTACAAAGGTCAGATCGTGACATGAGATAGATATAAAGAGGGTAGTCTTGGGGCCATCCATTAGAGTTGAGAGAAGTTGTTTATCTGAGAGGAGATAAATGGAGTTTTCTCAACTCTGCTGTCCTGGAACTTTTCAGATAAAGCCTTAGAAAGGATCTGTCTACTTTGCCTGGTGACAATGGTTGCCAATTTTTTGTTAACGAAAAGTACTTTGTAGAAAATAACCACCCAAAGTTAGGAAACTACATTGGGTAGTAGTTTCCCCACACTGTGGGGTCGAATGTATAATGTTCTTAAAGCTTAAAACCCTTCTGTTATTACATAGCTGACCACAGAAAAACGAACATACTACCTGACTGCAGATTCTCCCAACATCTTAGAAGAATGGATCAAGGTACTACAGAATGTTCTTAAAATACAGGCTGCCAGCCCACTTTTCATACAGCCCGAAATCAAGCCAACCATGAAAGGATTACTTACAAAGGTAGGAACACTTTTCTTCCCCCAATCTGCTTTTTTTGCATATTTCTGAAGAATAATATCTAGATGAAAATGGCCCACCGGTAAAATAAACACGAGCAAAACAGACATGTATTTGCTTTCCCAAATACAGTGTGAACAATCCAGAAGGACTAGCAACTCCCCTACTAGGGGCAATGTTTTTCTTCTGGTTGGTTAACCTGATTTGGTTTTTCATTTTTTGATTTTTTTTCGGTTCCTGTGTTGAGTTCTCCATTTGTATTTCAGTGATACTGATACTGATATCAGCATAAGTTTCAGTAGCTAATTGACCAACCTTATTTAAGTAGCTCTCTTTTTCTACATTACTCTCTAGGACAGAGTATTTCAAGATAGTAAGAATACTGTAAAAAATCAATTTTTCTCTTTTAATTCTTCCATGTCCTTAGCTTCCACTAATTTAGGCCTGATCCACAGCCAAATGAAAAACTCACACTGGCCTTACTAGACTTCAGATGAGCATCTACTCTTTAATTCTTACACCTTTAATAAAGTTATTTAGTTTTAATTATTTCTCTAGTAATGCAGAAAGGAAATTGAACCAAGGCATTTATTCCAAACATCACTAAAGTTCCAAGATGATGAAATGTAATGTTTATTTCTCTGGCTGTGCTTGTTCCTAATGTTCTGTAATTTCAGGTAAAACATGGATATTCCAAAAGAGTTTGGTGTACCCTAGTTGGAAAAATTCTGTATTATTTCCGTAATCAAGAAGACAAGGTAGGTCCCTTGCTTGTTTCCTCAGTGAATGGAAAATAACAAACTGAAGTAGACTTTAAAGAGTAACCTGCAACTTTATTAAGGTACAGTTGGCCTGGGTAGGATGTGCCCATTGTATCATGATTACCAAATATTCACAGATTGTCAGCTTGGAAGGTTCCCATCTAATAGACAGTAATCCAGGGCACACCCAGTGGTCTCTCCCTATCTCTCCTGGAGGACGTGATATATATTCTGCATCTTCTTATCCCTAGCCAAAGGGGGACACTGATTTGCTGACAGTTCAGGTCTCCCCTTCTGACAAGCATGAGACTCATTAGAAAAGCTGTGGCTGTCATTTACTTCTGGAAGCTGATCCTTTCTAATGTATCTGCAGTAGACAGCGACCACAAGTTTCAAGAATTTTTTATCCATCAATTGACTTCCAAATCCTGTCTTTGGGATGTCACTGTACCTCCACAGTGCTGCAAGAAGGGCAAAAAAAAAAAGCCTAGCTGGATGCAGAGTTTGTTGCTTTGCAGGTGTGAGTCTTTGGAGGGGATTTTTTCCCATTTCCCCATCAGGATCATGGAAAAGGAGCTCACTGACTCCAACTGATGAGGTGGACAGAAATGGAGATGGAGGACGGCAAAAGAAAGGCATGATAAAATTATTTCTAAAATCTAGGGAAAACACTGTTTGGAGAAGAAAAGGAAGAAATGGGATCCAATCAGCTTTAAGTCAGCCTCCCAACATCCCATATCCTGTAGGACACAAGGAGCTAAGGAAGCACAAAATCCGGTTCTTCCACATTGGGCCTTATCTTTAATTCTCTACCCACACTTCTGAATATTGCTGTTTTTCCAGTCATATTTACCTACAGAGAAAGAACAAAGGGACAATTCCTAGTCATACTTTTCACCTGTCCTTTTGCTCCCAAGGTATTGTGTTTTGTCATCAAGAAACATCTTTTTAATGGAGGTGGGTCAGGAACAAGATTTTGGAAACTTTTACAAGAATTTTTCTTAATCCCACTGAGGTTATGAACATTTAACTCATACCGGTATTACCTAGCTCTACCAAACAGACTACTGACATTTGACAAAATGGTAATTGTCTTCTGAGCCATTATAACCAACAGTTAAAAAAAATACACAAAACCTCATTTTTTACTTCCAGTCTAACCAAATAATTGCATTGGACCCAGTAATTCACAGTCTTTGTACAAAACTAGTTATTCCCTTTGTTATCCTATCTTTCTTGAGCCATTTTTAAACATTCAACTAAACCTTATTTCTGGAACTATATGAATAAGATAGCAGTATCATCAAAACATTTTATTTTAATTACTCTTTAAAATTAATTACAGGGCTGTGAAATCAAATGACTGGAGTATTAATCTCTAGCTCATCTTACAGAGACATTACAATTACCTTGCATTTTCTTCTATGAAGAAATCTCTATGTTTAAGTATCTGAATTTACACATTTTTACCATAGAAAATTTGGGGGTTTTAGCATGCCCTTTAGAAGCATTTAAGAATCTTGTTGCATTCTTGTGAATATTTCCCTCACATTTGGAACAAGTTTTTCTGCCCTTTTAAAGTAAAATCGAAACTAATTTGCTAGCTTGTAATACAGTAAGAATTTAGCTTTTGTAAGCAGAATATGTATGAAAAGTTTCCCAAAGCTAGTTCATTTCTAATGTTCAACAATTTGCTAATTAAAAACATGTTTGCTGTAGCTGAATGTGTCTGTGTGGAAACAAATTACACAATCTACAGTGGTTAATACTGTAATAGAGCACATTTAAGTGGCCTCCTTTCAAAATGGAATTAAAATTAAAATATTATGCAAGTGTGTTTTAGTTAAACTTCATGAATAAATCAGTCTTGACTCTTTGTATAATGGCATCTCTTGATTCTCAGAATCTTATCTTGTTCAAAAGGTTGAATGCTCCAGAATCACCACAGAAAATATAAACCACCACATCCATCTTCAATTCTTACTAGTGAGAGCACCAGGATAAAGAGTGACCACTGTGTGATGTTCTCTTCAAAATGATTCTATTATTAGCAGCTCTCTTTATCAAATCACTATTCAAGAATCCCACTCTAGACTGAGTCAAATTTGCCAGATACTCTCTGGTATGGTATTTTCAATTTTTAAAGAGTATGATTGAGAAGCTTTTCACTGCTGTTGACATTTCAAGATAACTTACTTCGGGGTTACACTGGAATGTGGCAGAAATAAGATGGTAGTTATTGTAGTGCCCAACTATCCTATTACCAATGGGAAACAAACATCTCCTCATTCTGCTGGATCACTGAGCACTGCTGGACATCACAAACAGGACCAAAACAGTAGCCACTACAGTATTAAATTACACTCTTTCAAACATCCTGATGCCTAAACGACTGGAGAAAGAGCCATGGTTCTGTGAGAAGGGAGGGAGCTTTGCATAAATGAATGGCTTTTTGTATAAAATATTTCCTGGTAAGTGATCATAACTACATATGCAACTTAAGACTCAAGTACTTAAGATCTATCAGACTAGAGAATAAAGCCAGCTGCAAAGGTCTACCACAGAAAAAATTACCTTTTGAACATTTAGATATACCTGTTTAGATACATTAACAATACACTGCTGTCCTCTGAAATATCAAGGTCATAATTAAAGTACTAGGCTTGACCCAGGGAATTTTTGCTTGGAACGAGGCCTGGAAATTGAAGAATTACTTCTCTCACCCTAACAGACATTTATTGCATTAACTAGATACAGAAGCATACCTGGAAAAGAATTCTTGAAAATCTCACTTTCAGACTTTGGCACATATAATTCTCGTTCTGCTGTCTGCAACAGCTGGTTTATCTGACATTCCTTGGCAGGACTGAAAAAGAATAAATACAAATGAATATTGACGGTGGTTCATGTTTTTCTTTCTATTTGTAGAATAAGAAATATAAAGTCAGTGTGCACTAAACCAAGTATTTGCTCTCTCACCACCACTTCTGATATTTACTTTTAGTTTCCTCTTGGTCAAATCAAGCTTTCTGAGGCAAAGGTTGAAGAAGTTGATAGATCGTGCGATTCTGATGAAGACTATGAGGCTAGCGGTCGCAGTTTATTATCAACACATTACACTGTTGTTATCCACCCCAAAGACCAAGGACCCACTTACCTTCTCATAGGATCCAAACACGAGAAGGTAAAAAAAGGACTTTTTTATTGAGTTTCAGTAACATGTATCTATGAATAAGGTGCTGTGATACGAATATTCCTTAAAGAGGAGGAGGAGGGAGACCTACAAGTCATCTCACTTGTAGTTTTGATAAAATAAGCAAGGAGAGGGTACTGCTTCATTAACAGGGTTTCAACAGAAGTGCGTGGTAGTGTTTCAAGTTGAGAGCAAAATCTGAATGAAGCAGATCCTTCCAACATGGAATGAGTGAGCTGCTGTTTTTTTCTACTTCAGGACACGTGGCTTTATCATCTGACAGTTGCAGCTGGAAGTACCACTGTAAATGTTGGATCTGAGTTTGAACAACTTATTTGCAAATTATTAAATATGGAAGGTGATACCAGTAAGTTTGGTTTTGTTTCAACATACTCATCCTCTAATACTTACTTACTCAGTACTGAATGTACTTTTGAACTGAATTAATTATATATTTTATCCATTTAGCTTCTCAAATTTGGAGACATCCTACCCTTTGCCACAGCAAAGAAGGAATTGCTTCCCCTCTTACAACATTGCCATCAGAAGCCTTGCAAACTGAAGCAATTAAATTATTCAAGGTAAAACCATAGCAGATGCCCTTTTTTTGACTATTTTAACTCTTGGCTAAAGAATTTCAACAGATAAGAAAAAACAAAAGAGAGAGTGACTTTCATCTTTAGTGGAGGAAACTAATAGGCAGTAGGAGAATCTGCCCATATTATGTCAACACAGAGTATCACCTCCAGTGTAAAGAGACCACTTTTAGTTATGAGGGAGCAGTTTAGGTTTCAACTTTTGTCTTTTCTATTGAGGTTAAGGTGCAAGTTAGTAGAAGAACCCACAGCTGTCATGGATGATAATTTTATCATTAAGTCCATAAGCCCCAGAGAACCTAACAGTATGGATGAACCTCTCTATTCAGACAACTGTATCTGAAATACTATTTTTTCAATTAGATTTCAGGAAGAAAAAATGGTAGGCAAAAGTTTTGTTTTAGATAGATTTAAATCAGCTAGAAGACATTAAAAATTGGAAGAAAACCAAAGCAAAGTTTAAGCAAGTCCTGGATTATTTCAAATTGAGATAGAAAGTAGAGATTCTACTGCTCTTTTTAATAAAAATAAAATATTTTCTTCATATGATGTAGCTATTCTTAAAAGACTGATTAGGCATTCTAGTAATATAAACAGAGAAAATATTACAGAGTAAAATTATTGAAAGTATTTCACAACAGTTTTTTGAATTCAGTTTTAAAGATATTCATACACCTTTAAAAATACACAAATGTGTAAATCTCCCAGTCGTAGTGAAAAGGCTTTTTGATTAAGAGACACTTAGTGGTTCATAACTGCTGTGCTGCAGTTATTTTCTTAAGAATTTCTGTATGCCAGTAATACCTTAAATCTTTCCCAGTTAAAGGCCAGATGGGTGGTTGATATCTATGAGAAAGAGTATGCTGCAATGCCATTAACCTTTTTTTCTCCTCCCACCTGCCCTCACGCAGGTAAAACTACTCCTCAACATTAACAAAGACCCAGGCCATAAAGTCTATTTCAGAGACAAAATCTTGCTCTTTCTTTTTCTGTACATTGTGAAATATATTACAAAGTTGGAAGTTCCACAGAACTTACAGAAGTCTAAAGACCAAATTCCCTGAAGTATCTAGAGAATTTTGATGTAATGGTTTGGATCTAGAAAGGAATTCAAGGCAAGCACCGTATGATCAGTCACAGCCACCTGTAGGCAAACTTTCCAGGTTGTTTCTCTGAAATGTTTCAAGTACTTTAAAGAAGCATCTCCATCTTATTTTCTGCAGTCCTGCAACATGAAAACTTAAAAGGAAATGTACTTCTCTGATACAAATAGATTTATATCTATTTGGAAATTGCTCTCTGAAATATATTTCAGACCTAATTCAAATCACAGACGCTTGCCTAAAATAAATAGTAAGAGATGTCTTGTATGACCTTTGTTGAAACTTTGTACAAATGAGCTTAAAAGTCGGGTAGGGAAATGATTTAGAAACAGATCAAGTCATGTTTCAGTTATTCCATTGCTGATAAAAATTTGTCCTGTGCATCCTCATATTTTCAGTTAGACTAGAAATAGATTAGGCTTCTATCTATTTCTTATACCTTGAAAATTCATCAGCTGTTATATAGAGTAAATTCAATGAGTGATACATATGCATTCTTCTAAAACAGCACAACAAATATTTAACATCTGGCTTTCCTAAGAGAGTACTGGGGATATGACAGGTTATACTTACCCACACTGAAAATACCAGTGAAAGCCAAGATATAAACCAAATGGCTCTGAGTTAAGGTTTTCTTATCTGTATATATTCTGCTGTGTTGTACTCACTACTTCCACAAGCATTTTACACTGGCTGCCATTGAGAGCTGTACACTGGCATTTTAAAGTCCTGTAGAGGGGGGAGCTCTGTCACCACCACAACTGCTGCAACTCCTGCTAGAGCTTGCTCCATTAGATACGGAGTGAAGAGTGTGGTTTTTAAGAGGTGTTTTTATCTTAAGTCTCTCTGTGTAGCTTGTCATCCGTTCTGCCACCTTTTCACCCCTTTTTGCAGGGCCAGCAGGCTTTCCCTAGTCTATAGATAAATGGACTAATTGTGACTTCAATTATAGCACACTTTTGTTTCAAAAAATGTCTAAAAGATTTGTTTGACCTTTCTGTATGTAAACTCACTTGCTTCTTATTTTATATCTAGACCTGCCAGTTGTTTATAAATGCTGCAGTTGACTCTCCTGCCATTGATTACCATGTATCTTTGGCCCAAAGTGCTTTGCAGATCTGCCTCACACACCCTGAACTTCAAAATGAGATCTGTTGTCAGCTTATTAAACAGACCAGACGTCGACATCCACAAAACCAGGCAGGACCAATCCAGGTAACCCAGTATTTATTTTAATGGTATCTATTTCAACAGCAGTGAAGGAACTACCCAGATTGTTTAGAATGGCAAAGGGGCTCTGCCCTTCCGTAGCATCTGCTTACTTAAAATCAGATAAAAATCTGAGCTAATATCTTATTATGGCTGTGTCTTCCTGAAATGAAGCTGATGCTATCCTCCTTCAAAGTACATGTATCTGCCGATATAGTATATCTGTGCCTGTGCTGGTTTTAAAGCCTGGACATACAATGGGCTATCTTCAAATTAAGCGTTGAGTAAGACATCACATATGGAACCTAATTCTTTTTTACTGCATCTTTTCTGAGAGAGGTGCTGCATCAGGAAGCTTGGTGGGCTAAACCACGTGACAGATGTCTCCAGAGCATGAGGGTGAAGAAAAGCTGTACTGCCATGTTGTGGAATCTCAGATCCATTTAGGATTTTTGATAGATGTCACCTTTTGTATGTCATGCTGTTCTGCCCGCACCCTGCATCCTATATTATAAACACATACTTAAAATTCTTCACTTTGTTCACTGCCAGCTATTCACTGGTATCCAAATATGTAACAATTAAGTGAACTGAAATTGAAAGGAAAGCAAATAGTTTGCGTAGAATTATCAACGGGAATAGTAGTGCTTATGATGGAGCAATACCTACAGAACTAGGAGATGGATCAGAAAATGAGAAAGGAAATTACCATATTAAGGCTTTTGTAACAGACACGTTTTTCTCTTGCCACAGAACACAGAACATGACCAGCAGACATACCTATTATCTAAAAACCCATATCTGTGATATGCCCAGTACACGTGTATCACTTAAAGATCCATGAAGGCTTTATAACAGACATAGGACACTCACGTCAGTTAGCATGCAATGAAGTTATATAGGGCTGATAGAACTTAAACTAATCCTTCTTTTGTACTTTTCATACCACTAGCAAGACCTTCCCCTCTGATACAGATAAATAAATTGTTGCTATCATAATCCACTGGCAGGATTTTTAAGAGTTAACACTTTCAGTAAAATGTTTGCAGCCTCACACTAATTTCTTTAATCCTAAATTCATGCTATAGTCTCCCCCACTTGCCTCTGCTGCAGTGTCCTCCTGAAACAGAGTCGATGCTATCCTCCATCAAAGTACAGGTGTTTGATGAAAGGGAATATCTGTGCCTGTGCTATCAAATTTCTATTTAATACCAGGCAAGTCAGATAAATCAAGACAGAGAAACCCCACTGTCTAAATTTCAGTATGAAATTGATGAAATTCTGATTTGATATTAAATACATTTGATATAATTTGATACAATTCTGAGGGTAGTAGTTGCAACATTGGTAAGTGTATATCCAGAGTGCATGAGAGCAGTCTGTATTAAGTCAAGCCTATGGGTACATATCAAGAAATTAAAATATACCCAAATATTGAATAACTGCTTTTTCAATAGTGAATATCTACTCAGTAGGAAGAAAATCTCTTATGGGTTGCTTCATTGTATGTATAACATTATGAGTAGCATAGGCTTCTCCTCATTTCTTAGTGCTTGGCCTTGCAGCTTAATACTTTTCTCCTGTGTATTAACTGCTTTTTATACAAACTGATCTGCTTTCCCATTTCCAGCCCTGAAAGAAACTTGCTGTACACAAGTAAATAGAAAGCGAGCATTTTGGCCTTCTGATGTGGTGACATGCTTATTTACTCAGCTTTCTCTCTGTGTTTTGTTTTTTTAATTCTATTTACAGCTGTCTGTTACTCGACTTGGCACAGCAAGCTGCACTGCTGGCCAGCAGACCCAGCAGGAAGTTTTATTTTGTAAGATGTTTAAAACAGTGAATGTCTTCCTTTTGTCCAGGGCTTGCAGCTCTTGGCTCTCTGCGTCGGACTCTTTCTGCCCCAGCACCCATTCCTTTGGCTCCTTAAACTTCATTTAAAGAAGAACGCAGATTCCAGGTGTGCCTGAAGATTATTACCCAGCTAGTCAACTAGTCTTTCTGAAGTACCTTATTTTCAGTCTTCCGTTTAATATTCATATATTTTAAAATAAATTTGAGTTGAATTGTGCTCTGGTGCTACTAAAATGTAGTACATGCTGCTTCAATGCATCCCTTGGGAAAGTTATCCTTTGTTTTGAAAAATACTCTGCAGCAGAGCTCTGCCTATATATTGCAAAACCATGAAAACCAAAATATTGCAGTTACACAAAACACTCTGAGCCATGTTCATCTTTGGCACAGTTCTGTTGGTCTCAGCAGATTAATTCTCTTTATAGTTCCACATGGAAAAACATGTTGGAAATCTCACAGAGTGAAATCTGAGTGCTCCTCCCATCTGGCATCCCCAGAGAGATATACTCACAGTTTACTATCCTTTCAGTCGGTCGCCAAGAATTGCCTTATTTCTCTTTTTGTCACAGGACTGAATTTGGGAAATACGCAATATATTGCCAGCGATGCGTAGAGCGTACCCAGCAGAACGGAGACCGAGAAGCCAGACCTTCCAGAATGGAAATCCTTTCCACTCTTCTAAGAAACCCCTACCACCACTCGCTGCCCTTCAGTATTCCAGTTCACTTCATGAACGGCATCTATCAGGTAATGGCAGACCGACCACAAAATCTGAGCTCTCCTAACCCCCTCCTATGGGCATATATACATGAAGTAGTATGTCAGAAACAGAATTCTAAGTGTTAAACACGTTTCAGGTTTCATCCTGTGCCAGCGCCAGCGATGAGAGGCACAAAGTACTTGTGATCTGATTTGATCAACGAAGAGTACAGTTTTGGGGAAAAATCTTTAAAAGAAAGAAAAAAATGAAAATGTCTTAAAAGTGAAAAATACTAAAGTTCTGTTTCTTATTTAACGTGACCACCAGATGAATGAATTAGACTGAAGAAAAGGGAAAGGTATTAAATTCCACTCCCTTTCATCAGACATCATGAAAGTTAAATATCTCAGTGAAGCCTGGAGGCACAGCTGTAACTCCCATTATCAGTCATGAAGGATAACCATATTCGTTACAGAACAAACACAGCTTCATTCTTAACTCTTTTGAGACTTCATCAGTCAAAGCCTGTAGGAAACTTTCCACGGGCTTCCATGCACACTGCCCCACATCCTGGTTTGGATTTGTAACTGTGAGAGCTGGCTGAAAAGAGTTTTTTAACAATTCACAACATTCCTAGACAGAAAGCAAGTTGTTATATGAAATCAAAGCTATATCAAATAAACTTTTCATTATAGGTCACAGAATAGCTCTTCTTTTTTCCCCTCAAAATTTCTTAATTGCTTGCTATTCCCCAGTAAAGCAGAAAAAACCAACGTGTTTAAATAATCCTAAAAGTTTTCAAAATTGAAGTTTTTAGAAGAAAAGGAATTCATTAGTTATTTATTGCTTAAAAATGTATACTTCCAATGGCTTCCAATTTAATTGTAATTAGATACATAGATTACTTCAGTGGGATAAGCAAATAAGCAATTATAGTGGTATTGAAAACTCTTGTATTCATCTCTGAATTCATATATAATTCATATATTCATCAGCAGATTTTTTTCAATATCCACCACGAAGAAGGTGGATAACAGAAATCTAAGATCCATTTTCAAGAAATTTATTTACCAAAAGAGTAGAACTTCTTCAACTTGTCAATTTCAGGAAAACACCTCAAAACAGATTTAAGTGAACATCAGCAACTAGTATCTGTATCAAAGCCCTTTGTCATCGCTTGTTAAAATGCTTTAATACTAGTAACAAAACAGACAAAAATTCAGATTTAGGAGAATAAAACTTACTTAGAATTATTTGTAATATGTATATTACTGACCTAAGTAGTACTGACAGAGCAACATTTGTAAAATATTTCAGACCTGCCAATGTAGATCTGCCATCTAATATCCCTCTGAAATTGCACATGATGAAAAATTATTAATTAACCTCTTTTGTTTCACCACCATATGGAAAAGTGTAGGAAGTTATAGTTTCCTTCATTTTTCAATTGTTATTTGTCACAAAGCTCAGATACTAGACTGCTTTCTGTTACATAAATTCTGCAGCAGAAATTCTAGTGTAGCAAGTGCAAAGAAACCAGTACAAACAAAGAAAATAAACCCCAAAGTATTACATTTAGAAGCATTTTGAATTTTGATAGTAACTCAAATTTAATAAACAAAATGCAGTAAGTCGCAATGTGCTGGGAAGTTTATCATTTTTTGCATGAAGAAAAAGTCCACTAAACTGACTTCCCATGTGGAAATCTCCAATCTTTTCCAGACCTCTTATGGAAATTTTAAATTTCCAATGACATTAAGTTACTCACAGAGGATGGAATGGGTCTTATGTTCCCACTGTTATTCCAGAAGTATTATAGTTCAAAATCTAAGATTTAAGAGGGGGAGAGTTACAAATTTGATAGCAAAATACATATTGGCTGGTTTTTTTAGGTTGTTGGGTTTGATGCCTCTACTACAGTGGAGGAATTTCTGAACACCCTGAACCAGGACACAGGGATGAGGAAACCAGCTCAGTCAGGATTTGCACTGTTTTCTGATGATCCGTCTGGCAAGGATATAGAGCACTGTCTTCAAGGAAACATCAAGGTAAACAAAAGTCTTTAATGAGATCTGCATATAAACCAACAAAATATCTCCATTTTACAGACCTCTTTTCCTTTTCAATGTAAAGGAAAACATTTTTGATGCTGAAAACTATCTTTAGGTTTTTTTCTTCAGAACCTAAACAGAAAGATTTTTTTTTGAAAAATCACTTTTTCAATTGCTGAAATTCATTCAGTGAACTATATTTAAAAGCTTTGTCTACAAGACTGATATTATTCAGAGAAGTAACATCTGGGTTAAAAAAGAAAAAATAAGCTGTTACTAATCATGGTTCTTTAAAAAGCAATTTGAATCCAACATGCATTTAGAAATTTGAATTAACATTTCTGGTATAGCTCCTAAAGATGACCATCTGAGGTCCAAAAAGTCATTGATACTGCGGTGGAGATCCTGGGGACAGTAAAAAAGAGAAGGGTTCCTTATCTAAATACAGAATAATTAGGGTTCAATTCAGGAAATTTCCAACATTTGGTTTATCATTGTTCTGAATTATTAATTTTAGTTCTCTCTTTTACTCTTTTTAGAATTAAATTATTTGCATTAAAGAGTAGAAAAATGCCATATAATCTCTGCTTTAGTGAAATACTAGATATTTTTTGAGCCTCTTTGAGCAACGAATGAATAATGAATTTTTTGGGCTTCCACCAAGTAGTCTTTTGCATCCTTTGGCCAATGTTCAGTTGCACATTGAGTTACAAGGTGTGGCACAACCAGGCCCTAGTGACAAACAAGCAGAGTCATCACAATCAGCTCTCTACCACAAAAATAGACATATGGAAAGCAAAATGTACAAAAAATGTACTTATTTTCTGGGTAAATGGAACTGTAGAAGATGTTCCCATTAATGCTTCCAGGCAGGTCTCTTTTGAAGGAATGGGGACACAAAGCCCAGCAGGGTCCCCAGGACCACTGTTCTACCTCCTCCTCATCTTCCCACCTACACTGCTTGTTGTGTGTACTTTACACAACTCTTGCTGCACTTTATTACAAACTTTATACAAACTTTATAGCAGCTACAAAAAAGGAGCTGAAAAACTCCAGCATACAGCAGAAAGAGAAGGCAGAGATCAAAGGCATTTGATTAATTATATCGCTCACTCTGTATAATTACACATTCATTGGCCACTGCTAAATCAAGTACTTGGCCTTTCCATGTAAGAATGTTATGGCTCGTTTCCAAAGGGTGGGGGGGTGTGGGGGTGTGTGTGTGTGTGTGTGTGTGGGTGTGTGCGTGTGTGTGTTGCAGGATAAACAAACAAAAATGTTAATAATTAAATGCTCCAACTAAGAAATGCAAGTAAAATTATCTTTCAGTAAGTTTAAAAATTCAAGCTATGGATGTTTCTGATAAGTAACAGTTAAAAGATATTAAAATAAGTTGACAGTTTCTATTCAAAGGAATTTTCAAAGAAGAATACATGGCAAAGTCAGTTTTGTATTGCTTCTCCTTCTAGATCTGTGACATTATTTCTAAATGGGAGCAAGCCTCCAAAGAACAGCACCCTGGGAAATGTGAAGGCACAAGGACTGTCCGCCTTACTTACAAAAATAGGTTTGTTTGTCTGCCTTGTCCCAAGATTTGTTTTTAATTTCTGCAGTGTTTCTTCATCTGAAAATTATTGGCTGACTCAAAGCTTGCAACAAAAATAGTAAACGGGTGTAACTAACTGGAGATTAAAAAAACCCAACAAAACAACACAGTTAATTTTTGATAGTTCTTAAGAGGTGAGCAGCACTGCCAAAACAGGCAACACTGAACTCAGAAGACTGAAATGCAATATTTGCTCACTGGTTCAAGTACAAGTGTTGCTCTGGTAATGTGTTTTGACGCTGACGTAAACATGTCACATCCAGAGCAGATCCTGCTAATCCTCAGGGCTAATGTATTTCCCTCTCTCCTTTATTTAATAACGTTCTGTCTTTTCTGTAGGCTTTATTTTTCAGTTCAAGTCCACGGGGAGACCGACAGAGAGAAGCTGCTGCTAGTGTATCAAACAAATGATCAAATAGTCAATGGACTTTTCCCTGTAAACAAAGAACTAGCGATGGAATTGACAGCTCTTTTAGCTCAGGTAATCCTTGGCCATTGATGACTCACACAGATGAAAAACGTGAATAAAGAAAGGGGTCCAGGATTGTTTTGGCAATCAAGTGACCTCCACCTTTTACAGGTGACAGTGCAGGAAATGGAACTGGGCTGGAATCCTTGTGTAAGGCTGACTCTGTACTGGAGTGGAAATGCTTTACAGCATACGCTGCTGTTGGCACCAGTACGGGTAAAACAAGCTTTACCTCCTCCACAGTCAGCCCCTCTTTGATTAATTATCATGTAATCATCTACCCTTTCTTCATTCACTATTCCTTACATGATTTCTGTAAGTTAATACACCAAAGTAACAGCGGCTTAATGAAAGCCTAAGACTTCTTTACTAGACATGGTCTTGATAAGATCCGTTTTATTCTTTAAAAATGAAAGGCTCAAGGGAAGTTGAGAAAGCTATTTGATGGTGTTAATAAATCTAAACTGGTTTGTGTCAGCTGGAAATGTAGCAATCTCAGAGCAGAACTAGTAAGCATATTTGTGCACTTTATACTTCCTATCTATCTTTTATCCATGGTAAATATAAAATAAGAAGAATAAAATGACTTGCACTACTTTTGTATCAGTGAAAAAATATATATTAATTAACAAACTGTTTTTCATTTTATACTTAATAGGACAGAGGAAAAGATAGCTCATAATACCCAGCTAGAAAATTACTCTGGAGTAACAAAAATTTTTTTCTTCACGCTGTTTCCCTCAGGTAGAGATTGGAGATTTTGAACGGCCTTTCTCAACACCAGCAGGGCAAGTCACTTCCCAGACCAAGTCCAGTCAAACATTAAAACAAGTTTTGGAGAGATTCTACCCTAAGAGATACAGGAGCGGCTGTTCAGAGGAACAATTAAGGTGAGATGTATTTTGCAATTCATATTCTCTAAAAATCTAGGAGTGAAATGAGGAAGTTTTAAATTGCCATTACGCACAACTTACTGTAATGCCCTATTTGCCTGAACCTGTGTTTGAAACTCATTTCCTTACTAAACTGAAGAACCCATTTCCTCTGTATATTTCTAATCTAAACAGAGGACCATCATTAAGCACACATTCCAGCAAAAGCTGTACAAGTGTTACAAAACCCAGCGATTTTGAAATTCGTATATTTCTTATTCAGCAAATCTAAATTAAGTCTGTGCACAGACTAAAGAACTACTGGAAGTAAAGGACATGAGGATCTGATCTGAGTGTTTGCTTTTCAAATCTGCTATCTCTCACAGCCAGTCAAATTGGATATACATTAACTTAGTGGACTTGCTACTCAGGTAGCACTTAATTTAAAATTAACAACGTGCAAGTTATTTCAATCAACATCTACTAACATGAAGAAGAGCAGAACAGTTCAGTAAATTATCCAAAGTGAATGATACTGCAATTTTAAAGTCAATAAACATCACAGCAATGTTTTCCTCATTCTTTCCTACAGGGCTAAGAAAGTTTAAAGCTATTACCATACACACAAAGTAACATTATTACATACTCAGAAGATAATAGGGACATTCAAAAGTATATGCATAACAAATAGAAAGTTGTGCAATTAATTTCAAAGAACATAGTATAAGAGGTCCTAGGTTAGATTAACTCATGGAGGGTAAGTCAAACATCTGTTAAACTGTTGTAGTCCCTAAACTGCCAATTGCCAGACCTGGAAGTCTGTGGCAGGGAAAGAATCACTCTGTACCTACCCCGTTGCTTGTGTTCTTTTGCTAAGGGTGCAGTTTGACTTCATCAACTTCCAGTAAGAATAACCTACAAGTGAAAGATCTCCCTTTACTACACATTCCCCCTCCCTTTTCTTAGGCTGCATCTGACAGTCTTGTGGCTGACAGGTGAGTCACTGCTGCAGGTCAATGTGCTAGAAATTCTGGGGTGGGTTGGGGTTTTTTTTGAGGGTTAGTTTTCCATTGGAGCATTTTATTGAACCAACTCACCATGGGGCCAGAAAAGAAAAGAGCAGTGTGAACACATCATGCATCAGAAGCACCCCTTTTGGTAGCAGAGCCCAGATATACTATAAAAGAATAGTGTTAAGCCATATCTTCCACATCTACTACTAGCCACAGGTAAAGAAATATGCTAAGCTGGATGGATTTTTGGAATGACAGCTGGCATAGCTGTTGAGTGCTGATAAAGGTATATTGATTATCTGTAGAGACACATTAAAAGCTGTCCTAGGCTTTTTCCCTTTATACTGCAACTGCTACATCAATATTTAATCATAACGTTGCAGAAATTAGAAGATACTTTGTAATTTTCATGTGCATAAAAATATTAAATGACGTTTTGGATTTATTTAATGCTGTATAAGTGACAGTTGTATTAAATTATCATTTTAACAAATGGATTCTCTTTTGCTCATCAAACTCGCTATGGGTAAGCATTTAAATTCCTTTCAATAACTAAATTACATATTTAATTTCAACAGGCAGCTTTGTCAGCGATTGTCTACGAGATGGATGGCTCTCCGGGGGCACAGTGCTGCAGACTGTGTGCGCATTTATCTCACCGTCGCCAGAAAATGGTCTTTCTTTGGTGCTAAATTGTTTGCAGCAAAAGTAAGAAAGTTTCCTGAGTCTGAGTGGTGGGGTATTTTCAATGTAAATATAATTTGCAAATAGTAATACCATTTTGTTGAAAAGGAGCATGTTATACACGTGCTGATCCACTCTCCTGTCAAATACTAACTCATTTAAGCCATATACTGGTGAAATAGCCATAGGACTACATACACCATAATAGTATCTTTCCAATACACTTATGTTTATTTTACATTATTAATCTAGGTGGTATCTCTTTATTTTCATGGATCTTAGTTTGAGATAGCCCGTTGTTTCAGACTTTCTTTAGCTGTTAACAACAAGAATATTGAAAAGGAATCTGGCAATAGAAGCTGAACCTTGTGGAACACTAAATGTTGTTAAGGGTATTTAGAGCTCTCCTTTCCATGCTGGCCTCTCCCAATTTCTTTTACACTACTGCTATCTTAATTCTCTTCATTCAAATAACGGCTATGTTAAAACCCAACTGTCACTTCACCCCTTATGTTTTATTAGGCAATCCCGGTGTATATACATATATACATATATGTATTGCTCATCAGTTTTTGATCACTCTGTTTTTGCATATGTAGACAATATGCAATAGTGAACAAACTTTAAAACACCTGATTTTAAAAATTTTATTACTGAGAATACACTTTTACTGGACCAGGGGAGGCTTCAAGAGTATTAAGTTGAGTTCATAGTTCTGCCACTGGCCACCTTCTTAGCTTTGGGCAGTTACTTCAATTCCTTTATATCAGCTCCCTCCCAGTATAAAGCCCTGTAAGATGTGTGGATGGGGAGAGCTCAGAGTTAATAATTATTTACATACTGCCTCATTTTGAAGCACTAATTGAAGAACATTTCTGTTTGTAGCCTCTAACAGCATCCTCAGTTGATAAGTCCTTCATATGGTTTGCTGTACATGAAGACGGCATAAGCATCCTAGATTACAGCTCCATGGTAAGTGAAATTTCTTTTTTCATTTTGGTCAAAGTAGATTTTAGTACTGAGTATATGGAGAAATTCACCACCATACTACATAAAAGATGGCATTAGCCTTCCATTCTACGTTATCTAGTCTTTCTCTTAAAGCAAAAATTAATTCCTTTCAAAACACTTTAATGTTATCATCATTATAGTAGCACTAATAATAGAAATAACTAATGAATTATTTGCACAGAATTTATTTTTGTTTATCAGATACAGTTTTTATATCTTTTAATGAAATGTTAATGTTTTAATCATTCAGATGTCAGGAGATCTATAGTCACAGTTCTTACAATAGCATTAATTTTCTTTTCTTGGAGGCTTCATTTTACATTATTATTCATAATACATACACTCTGCAAAGCACAGTTACTTTAAAAGATTGTTATTTTCATTGTATTATTTTTGTTTAATAGTAGGTAATATAACCCAGTGTTATTTAATTATGTCATTTTAGGCTCTGATTTTTCTTTGATTTGCAATAAAAGTTTTCACAGAAAACGGCTCATGGTAATCGGCGTAAAAAAGCGGTGCCTGAGAAGATCCCTGCTTTAATTTATATCCTGCAAAGAAACAGAATGGCATGGTGCTATTAGCAAGTGCTAATATTGAATACCAGAAAATTAAAATCTCAACTTTATAATTGTACTGATACGGGCCTTTTCATGACGCTTCTTTGCAGTGAAAGAAATAACAAAACAAAGAACACGGGGAGAGCGAGCAGCAGCTCTGTTCCGAGCACGAGCGAAAGGAGCTTGCATCAGGCTGCAGAAAGCTCTAGAAACACTGTCTACTGACAGAGCCAGCTCTGGCGTTTCTGCAGAGCCCTATCCCCTTACAGTATCAGCAGGCCTTACTCACCATTCGAGAAATGCTTGGTTTCCAGGGAATATTCGGATTTTTCTGTAGGAAGGAGGAAGGGTATCAGAAATGCTGTTGCGCGGGGCAATGAGGGAAAACGCTATTTCAAAATAAGGGCAAAAAGAGTTTTAGTACCTAAAGGATGTTAAATCAGTTATTGTACACATATTGTCTTGTGATGAATTTAAAATGTGCACACCTGCAGCAAATGAATGACTCGTAATGATAAATTAAATGCTAATCATGGACTCAAAGGCCACTAGCATAGTATTGTACACTGAACAATAAGAGCTGAGGTGTGAAAAGCAAAAGAGCCTCAAAGACAATTAATGTTTCATCAAAGATGTGAAAAAAAGAGGGCAGAATTCAATTTCATTTGTGTCTATGTAAACTACATCACTTCACAAAAAGAAGCCCTGGTGTTAAATCCCTTTAGATGTCTCAAACTTTGCCATTTAATTTATTTAGTCGCTGCTTCTATTTCAACTGGAATTACTAAAATTAACTTATCTTAAAATCAGTGAATACTTGTGTAAATTGAATAACACACTTGAGCTGAAAACCACTCACAATATCTTTGATCTAATTCATTTGGAATAGAAACAGAGGTCAAAATTACAAGAGTTACCATCTGCAGTGGAAATTCCTCAAAGCGAAGGTCTGAATGAAGCTCTCCCAAAATTTACAATTCAGTTCAAGATTCATAAGAGGCTAACAAAAACATTTTGAAAAATGCACATGGAATTTTATTTTAAAAGAAGTATTTGTCATAATCTGTTCTTCCTATGTTGTCCTTTTTATAGCTTTGCATTTTGTTTTTGGGTTTTCTTTTTTAAGCGATTAACAGTTACATATACATATAAGAGCCTGATGACTTTCGGAGGCTATCAAGATGATTTTATGTTGGTTGTTAACAATACTCAGGAAAAGGACAAATCAACTGAAAAACACCTTTTTGCCATGACAAAACCAAAGGTTGGTATATTCCCTGAAATAGTTTCCCACCATCTGCTACTCTTCTACTTTTTCTAGTGGGTAATCCTTAACAGATGTGAAAGATGAAACACCTTCTTTATTCCTAACATTCTTAGATTAACAACTCTTGCCAGATGGTTTTAGAGAGCAAAACAATTAGTAATATAAGAGTTAATAGTGACAATACTGATGAGTTCCCTCTCTTTTCATGTCCCTGTCTATAAGAGTCTAATTTTTTTCATTAAAGACAGGAAGTATATGCAGTACCTATAAACTAATCTATTTGCTTGATCAGAACTAGAGATAATTTTTAAACAGGTAGATTTGTGTTCTGCAGAGGAATTGTAGAACACAATATGGGAAAAATCAGTCACTTTTTAACAATTCTAGGGTATTTTTACCCTTGGTAAAGGAATTGTTGCTTTTCAAGTGTAGATTCTGTCTTTCACTGGTAACATTGACTATCTCTCTTAAAAAGCAAACATTTCAAAGTCTTTTGCTATTAGTTGGAATTATATGAAATAGAATATAAAAGTCCACATATAAATTTGGATCAAAACATGATGCTTCATACAAATAAGCATAGTAAAATACATCAAGTTTCCTTCAGACTGTGCCCTTATAGGCATGGTTGTGTGGATTGCAAAGAGAAAAGGTAAAAAGCTTTCAGTAGTCTTTATTCCTTTTATCTATCCTGTGTCTTTAGGTCTCTGAGCACTAGATATTTTCTAGAAAAATTGAGGGAACGCATCATGAAAGTTTTTTCTCAGAGAGACATCTTTCAACTTCAAAATCTGTCTCGAAGTAGAAGAAACCATCTGCTGGAATCATTTAAGACAGTGGAAGACAAAGTATCCAGCAACTGATGGGAATAACGTTACATTATTGGCGAGGAGCAATAGAAAAAAGTTCTATTAGGCATCTCCTCTCTCCCCATCATTAACTTATTTGCTAAAGTACAAGTACTTTTCCAGACGATGGTGATTGTCACTTGCTCAAAAGTTAGCTATTTTTTCAGCAGTCAAAACACATCACTGTATTTTTCAAAGAGTTTTCTATGTTCCTGTTATAGATTCTTGAGATCACTCTACTGATTGCCAGCTATATTAACAACTTTCATCAGCTGAAAGGAGCTGCTCATCACCTCTCTGCTCCAGCATTACTGACACCTCAAAGTGGACAGAAACTCAAGGAAACGGGGAGTCAGCCACTTCTTGCAAACAACAGACCAACCAAATGCCCCACTTTGTTATGAAAGGGTTATGAATGGTGATAATGCATCTTTTTTAAAGGATTTCTACACTGATTGAAAACTTGTTGATGTGCAAGACATAGAGCATAAGCAGGTCCATAAACCACAGAAAGCCAGACAGGTTTGCATTTATTTCAATAAGAGGAACCTTTTAATTAAAGCCCTGGCCTGAACTGGAATGATGATGAGCCAATTTAAGGATTATGCTTTACTGTGGGTGGCTTGTGCCTGTAGCTCAAAAATAAATGTGCCTGTTGATAATGATGGGGAAAGGTGGCCTTGGGAACAATTGTATAGATTTTAGTAGTTTTCCAGATATTTTCTCAGGGACCAAACTGTCTTCAGCTTTTCAACCCTATATTTCAAAATTATACAAGTTGCATAAGCTTAATTTTGAAAAGGAATCTTTGTTTTAAAAAAATTACAGAATATTTTCCACTTCCAGCATGCCTCCTTATTTGTAATACAAGCATCATGGGACTAAAAAGAACAAATTGTTTGATTTGTATAATTGTTTCTCCTTTAAAAAAAAACATAAGCACATCATGTAACTATTATAAAGCTAAAGAGTATTCTTATGATACACTCTAGCCTTTGTTATACAGCTATTTCACTTGGCAAATCTTCAGCCTTGGTCTGGTGAATTTCTAAATAATCCCTGTCTGCCTCAGCCTTTTGGAAAAATCTAAATTAGACAGGCACTGTATTTAGTGTAGTTCCGTAAACAAGTTCCTACACCTAATTTCTTCTTTGATCCATAATGATATAATACAGATTGAAGGATGACTCATAATTGAAAACTCAAGAATAACACAGAAAGACATTGCTTGAATTGTTGTGTCTAAACTTGGAGACATTATGTGACATAAAATCCATGTATAATGTGTATAATGTATATACAATGATTCAGAATAATATTTTCTAAAAGTTGTACTTTTTGTTTTTCATCTGCATCTATACATTCCCTATCATACTACTACTACAATGCTCTAGCACACTGAAGACATAATGCTGTCTCTGCACCACTGGACCTGGGAGCACTTTCCAGTTGCCTTTTTCAGCTGCAAGCCTCAGGGCTATATAGGGTCAAGTACATACAAATTACACCCATTTTTTCTTCCAGTCCTCACATTTTCATTTCCATGCAATGAAACCATCTCTGCAGACTCTGAAGTGGATCAGCAGCATACTCTAATAGATAAGTTAGGTCAAACAATAGAGAAAGGTAGTCAAAGATAAACCACTGACTTACACATATTTCACCATTTCCACCTTGGATCATGCTAATGACCTTGGATCATTAGCCTCTTACTGATAGCCTTCATCATTTTGGGGTTTTTTAATTGCTTAAAACTGAAGTAATTTCACAATGATTAATTTTAATATTTGACGGTTGAAAATCTCCTTTGTTTTATGACATTTAAACATTTCAGATATATACATACTCACATACTCATATTGAGAAAAAAGGAATTTTCAGCTGTTTTCCCTCTTTGAAAGTAGGGAGTATCCTCCTGAAGAATTAAAAAAGATTGGAAGGGAGATAGAGATTGTGAGAAGAACATGCCCTTAAAAAGTGGAAAGACAAGTTGGCAAACATACTTGATAAATATGTTTCTCCTGAAAGCTCTCAAACTCTGCAGCAGCTACTCCAGTCTGCAGGACTCAAGCACCATTTTATGAATGGGACTATGGGCCAATGCTTTGTCCTAAAAATTGCAAGCAAATACCAAGCATACTTTAGCTAGATGCTCTCGCATTTGCAATGAGCGAAGAGCTTCTTGATAACTTTTACCCTTTGATGGTGGTTGTGGCACTAGATCCTTCTCTTTCAACAAGGCAGAGCCAGCAGCAGGAGCTTTACCTCCTGCTGTGCAGCTCATCCCCTGCCATTGTCAAGGAAAGCATATTGGAAGATAAAAGAGACCTTGGCACCAGCTGCAGCATCTTTTACTGCAGCACCCCACGAAGTGATGCAGATCCCATGGTGAAACTGAATTAGGAATTCACATCCTTCTAGTATCAGCAGAATAGTTAACTTTGGGAGATATGAGGGGGGCAGGGTGTTTGCAAATTCTAACAGATGCTACTGCATCAGTTATACTCAGGTCATAGTCTAAAGCTTCTCAGATATGATGATCAGAAACTTTACAAATACAAAAATCTTCGTGTCACCAAGAAATTGTAACTGTCAACCTAGAATACTACAGCTAGTAATTGTTTACTAATTGTCCTGTTTTAAATGAACGCGGCAGATCGGGTTCTATTAGAAGGCCAAAAAAAAGTGGAGCATTTTTCTAGTGAGATTGTTCATACAGCTTTTAAAATCTTTGCTAAATTTGGAGACAACATACATAATACAAAGAGCTGATGTGCAGATTTTGAGTCTTTTTAACAGTCTTCATTAACACTTACAGCCTCACTAACAGCTGTTTTATAAAGCAGTATATAGAATCATAGAATCATCTGGGGCAGAAGGGACCTTCAAAGGTCATCTAGTATATGTTTGTAAATGCATCATAAATATAGAAATATAGTATGATGTTCCTGTCTGCTTTTGTGTAGATAACTCTAGACATTACTTTGGTGTTCAGTGTTAAGCTCTTGCTGCTGCAGTATGTCCCTACATCATATTGTCAGAAGCAATCCATCCCTTAGTTTTCCTTTTTTTGGCAACTTACTACCACTAACTGATCATCATAGGTCACCATTAGTCCCATATATAGTCACATTATGAGAAATGCTGTGTTAGTGTTTATGAAATAAGTGAACTCAGAATCACAGTTACCATCACAACACTACATTAGACAACGAAGTTTCTTTGAGGATTTTGATTCTTGTGGGGTTTCTGTACTCTGAAGAAGTGAGGCTTCTGTAGTTTGATAGGAACCTCCTTCAAGTTAACAGAGTCAGCACGTGAAGTCTCTTACACACACAAACACACTTCCAAACACAGCAACGCAAGTCTCAGGGGGACTCCCTCCATGTTAATCTCCCTCCACACAACGTAAAACAGCAAAGCTGAAAATTCCAGACTCCACGTAAGTAATCCGTTTTGCCTTCTCCACTCAGCCTGAGCCTTACTCACATCTCAGTCTTAATCCTGAGTCATCCATCAAAACAATTCATACTGTGCTACCTAATCCATCACTAAAGCCCTGGGAGGAACTAGACCTTTCTTACCTTCTAATCCTGAGCAGCAATGATATGATGGGAACGATCTCTGGGACTCCTGCTGAAGAACCTCCCGTGCTCAATGGTTGCAGGACCTAGGTTATAAAAATATTCTCAGCATGAGATTAATGTGTTAGCACATACAAGAAGACTACACCTTCTGTCATGAATTTCAGAACATCTTCTGTGCTTTCTTTGAGCTAGTGGTCGGTAACAATGATCAGTTTAAATGGTTATTGAATCTGAGCTTGACAATGAAAGATCACTGGTAAGTCTCTGTATAGAAACAATTAGATTGACTTGAAAATAGTATTTGGAATGAAATGTAAATTAATATATTATTGAACTTCACTTTACCTTGTCAATATTTGTGGAGCTGCATTAGGAAGCAAACTGCTCATTTCTAAAACAAGCGAGACTTACTCCTGTAGTACAGCAGGCAAATGATAAAGCTTTGACTTTTTAATACAATCCCCAAAATTAATGTTTTTCTGTCATTTTAGATTTTAATTTGGTTTAAGTTTAAAATAGAGGCATATATTTCCCTATAAAAGAAGGTTGGCAAATATTTGGTGTTAGAGTTCCTTGTCAAACTAACACAGTTTTTATAGGTTAGGTCCTAAAGGAAAAAAATCATCCGTGCATAAAGGAATGCACCACTTAAAGCTTTAGGTAAAGTTTTAATAGTCCATACAACTTTGTGCAATTCATTAGTTTGAGTTAATTTTAACTAAGGTGATTAGTAACTCAGTAATAATGAATTAGGAAGGAAAAAAAAAGTATTCTTTTAGTTTCTTAGGGCAAAGGAAATGAACAAGGTGAAAACTTAAAATACTGAAAACTTCGATTTCGTTTCCGAACTGGATTTCGGTTCAACTTATTAATTGTACATCCTTACACTGTGCTTCCCAGCTCAGATTGGTGTTGCAGCATCTTCCAGATCTGTCACCTCTCTGCCAGCAAGTAAATTACTCTAAAAGTACTTTGCTTTTTAGCATTACACTCTTGCTGTTGCAGTAACATATGCCTAGATCACAGTGCCAGGAGCAATTCCTACCTTAGTTCTGCTTGCTTTGGCACAGCAATAGCAGCTTTTTCCAGGGTTTTCACCACCTCTAACTGCTGATTACAGATCAGCACTGCTTTCATATACCAAGATACCAGAAACATTCTGTTAAAATGAAATTGATGAAAGAAATGCAGTTGGAAAGGCATCAGCACGACTGCCACTGCACAATACTAAACAATGACATTTCTTTTTGGCTTTTAATGAGCAAGAGCATGGTTCCCATAAGGGGTTAGCAAATGCTATAGAAGGTCCTTGTAAAAACCTGGAATTAAATAAAGGTAGGGGGAAATAACCATATGAAGGCTTCTGGAACTGAAACCGCGTGATTATGCACGTTAAACTTAGCAAAAAATGCTTATTTAAAGAACAAGTATTACTTAGAGTCTGTGTAAGGCTACGTATGTAACCCTTCTTTGGGGAAGGAAGAAGGAACAGTTAAAATTAATTCTGAGTTAATCATTATGAATGAGGCCACTTTCCTGGTTTTGATTTAAACAGGCAAGATAGGATTTTACTTAGTTTTTTTCTGTCTTCAGCCTCTCAACACACAAAGCAGCTACTCAGATACAGCAGGTCAGCTGCAATTGCAGTCCTAAATTTTGGGTCACTTCCCTGATGTAGGAAGGACACTTTTTGACTTGTCACGTTGGGTTGACCTCATGCTATGTCCCTTTCGTATGCTGGGTCATCACCCAGTTTTACTACACCCCTTTTAAATCCTGCTTTTTAATATAACCTTAACATGATCATTGGATTTATTCTTTGACTAATAGATCTTACTTGAAATAATCTAGCCCCTGTCTCCTGCTTATTACATTTATAATACTGTATACTTCAAGTTACATTTATAATCATTGATTTGTATGCTCCAGTAACAATATTTCTTTTCACATACAGCAGACCACTTACTAGAGGTGGGAACTAAGGTCTCGTTTCACTCCCTCCACTGTTAAACTTGTGGTCCCCAGGAAAGCAGTGTTACCAGAGCCAAGGCTATAGGCTCTCACCGTTTATGACTTGTTTATTCATCCCTGGCTTTCTCCACAGCTGAAGTACTTCGGCGCTTAACAGGGGCTATGGCCGAGGTTCCCCAAGGACTCAGTGACTCTGCCGCCCCTCACACTAGCTCTGCTCTCTCTGGTAGCAAGGCGAGGCAGCGTTTTCAGCACCCGAAGAGCAGAGGCAGCTGATGGTCCCACGAACAACTCCGGGGCCCGCGGGTAGGACCCTCGGCGGACCCGCCACGGGCCTTCACTCACCTCAGGGACGCGGCGGCCGCGGCCCCGGAGGCGGCTGGACCCGCCGCAGCGCGGACAAGCGCCAGAGAAACAACCGCCAGAGAAATTACCGCCTCCCGCCGCCACACAAGGCAGCGGGTAGGGCGGAGGCGGGAACTGCCGCCGCCAGTGCCGGGCGGGAAGGCGGGGCGAGGCCGCGGAACCGGCCCGCTGGGAAGCGCGGCCTCCGTCCATTTCCGTACCCGAAACTACAGCTCCCAGCATGCCCTGCGCGGTTCCCATGGCGACAAGGAGCATAGGCCCGGGCCCCGAGGAGCAGCGATGCCCAAGGCCAGGTAACGGGGGAGCTCTGCCCGAGCTCGGTGAGGGGGACTCGGCAGCCTCCCCTCTCGCCTCTGCTGCCGTGTGGGGAAGGCGCCGGGAAGGACCAGCCGGAGCGGGGGAGGGAGATGTAAAAGGGGCCCGCTTTACGTCCCGAAAGCGATGGGGGCAGTCCTGGCCCTTGGTGCGAGAAGCCGGTGGCTCCCCTTAGGGATCCCGTAGAAAAGGGGGAGGCCGCAGGTGATCCTGGGGGAGCCGGAGAACGGGGATCCCCCGTTGCCCCGAGCAGTAACTCCACCGGGACAAGTCCTGATCCTTCCCGGGCCCACTGCGCCTGGACCGACCCTCCCGTGACGGCCTCCAGGAGCTCTGGGCTCCGGGGACTGCCAGGCTGGGCGGCAGGGTGCTGGGGAAAGCCTTCATCGCTAGAAAACCTTTTAAATGTGCCCCAAGTGTACTCAAAACAAAGCCTGCCGCCACACAGCTGTGCCGCATATGCCTGTAGGGGTTAACTGAGGAATTTCACTTAACTTGGTTTTGTTAAAAAAAGTTCCTTCGGCAAGCAGAGAGGATGTGATGTGAACTAACAGTAGCGATAATAGCCTTCGTTTATCCATTTACACATTTTCAGGAGTTACGGTCCAGGGTCCATTGTTTTTTTCTAATTGACACTCTTGCTTTGTTTTTTCCAACTAGTGATACTTTATGGGATCTTGCTATAGCTGAAGTGGAGAAGAGAGAAAACCCTGACGACGATGGCAAGCGTGTGGAAGTTTGGGAAAAATCACTATTATTTATGGGAAACAAAAAAGGGGTAATGCTAAATACTGAATGATTCTCTCTGATTTCTCTGAACATAGTTCATATCAGGGTAAATATCTGATAAGTGTCTGGCTCGTTTGATTCTTCTAAGACAAAATATGTTATACTCTGAGTCTGCAGAGAGTCAACATTCCACAGAGTGTGGATCAATTAGGCATTATTACAATTCAGAAGTTCAAATTTATGGCTTGGAGTGCCAAAACCTCAACCATTGTTATCAACGATGTGCTAATTCTTTGAGGTTTGGCTTCATTAATTTTTCTAAAAGTAACTGTCAGAAATAATGCTTTAATTCTTTGGTATCTCAAATTTCCCCTTATGAAGGTTTAACTGGTAACAATCCAATTGAAGTGCATTGATTGATACCAGTTTTGTTGTAAGTAGGCATCCTCTGTGGTTTGTGTCTGTGTCAGACAGATTTGAACAGGGGTTATCAGTGATTGCAAGCTCATGATTCTACATGTTCGAGGTTGTTTTACCTCATTGTCCCATAAGGTGGGTCATTAGTAATTCCATATTTTTATTCTGCTAGCATTTATTTCAAAAGCATTAATTTCAAAATAAGGAAATATTTGCCTTATTGACCAAGTGAGTCACATTTTTAAGAATACAGTTTTTATTTCAGAAGGATTGGTATATGTACAACCTCTGGCAATTTTTAAAATACTTTTTTTCAGAGAAAATACAGTGACGTTTTCCTGATTTCAGATTGACCTGAAATTCACTGGTTTGGCTAGGCTGATCACTAATGTCCAATTTTAAGCACATTATTCCTACTACTGTAGGAATGAAAGTAATGGTAGCGTGACAATTCTGACAGCAAGTTGGCAGTTAAGTTTCCACTATAAGGCTACAAACAATTACATGTGTTTACGTTTTTCCGGTACTTTATAATTTGAATGTTAAATGAGTGAGTTTTGTTTAGTGACATAAGTTCTATGCTTTACCAACGTTACAGTAAGGTTATTCTTTGTTTCTAATTGCCAGGGAAAGACCACAATTATGCTGAGGTGTCTTGAGAGGTATGTGATACATTTTTAAAAGTAGCTTTCAACTCTGGACTAGAATTTTATGTAAATAATTACAGTGTGATAATTCATAATATATGTAAACAGATATTGTCTTCTGTGACCAGTTGGTTGCTTATGGATAAACTTATTTCCCTTCATTACTACCTGTCATCTGACCCCTTCAGTCCTTGTTCTCCAGCACTAGGGAGCTTCAATGGCCGTCTGTTCAGATTGGTGCTGCTCCTTCTCCTCTTCTTACAGCTGAGACCTCTTGTCTTACAGTGTCCTCTCTGTGCCACCGTTTCTAAGCCAAATTCTGAACCGGCTGATAAGTACAATTTAGTAACAGTAGCATTGACTTTCTTTATTTAGAGGATCTTGACAATGAAGTTGTTTTTCCTTACACAGGGAAGAGATTCCAAAGCCAACATTAGCCTTGGAATATACATTTGGAAGAAGAGCAAGGAGACATAATGCAGTGAGTATCCAGAAAGTGTGTGTATATATTTATATATATACACACACATATAAAAATAATAGGTGTTTTATTTTTATCTATAAGAACCTCAGAGTTTTTTAGCTTATTGTTTGTAAAACATAAAGGGGGTTTTAAGCATTGTAAAACATAAAGGGGGTTTTAAGCATCACTTTCTTAAAATTAGTGAGCGTAATTTTGTATTTTAATCTGTAATGTTTTTCCCTCCAACTGAAACACCATAGATGAGACCAAAGTGTGACACAAAGCAATCAGAGTAATTTCTAAAAATTACCTTGTTAGTCGTGTTTGAGGAACATAGGATGCATGGCTTTAACTTTGTCTAAAATGCAAACTGGGGACAAACTAATGGAGATTCTTTACAACCAGTTTAATGAGAGAAGTAGTCATGTTAGAGGATGTTGTCATAATTAAATTTTTGGGTTATGTGTCTTTATTGCTAAATTTTGCACTGCAGATTGTGTTAACCAGAAATGTTGATCCCCTTCCCATCAAAGCACTAAACTGCCCAGTGGCAATAACTGCAGCTGCAGGTAATTGCTGTTTCTGTCACTGAAGCAAAGAGTGGAAAATCTGACTCTGTCTGAAAGATAAAAATCACCTAAAACTTTTCCCAGAAACTAAATGTGAAAATAGAGATTCATTACTTTTCCAAACTTCTCAAAAAGTATTTGTCTTGAATTGCAATAAACAAAAAGAAAGGGAAGAGAACCTGTTCTTTTAATGTGTATCATTAATCATGCTGCTTCCTGACTTTTTTACTTTACCGTAGTAATTTATCAGACAGTGTGCCAGGAGTCTTTCCTAAATGTTGTATGGGATTTCTTGAATGTGGAGGGCATTTTTGTTTGGTTTTGTTTTTTAGAAGATTCTAAGGAAATAATATATACTCTTGCTCTGAGTCACTTTCATGAAAAGCCAGATGAAGATCTTTCTTGGTGTTGCACGAAGGCACACGTTTCTAACATAAAGAAACTCTTTTACAGCCTAAAGATATAGCTCATTTTTGGGAACTAGGTGGTGGAACCTCGTTACTGGAACTGATTCGAATACCAATCACTAGCAACAACATTAGGTACGTGACTGATATTACAATTCCAAAGTTAATTTCAGCATTCCTTCGCGCAAGTCAATTTCCAGACCTTTTATTGGGGGAAATTCTTTCAATATGTATGATACAATATTTATGATTTTTTCTAAAAATCATGGTTATACTACTGATACTCTGCTTTGACCTTCCTTTTCCCTGTTCTGTCCTAATAAGCCAAGTACCTAGCAATCTCCAACAAGAGAAAGCAGTAACATGGAGGAAATGGGTTGGCCTTAAGCTGCTACAACAAGAAATACAGAAAAAGAGAAGACATAATATCTTTATGCTCAGTGAAAGAGCAGAAAAGGCAACTTGGGGGGCACATGAAAAATAAAATCTGTAGTTAAAGTTTAACTTCTGGGGGAAAAAAGAAAAAATAAACAAGAAAACCCCAAGAGATACAATTCTTATCATGAAAAAAACCACTTCTGACACGTGAGGTTTTTTGTTTCTAGAAGAACTTGGAAAATCAACTATTGTTTTTTCAACTATTGCCTAAATGAACTGAATTGAGCTCCACCTCCATCAGTCTTTTCTTCCCTTTTTACTAATAAGGAACCTTCTGATGTGGATGATTTTTTGATGGATTAGCAGCATTGTTTTCTAAGACCACCTGTGTTCATAAGGCAGTATTTTAACATGCTACTCAAAAATTCTACCATTTCAAGCTGAATATAAGTTTTTTTCTCTGTTTTTCTCACCTGTTTATAGTCAAGCAATTCGCTTGTTTAAAAGTTCCATGAACTATATCTAGTTTCATCAAAAGACTTTTTACCAGGTCTTTTTTTTCCCCACAGCATTTTTTTTTTAAAGTGAAATTGAACATTAACTTTGCTCTCTAGTCTTTCTAATACCACTCTGGTCTGGAGTCTCCTTTTTCAAGTCAAGAACAAATGTCGAAGAACGATTGCACCCATTCAAACAGCCTCATCTGCATTTACAGTTCTTTACAGTTGAACTTTAAGGCAGTTGGAAGTTTGGGAGGAGAGGAGTTGATATGTAAACATTTCTCATCATAATCTGCCTGGTAATTGCTAAGTATGTCTTGAGTACTCTGACTTCCATTCATCTTTCAGAAGACTTTCTCACACTTATTTGAGGTTCCAGCTAATTAGCAGAGTTCATGGCACAGAATATTGCTCTTATTCAGTTTTTTTTTTTCTGTTTCATGTTAAAAAGAATAATTAAAGTATAGAACTTTCTAATACATTAATGGTTAGGAAAGATTCTAATCATTGGCTAACATTTCTTCACATGGGATTGTAGAGTCAGGAGAGGGCAGGGATATGTGATGGTAGAAGTACCCTGTCATACAGGAAGAAGGAGCTAAGTGGGCTTGGGATATTTGCATAGTTTACTGCTTTGAAACAAAGTTTGATATATACAATCCCCCAAAACCTCTGATGGAAAGCTGCCAAAGTAAGAAACAACGGAAAGATTTCTTCAGAGTATCTTTAAAAGAGCCATCTCCCTTTGTTGGCACATATAATTCTATCTTAGCATTTGTATTTACACGTTTGTTGCTTTCACCATTTGTACTACAGGTGTGGTTGTCTATGAAAATGTTAACTGTCTCATGTGCTAAATATTTGACTAAAGAATGCCTTTTTAATAGGTCATTTGCTGTAATTCTTGTATTGGATTTGTCCAAACCTAATGAACTCTGGACTACTATGGAGAAACTTCTGCAGGTTACCAGGAGCCACGTGAACAAAATTTTAACCAAACTAGAAAAGACAAATCCTGAAGTAGCTGCTGAAATTAAACAGAGGATGCGGAGCAATCTGCAGAGGGATCATCCAGTGAGTTACTTCTAATATTTTCTCCAGATGTCACAGGCCTTTATACAGTTAAAGATAATGCTTTTGAAAATCTTAAACAACTCTTTTAGATTTTTATGCATGACTGAAAATCCATTTGATGTAGATGAACCTGTTCACTGGAAAATTATAGCAATTTAATAAAAATTCAATAAGAGGAGAAACAAGGAAAGAAGGTTTCTTATATCTTTTTGTTAGATATCTAATGTGATTGTTTTGGCATGTTACACCAATCAAAAGAAATAGTTTTAGAGTAGCAGTTTGCTTTTTTCCCCCCCTTATCTTTTTAAAATCAAGATGAAAACTAGAATGTACAAAAGTCATCTAGCAAGAGACTAGCTGAAGGTACAAATTTAAGCAAAGAATATAGTTATAACAGCCATCAACATGACTATATACTTTGCATTTATTTAAATGTCTATCACAAACTCAATGCCTTTTGATAATCTGACAACTAATTAAATTATAAAGTTTCAGAAATGTTAACATCAGTCCTTTAAACATAATTGCTAACTAAATCTCTCAAAAAGCTAAACTAGATTATGCGCAATAGAAATGAAAAGTCATTGTGCATTAAACCCCTGCAAATGTTGTGTGTATATAATGCATAAATAAGTATTCAACAATTCAAAGACTTGGCACGTAAATCTAGTTACTGAAACTTCTGTAAGATGTGGTAATGCAGCAAATGCTTAGATAGCTGAAAAATTGAAAACTAACTTTTAAAATTTTGGGGAAAGCAGCATATGCGCCACCCGGAAGATTTAGAGCATAGGGTTTGAGATTTACTGGGTTATGATTTTGGTTTTTAATTTTAGAGAAGGTAATTCACAAAAAGCAAACAAACACACTTGGCAACAAATCATGATCACGGTGTCAAGTTTACATGTAGGGGATTACATCTCAGAAAACTGCAACCTTTTTTTGATAAGTGAAAAGAATAATGCCATTAATTGTTAAGAAGACTTATACTTGCCCTGTGGGGAACACAACTATACCTTCTGAACTACAATTTCTATATAGCCTTCATTTACAAGCAAAATGTTATGTTACTTCTCGGTTCTCTTTAAACTTTCACCATTGTTCAAGAAAAAATTATGTCAATCTTGTGGGAAGAAATGCCATCTTTTATAGCCCAAGGAAATCACAGTTTATGCAGATTTTTATTTACCTTTGATGAGGTTCTTAGTGGATTTTTTTAAGGATTAGATAAATTCCATTAGCCTGGATAACGGATTTTTGGCTATAACGATAAAACCTACCAGTTGCAGACCTTGATTACAAAGGCTGAATGCACTACAGTAGTCCATAGTCAAAAGAAGAATAGGGTTCAGTATTCCAGCTTAAATGTTTCTGATGTTATCCTAAATTAATTTTTTTCTTAGTTAAGGACCTAAACATAATATTTTTTCAGTTCTGTATTCTATACATCCTCTTTTAAGTTATGATATTTTTGATCAAAGCTTTTTCCTTGACTATGTATGAGTGAAGCCGTTATTTTTCTTCTCAAAGTAGAAGATTTTCAGTACGTGCAATTTCTTTCTTCCTGTCTGTCTGACTGTCAGTTACCCTGCCTGTGAAATAACCACTTTTAGAAGGGAACAGCTAAGTCAGCCTCTGCTAAAACACATCTCTTTCCCACTCTGCTGCAGCCAAAGCAGTTTGACTCAATAATTGTGTGAACACGAGTGGATTGTCTCATTTCACATGGACTACAGGAAAGGCTTCCAGATAACTTCTGATAAAAGTTTTAAGAAGTAGATAACAATAATTCTCAAGTTAACTATTTACCTGTTAAATCTACATCCCCGTAGCTGTTTTAATCCATTGGTACTGATTTGCATTTTCATGGTCAATAGGTGTCATTTCCTCTTGTTGCTGATACCAAACATTTGAAGATCACATTAAATATTTTTTAAGAGTTTGGAAAATGTGATGTGAGAAGGACAAATGGGTGACACAAGCAAATCATCCAGCCTAATTTTGAGCTTTTTTTCTGCAATACTTTGGATATGATGCAAGGAGGGCAAATGTGTCAAAGAGCCAGTTCTACTAATTCAACCTGGCAGTTGTTCTGCAAATATATGGGGTTTTTCCTCTCTTCCCTTCCCATCTAATGTTGGAGCTGGAGAATATAGTGTAAGAGCCCTTTTATGCCAATAAGTGTTCTGACTGCTCAGAGGGGTTATTTCCTGACCATTGCTGAAAAAAATGAGAAAACTGTAGAATATGGTATGGATATTGCATTAAAGTCTATTCATCTAACATAAGGATTTGAAAAAATAGACCTTGTCTTCTATGAATTAATTTTAACTCCTTTTAGTTGTGTTAAGAGTTGTGATCTTCCACAGTTTATTTACACTGCTTAACTGTCCTGTATCTGTTTAATAGGATTATGATTTAGTTGACCCTTTTCCAATACCTTTGGTGATAGTTGGAAGCAAATATGATATTTTTCATGTAAGTAATACTTCTTTCTTTTATTTTTTTTTTTTAATAATTAAAAGATTCCCGGTAAAATTTCTGTATACTAACATCTTGGTAATAGAATAATAAACATTAGAAGAGACGTATGGCCAGTCAGCCTTCTACTGCAAAACCTTTCCATGCAGCTATGAAAGGCTTAGAGTCATTCCTTCACAAAATACTTCCAAACTGATGATTTGTGAGACTACTTAGAAAAATGTTGAGATACCAGTTGCTGCAAACCAGCGAGCGAGAAAACATCAAGTTGATGACTTCCTCTTATAACGAGAGAATTCCAGCTCCATGTGTCCCCTCTGACAGCAGCTGTAAGTGTATGGTTAGTGGAGAAGGGGCATTGCTCGGGTCAGCCGGTCAGATTTTTTTGGTAGCACAAACAGTGAACTATCATTTCGGTCTGGAACTTTTTTTTTAAGTACTGCTTAAGTTTTGAGAGACAAATGAGTAATTGTATCTTTAAGGGGGGAGAGGAAAGTAATGTCACGGTAGTGCTGGATTCTCTCCCAGGATGTGAAAAATCCAAACAAATGCACACTCAATTTTCAAGCAGCACTTGATCATGCTTTTTTAGCTGCCATGCTGGCAGCCTGTGCTTCTCTGGATGACTACGTAGTGCATTGATACTTGGCTGACTCTTTGAGTTACACTGAATTCTTTATTAATAAGGTACTGTGCCTTCTTTCATACTGAGGCTTTATGCTGAGCCATGACTTCTTTAAAAACTAGTGACTCTGATGTAATAAGCACAGAATAGCAGCCTATTCCAGTGGAATCTATGGATAGACTCCTGCAGGCTTCACTGGGACCAGGTTTTCACCCACTTTATCCAAGGAAGGTCATTTGTATGATCTTATATTAAAGAAATACTGATGAAAAGGTATTTTTACGTACCTTTCATATCTTGCAGGAATTAGGATTTAAGGAGCATACACCCAAAGGTTTGCTGCAAGTCCAATATTTTCAGAAAAAGAAATTCTTATTCTTCTAATAGGCAATATTTCTGCTTCTAAATATTTAAAACAAAATAAAAGCCGTTAATTGAAAATGGAATACATATTCCCAATTAAGAAACTTCTTCTGAACTAGCCTGAATTAGGCTTCCTCTGTAAAAAAGAAACAAATAGAAATTGTGACATTTCTTTTCAGAGTAGGCTGTTACTGATTCTGTCTTAAGATATAATTATGCTGACAGCTGAAAGCCTCATGTATTGTCGCCTAAGTGCATTGCAGTTTATACAAAAAATGAAAAGTTCTAGCTGTAATATTTTGGTTTTTGGTTTTTTATGTATATGTTCCAATATCAACTTTTTCAGGAGTTTGACTCTGAAATGAGGAAAGTAATAAGCAAGACACTTCGATTTGTTTCACATTATTATGGAGCATCACTAGTGGTGTGTATATTCACTTTCTAACTAACAATAGAGAAGATGAGCAATATTTGTGTTACAAAACAATATTTAAAAAAATTAAAATGTAAATCTCCTTGAGAAAATGGGATTTAATTGGTTTTATGATACCTTTCTTCATGAGCTAATCTCTCAAACGAGTTACAGGTATTTGCAGGGAATAGGTGGATATGCCTTGTGAACAAACAAACTACATAATTCACAGTATTAGCAGAAACTAAATAAAACCAGTTCTCTGTCAACCAGCTCAGTTCCTGTTTTGAGTTTACTGCACGTCTGGCAAGATTATTTCTTTTTGGTGCAAGAGAAGAGGACAAGAAAAAGCGATGGCCCTAGACAGAGTTAGAGAACTGGCCTTTTTGGCAGAGGTATGAACTTAGGTCTAGAGACCTGGCTTTGGTAGATTTAAAAACTGAGATCTAAGGGCTCATCTTCACAGCAGTTTAAGTGTACCAGGTTACCACACTTACAACGCTGAAGAATACAGGCAGGGATTTTTTTTCAGCAATGTGTAGGAACTGCCAAGTGTGAGGACAATGAAGTATTTATGTAGTTTTGAGTTTGGCAGGTCATCTCAAGTAAAGGCAGAAACGTGCAGGCTAAGGTTCACAATCCAAAAAAGCTGCCTCCTCCTGGGCTCTCTCTACATCAGAATGGTTCTAATTGTATCAACCATCCTTTAAGTAATAAATGATATTTAATAGTGGCTTATTTTGATTACCAAACAATTTATGTTTGCTTTAAATTGTTATAATCACAGCATGTCCTTTTGCATCCTTTTGTACTTTTGACATGTGAATTAATCCTTTGTTAACTGAGAATACAACTGTCTTGATTTAAATTTTTTTGAAGTATTTAAGCATTATTATTATTATTAAAAATAAAGAACTAGGAGCCTAGAACCCTTTCGCTGCTAAATCCTCATTCCCATTGTAACAAGTGGGAGAAACTTCATTTCCCACTGTAGGGATTTGACTTCTTTCTCAGAGCCTTGAATTGTTAGGATACAAAAGCCCTTAGACAGGAAAGAGGATGCTGGTTGAGGAGATATTCTGGAGGCTGCTTCCTGATAAATCTGTACTAATTCTGCCACTATCAAGCTGCTTTTGTGATGTGTGAACCATTTAATTTCTTCATTAAATTTCTAAATGTTTATGGTATTCTGGATGATTTTTCAAAATCTTAATAACTTATGAGTCCTGGGCAAAAAAAAGTGTCTATTAATGGACATCCTTCAAAAGCTGTGATATTTTAAAATTTATTCTTTAACCTTTATTTATGTTGTTTTTCATTTAATCTTTCTTGATCTATATATTCAGTGACAAATACATTCATGTTTGGGGAAGGGAAGGTGAGATTTCTATTGTAGTAAATTCAGTGAATGTATAGCAAATTTACTGGGGTCAGGAATTAGCCAGGCTCTATCTGTAATCCTCTATGGAGATGACATACTGTTATATTTCTGTGACGGAAGATCATCATGTATATTTTGTTTTCTGATTCATTTAGTTTACCAGTAAATCTGAGGCTCTCCTGCTGAAAGCCCGTGCTCTTATTAATCACCTGGCATTTGGCTATGATAAAAGGTAACATAATTATTGTCCAACTATTAAATGTCTAAATTTAGAGTCTAAAAGTACTCAATAAAAGTATTTTAATCACTAAAACATCTTTTTTTTTTTTTTTCTTAAATATGATCTCAAAAGATTCTTGTTTGTGGAATTTTACTCCCATGTCTCAGCTGCCTGTCTCTGCACAGGACAGTGAACTCCTTGTTTTTGATCCCCAAACTGATGGATTAGAAACATGGTCACCACTAGAATTGAGTAGATTTTTTTTTTTACTTGTATTTGTATGCAAAGCCCAGGAAGAGTCTAGTCTTGACTAGAAGAATGTGGTTTTTTTGTTGATTGCTAAATGTTCATGATGTTTTGGTTTTTTGGTTTTTGTTTTTTTAGCAAGTCTGTATCAGTGGATCACAGCAAACCTCTATTTATACCAGCAGGCCTGGATTCGCTGAGCCAAATAGGTTAGGACATTTCCTCTTCTTTGCATTTGTTGCTTACATGTTTTTTAAAAAGAAAAAAAAAAATTAAGCAAATAAAAAATGAAGTTATCTTGTAGCACATCAGCATCCGTTTTAACAGATTATTGAATGAAATGGTTTAGAAAGTTTAAAATTACAATTCAGTATTTTATTATTCAGAGTTACTTGTACAGTTTTGTTGGATAGTTTAATGAGTATTGGGACTTCTTCAAATAGTAGAGTACCAACAAGCTTAGATCTAAGAAAATGTAATATACAATACCACTTAGCTCATTTCATGGTAGGAGATCATTGCCTTTTCAGACTTGTTGCAGCTTGTCACTGTAGAAGATAAAATGTTAAATCAGATGGACCATTACCCAAAATGATTTGATAAGTTATGTTGTTGTGATAACATACTTACATTTCTTTGTGCTGTGATCCTTAGGACCCCCCCCTGCCCCTGACAGCGATATTGGAACGATGCGCGTGAACACACCGCTGGAACTGTGGAAAAAAGTCTTTGAGAAAACGTTTCCTCCTGAGGTAGGTATTTACATGGCTGCTGCACGCTTGCTTTTCTCGTAGCATAGTAGTAATATCACTACTAATTTTTGTCTTTCAAGTCCAGTGACTGGAATTTCAGTTTCACTCAGCAGTCCTCATTCTTCCAGACTCTTTAATTGATACATTTTCAAAAGATACAGATTTTGTGGAGCGGTGCTTTGGTTATTTGCTTCTGCGTGTTCAGTCACCTTCCTACACTTGGTAGAAATGAAACTGCTGATGTAACCCTCTGTTTTTTCCAAAGTTACACTGTTGCCTTTCACTACATTGAGAGATAAGTTAGACTCAACCTTTTTGGAATTCTATAAGGTGATGTATCACCCAATGCCTAAACCAAATGAGAGTGATGCTCCAAGAGGAGCTCTCTGTGGCTGCAGCAAGCTGGTGATCCTTGTTCTCTTAGGGCATGAGGCTTTGAATGAAGCAAGTGTGTTAAGAGTTTCTTGCCAAAATCTGTCATTTTGCTAAGGAAAGTGTTTGGATTTGCAAGGTAATTGGAATCCCTTGGTACCTATGTAGTGATAAATCTCGCACATATTTCAGAAGTTTCTGGTCCCAAGAATCAAACCCTCGAATACTTCTTTTTAATAAAAGTAATTGCTGTTCTTAGGAAATCAAAATTCTTTTCTATTTGAGGTAAGCAAATCCAGGCTGCTGCTTTCTCAGTACTGGACTGCATCATGGTTCTTGCTCTACAGCTTACCTGGGCAGGCAGGGAAGGCAGGCAGAGCTGTGAAACTTTGCCTCAAATTATGGTGCACAGACCCAGATTTGTGTAGTTTTCAGACTGTGGATCTCCATTCTTGGTGAGGAGGAATCTGAATTCACTCTGTCCCACTCACTCGACTGATACAAATCAAAGCCTAGAAACTGTTTCAGGTGATTTGTGACCAAAATAAACTATCACTAAGATGTCCGTCCCAGAACAGTGTGCCCCAACGCGATAACAACTAAACTTTACTTTTCAGAAACTATACAGCACTCTTATTTTTAAAGTTATTTTTCCTCATAGCCTTTTAAACACAAACTAACATTCCCTCCTCCACTCCCCACCCAATGATTCCTGAACTCCCTCTGAAAGAGCTGGAGAAATGAAGAAGTTTCTCATCTTGTAAGCTCCATCACTGTTCTAAGTTATCAGTCTAATTAAAGTAGACTTGCCAATTAGATTGCCAGTCTTCTGTTTTACTTGTAGTTCCCTCGAGGTTAGTAATAAATTTCAGTTACTTGGCAGAAAGATAATCAATTTCCCAGGTATTGAAGTAATGCTTCTGGTAATTTCAACTCATTTCTAGTCTTGAGTATGAAATGCTCGAGCAAGAGTAACCTTAACTATGCCCAAATGTCATGGGCCAGAAATGATATTTTAATTTTGAGGAGAGGATAATAAACTACCTAATAAGAATATTTTCTTCCCTTGAAGATCTAACTACACTTTTACTTTCCCATCATTTTAGCAATCTAAGACATTTTTTTTATCTGTGTCCTGTAGCACATACTTCTTCCATAAAAGCAGTATTTTAATATATTTGTATTAAAAGCAAATACTTCTATTAGATCTACAGCATGGCATTTTTTTGTTAAAAGAACAGAAGATCAATTTCTTCATTTGGGGTTGTGTCATTTCTTCTTCTAGAGTTTCTGTGATTTACAAGATACTAAGGACCCTGCAGAGGACTTACAGTATGCTGAGTATGAAGTCGATGCCATGAGAGCTCAGAAAAACCAGGTCTGTTGTTGTTTTGCAATTGATGTTTACAGTCAGATAGTTCAGAACCACCAGCGTTGCTGAATTCATTGTAGAATGTACTGATAGTCCTCTTTTTATCTTTAAATAACTTCAACTTTGGTTTTCAGCTTAGTAGTTGGTTGGGGTGTTGGTTTTTTTTTCTATCGGTAGACATTAAGCTGCTAGAGCATTGTTACATCTCAAAGCTTTGCCTCTGTAGTTTCTTTAGAAATGAGTAATTTTCCTTCTAGCTCTCTTCCAGGATGATTTCACTAAAATAATACTTAAGCAAAGCTGTGGAGCTTTCTTGGCAGTAATTTCTTCATTTCTGCACCCTGTACTCTCATTTGGGTGTTGCTTAGCAGAAAGGCTAGGAAGCACTGTCAAGGTTTGGGGTGGGTTTGGGGGGTTACTTTTTTTTATTTGTCTTCCTTCTTCAAACTTTTTATTTGAACTGGAAGGTTTCTGACACTTCTGACATTTTGCAGGCTACGCACGTTTTATCTTAAACAGAGTGAACAGAATCATTCCAGGTTAACCCCTGAATTCCAGGGGAGACCTTTATTGGGAAAAGGATCTTTTATTCTTTTGTATTAATTTGAAGTGATTTTATTGTGAATTAATTTTAGGGAAGAGTTCTGTGGCAAAATAGATGAAGGTTAGAACATTGCCTTATGGATACCAGCGTGTAACATCACATGAGTAGAAATACAGTATAGAGTCTTCATCATGTCTTAGACGTGAGTTCGTTAAAATCAATCCAAGATTTGTGTATTTTTCTTTCTTTGTAAGAAGCATCATGTGCTTATACTGGAAACTCTCTATTTCATGTAGATTCATTTGTTTCACACACAGAAAATTCTTTGCTCCAATGACTGAGAAACGTTGCAGTCTATTCTCAGAGCTTAGATGTGGGCTGCTTGTACACTGTTGAACTGGTCCCCTGTGGACCAAGTTACTGTGCTTAAAGGAGGTTTTTCTAACACTGCTTTAAGAAAGATGATGGATTGTACCAATCCCATGCTTTTACAACCCCCCCACTCTGAAGATGAAAGGCAGTTTTATTGAATCGCACTGCAGTTAATCTAAACTAACCCTAACAAACTATGGCAAATTTCATCTTTTTGCATGCTTGTAAAAGAAAGCCAAAGGATTAGATTATTACTGCTATCATGGTTTTGTAGAGTTTAGTTAGATTGCAGAAGGCAGTAAACCTGTACTTACCCGATCCAAAGAAACACATTAATAATGTAAAAGAATAAAGCAATTTCAAGAATTCAGTGCAGTCTTTGAACTTGCACGTTACCTGTAATATCCTATTAATGTAGGCATCAGTTCTGAATTTCAGTTACATCAAGAACAGTCTTAGAAATCATTAAAATTTGTAAAGCACATTGCTTTTGGAATCTGTAATGTAACCTCATACTCAGTATACCTATATATCTCAAAATAACTATATGGTGTACTAGGTTTGTTATTTTTAGATAATACTTGCAAAAGTATTTTTAGATAATACTTGCAAAAGAAGATACTGGTATGCATTGATTAAATCATACAGGAAATTATTAATTTTCTGTTTTTAAACAAAAGAGACAGGCTTTTAGAATCTTAATCTGTTCAAGGGCATTGCAAACCAGTGTAGCTTCTTTTTGTTGGACTACTACAAGTAATTTGAGCATTAAAGAGAAAATTACTTTTGTTATCTACAGCTATTTCCTAGAATTCTCTATCGTGAAGTTCAATTATTACAAGATTATTTGCACATTATTAAAATGTTTCATACTCCAAGAATTTCGTTCAATTTTAAATGCACCGAGATAGCAACATACATCTAACAGAAAAGAACTTAGTAGTTGCAGTGATTCTTGAATTGTCTTTGGATTTCCCAGTTAGATGGTAAGTGGCACAAAAATCCTATTTTAAATGCATCATAAGCCTGACATTCTTTATAGGGTCTCATGATATCTCCTGTATAGAAGGAACAGTATATTGAGATGTATAATATGCAACATGTTGCTAATGAAATTGTGCAACATAATGAAAGTTTCATATGATGACAGTATATATTTTAATATCATTTAAGTACGTTATCATTTTTCTCGGTTGCTTTCAGTTAATTAATGTGCTACTTTGGACCCTAGGTGATAACCAGTTTGCTTGTTTGTCTCAAAGATAAGCTTTAAAGGAAAAATAAACACACAAACATAGGAACGGAAACAAAATATAGCTCCTCTCGGTGAGTCTGGTAGAAGAAGTAGCACACCTGCCTGAGAGAGTCTTGGTCAGACTGCTTAATAATATTGCCATGGAGTTATAGATATTAGCAGCTAACTGTGGCAATACAAAGTTGAATTACATCAATTCCAACTTTGCAACCTTGGTTGCAGGGTTTGTCTGCAGCTAGGGCTTGTACATTCTAGCAGAGTAAAAGGTTAAATTCTCAAGTATAAAATTAGAAAGCAGGTGTTTGGTTTTTTTTTTTAAAAAAAGTACAGAAACAAGAAAGTACCTGGCTCCCTCTTATGTAGTAGCTGTCAGGTCGTATTTATCTGATGTGCTTTTTTGGCTACAGAATTGAAAAGAGGCCAGCTCATCAACACCTTGTCACAAGTGTGTTTTCTTTTAGACCAGATTATTTTGCTTCCTTAATATTTTCAGAGTGAACTATGAGACCTGCCCACTCTATTCCTAGATCTTTTTGCTCTGGAAAACTCTCTGAGGCCATCTGTTCCTCACTGAGCCTTTGTTCAAGATGGAGTGCATCTGTCTTTCTCAACTACATCCTTTCAGAATTCTTTTCCTAGTTCTTACCCTGCAGACACACAACGTGCAGGTTTATATCAAATAGTGCTGCTGCAATTGTTTACTGCTTTTTCATTCTCTGGAGTTAATCCCTCGAGAGAGAAAAAAGCACCTGGGACCTTCTTGGAATGTATATTTTTAATGTATTCCTTGACTAGCAGGTTCTTGCTGAGAAGACTGGAATTTTGTGCTCTTTGCAGAGGTTTCAAGAGTCAAGAAAAACATGTGTTTATATATTGATTACACATTTAAATGTGTATGTATGTTACAAATGTTCATACAGCCCACGTGAAACATAAACACGATGGCAAACTTGTCATCCATTTGTCTCCATTCTCTGCTGGCTCTTTGGCTTTGATGTCACCCTAATTTCACTTTACGTACCCACAGAACTTGAGTAAGAGTGAGATCTGCTAAATAATGCTGTCGATTAGAGCTGCACACCTACCACCTGCATCTGTGAGCACCCAGGACTGCATGGAAATCTTGTTCCTTAGATCCATCTAAATGTTTGTGGCAGTGAGATGGCACATGGGGGTGTCTGCTGTGTGTCCTTTAGAAATGCTCCCTGCCACAGAGATGTGTCTCTCCCACTCTGTTTTTTTGGAGGTTTTTGTTTGTTTCAGGTCTTACTTATGCTGTTAGGCTTTCTATTGCTAATACTCAAAATAGGTGTTTTTTCATCTGGACAATTCATTGCAGTTTCATCCATTGAAGTCAATGCTAAAGCTCACCCTGAGCTCACAGAACTGGAGAGCCTCCCAACTGGGTACTTCAGAAGCCAGTGTCACACAAAGCCAAAGGTCATGCTGACTGGGCCTTGTTACTCAAAGGTATTACTTTAGGGATTGACAGTTTTAGCTGAAGCTTAATGCTAGAAAATGTGCTCAAAAACCAAAAAGGGTAGATACCCGGTGCTGTTGGGTGTCAGCAGACAAGAAGTCAGAAAAGCAGTTCTCAGCTGCCAAAAATAAGATTTCTCATTTTCACATGAAAGCATGTTGAGATGGGTACAAAAGATTTTTTATGAAAGAGCATTATTAGAGCACTGTTATTAAATTTCCTACTGAAGTTTGGTGCTTAAGATTTATAATCTTTATTTCAGTACTTCGTCATTTTCACCGTCGTCCAGATTGAGGGAATTTTAAGGAAGAAACTGCATGAAAAAGTCATGTCAGTCCCTCAGAACTGAGGAAATGCAACAATTAAGGCTTTTCCTACAATCTTAATTTTTCCTCCTTGTTTGTAGGCATTATAGTATTGTCTTTAATTACATGATCATATACTATTTTGCTGATGTCTCAATTCAATTGTTCAGTATTTCTTTTCATCATCCTTATTCTTTGTGTACCTTATTTCTCAACCTGCCATTCAGACACTTCAATGAACACAAAAGTATTAATTTTTTTTTCCTCTGAGAACGTGCAGTAATGTTATCTTATCTGAGTGCCTCACAAACATCAGTTAAGTCTTTCTTCCCAATCCCTTTATGAGATTAGGTGTGATCTTCCCCATTTGACAGATGAAGAATTTATAGAAACACAGAAATACAGAAGCATTAAGGTTAAAAAAAAAATTTAAAAATCCACTTTCTGCCAGTGTTGAGACATGTAGGACAAACTGCAAGCGCTAATTAAAGCACTCAGAGCACATTGAAAGCATGTGTAAATTGCAATTGTTAATTCTTTGTAAATCTGATCTTTGCCCCCTGCACTTGGTACCCAGAAAACAAAGGAAGCACTGTGCCAGCCTGAGGGTTTTGGGATTTTGGCTTACTGTGAGATACGTGCTTCCATAGGAGCTTCCTGCAGTTTGGAGACAGGACCGCTCAGCTGATCGTGTAGTTACACAGCATATTCCAGACTTCTGCTTCTAGTATGAGCAGGAAGGTATGCTTTTTTAGAAGAGTCTCTGGAGTGATCTTTAAGCTGTAGTTGAAACATTTTTCCACTACATTTTACTTTCTGAAAACTAAGGAAGTGTACTTTCCTGACAGCATTTCTCCTTCTGAATCACTGAATTTGTTAAAGATAATTTTTGTACATACCCTCCCAATTCAATCCCTGGTATTTTTCTTTAATTTCTCATTGTTTAAACGTTAGTCTAACCCAGATATGTCTCCAAAATAAATATTTATCATTTTGTTTTGTACTACAGGTAGTAGAATAGCTATACTGTTTTAATATATGCTGTGGTTCTCATACTTTGTATTTCTGTATTGTTTTGAATTGCCTTTACAGTGAATTGCCTTCTAACTAGCTAAACTTACAGCAAAATAAATTCTGCTAAATTATTTAACTCTTTTTTGAAACAGTTAAGTCAGCTGATAAATCTGTGAGGCTAATTATTTAGACAACACCTGTAGATATGACCCCCAGGCAGCATTGTTTTTTACGTAAATATAAATATTCTAAATATAAATATACGTAAATATAAATAAATATATTCTTTGTCTAATTTTATCCCTTTCTGTAACCTTTAAGAAAGTTGTTAGTATGGAAATTATTTACTTAGCATAAATCAGGTTTCACATGCTTCTGAAAAGATCACAGTATTCTTTCTATTCCTAACTATTGGCATTTTTCCACCAGTTCAGTATGTTCCAAGTTCATAGTTACTTTATATCAGTAATGAGGGAGTGAAAATACTGAGTGAAGACTGGCTCGGAGATAGAACATTTCAGTAGTACTAGAGTTGCATTTCATAATGCAACTTACTAGATTTAGACTAAACACAGTATGTTCCCTGTCAGTCATGGTTTACTTAACTGCAAAACTAGACTCCTGTAACCAACATGAAGAATATGCACTAACTAAAAATCCTCTTACTGCTCAGAAATCAGTGGTGCTTTCTAAAAATTTTGCTGCTGAAGTGATTTTCCTGAGAGAAAATTCCACTTATTATTTCCATACAGGTTTTAGATGATGATTTCTTTGTTGTTCTGCCCTTTATTTTCTTCTTCCTCTCTGTACTCTGGATTTATAACTAATAATTCTGTTAAATTCAGCAGGTGTGATTTTTCTTATTTTTGTCTGTTCTGGTACCTCTGTGAGTGAAACCTCTCTTACTCAGTTAAGTCCATTCTATTAAAATCACAATAGCAATCATATAAAACACCTGCCCACTTTTGAGAGTTTTTGCTACATTTATACTAATCACTGGTTTATGTCCACCTCTTTTCCTGATCTAAGTCAGATGAGTTTGGTTTTTTTTGTATTGCAGGCAGTAAATGCCAGGTCTAGCAGTACCTCATCAGAATATCATCTTCCGGAAAATATATTTGTTTTCTGGAAGCCTTTTTATTCTTAAATGAACAAAAAGCAAATGTAGTGCTTTCTAAATCTGTTTTTGCTTAAAATCTTCAGAAATAATTCCCGACTACATAAAATTCAGAAGATTGAAGTATTGTTTGATAATATCACTAGAACCTTTTATTACAGCCTTCCAAATTCCCAGTAGCACTTTTGACTGAAACGAGGTCATTTGTCTACCATGGCAGTACTCAGCTGATGTCAAGTGTAGCATAATGTAGATTGCCTCATCTTTCATATCTAATTCACTCTATTTATACCTCCACAATTTGAGCCTCTGTTTGCTTTTAATAATTTAATTGCTATCTAGAAAGTGCATATTTTTAATTACTACATTGGGTTTGCGTTTTATTTTCACCCACAGATGCTAGCTTTTCAATCCACTGAACAATAGCACCTGAAGGAATACTTTTAACTACTAATTGAAAAACAAAACAGAAGTATAAGCATGGCATCATTGTCACCAGTAATACACTTCCTGAACGTGTCAGTTTCCTGAACACCCCTTGCATTCCCCTAACATACATTTCTGCTTACTGCTTTCTGGGTAAGCCTGTGTTCTGCAGGGGTTTCTAAGCTCCTCCATTAGCTCTTCTAAGATGCCACCACTGGCGAGGTATAAATGAACGTACAGAAGTTCATTTCAGTCCTCTGCTAAAAAAAAAAAAGAGAGAGAGAGAAAGAAAGTAGGCTTTGTTCTACTAGTTTCTTTTCTGTGAACTTAAAGAATTGCCAATCCATTTTGCTTCATGAAATGTGTGTGAAACCTGACTTCACGCGTGTGAAACAGTAGTTTCCATTGGGTAATTCTGATTCCTGTTTTTAAAGCACAGGTAGTGTTACATTTCTGTATATGTTCATACACCACCCAAAATTTTTTCTGCCCTAAAAAGCAAGTATCTAGGCATGAATACATAAACTCTAACTCCCTACGTGAGAGCAAATGTGACAAAATTTATAGCACTTTTAGTATAATTTTGTTAAAAACCATAGCAAGTTTTTTCTACAGTGAAAAATGTTTGTATCTGCTTTAAATATTTAGGTGACTAATTCATATCTCATATATCACTTTTAATAACAAGATTAGATTAATATGTATGTATGTTTCTCTTGTAGGAACTTGAACAATACAAAAGAAATGCCTCTAAAACCTGGAAAGAAATGGATTTTGACTCTGACTGATGAACCCCTATAGGTATATTCAGTTTAACATTTACAAAATTATTTGATCATTTTAATGTTATACTAGCAATTTAATCTGATGCACTTGAAAAGATATGATATCAAACTACAAAATTAATATTTATCAACCATTCCTGTTATTATTTTTAATAAAAATAAATTTGGACTGAATGAATAAAAAGTTAAGTATATCTTGCTACTGACACAGAGTTTTAAAAAGTGGGGAGAAAGAAGTTGTAGATTATTCAGAGATGGGACTGACTATGGAGATAGACAGAGATGGGACTGGCATTAGTCAGTTCTACCTATTTTATAAACTATAACACATTATTTCATTTACTTTAGAATGCTTACATCCTAAACATGTATTTAACTTCTAAACAAATTTTCGTACCGAAAATATGAAACTGTATATTAAATTATGCTAGGAATCTTCCTAGTTCCTTCCATATATAATTCAAAAGCAAAGCTTAAGAATGTATCTGCATCTTTGTTTGATGTATTTTAATGGGATAGTTCCACAAAATCTGCCAGAATAAAGTGGAACTAAAAGCAGGTTTGACCTTGTATAAAATTCAGAAGTTTTCTTTATCCCTGTTTCAGCATTGTACAGTTTAATACAGGAGTAATTTCTTGCAATGTATAATGTTGTAATAACTTTGCAGAGAATTCAGAAGATGACATTTGTGTCAAATATTCAAATGCCAGGAAGTCAGTCTAATCAATCCAACAGATACTTGATGAGATCATTGATTCAGATGCAGCCTAAGCTGGTGAAATGCCAGCCTAAACTAGATTTGGCTTTTTCTCCGTGAACATCCTCACTATTGTGAGATGGCCTCAATGTTTTGAGAATGGTTATGACAAGATTTAGATTAAACCCAGAGGTGTCTCTTCAGAGCTAAGACTTGTTGAGAGAGAATCAATGTCTGAACAGTCACTTGGCGTAAGAATGTTCCCTGACAAAAAATTGGAAAGACCAACTAATGTGGTATCTTTCCAGCTCTTTGAAAGTATGTTATTTTGTAACATATTTGTTCATTGAATGTTTTCCTGATACATTTTTTCCTTAGAATATTATACATAAAGATATTAGAAAAACTCAGCATCACACTTAAGTGGAGAACTTGCATTAATTTGAGGATTTCAAATTATTTGTTACAAAGAGCATCATCTCAAAGCTATCAAATTAATTATGGAATTTTAAGATACAAGTTTACTTGCCTCCTTGAAGAGATCTCTAGCTATCCCTCTGTAATAAATAATTTCTTCACTGAACATGCAAAGTAAGTACAGACTTTAGGAATTCTGAGCCTGTTAGGCTTTCGATTTTGAGAGGTACTTAGACTGATTAGATGAATAAAGTAGACTCTTTGGGATGTCAGTGAGCTCATGAGAATAATTTCCAAAGATACAAACTACAACACTTCCAAGAACTGGTGAATACCTTAGATAGATTTTATCCCTAGTTAGATTGACATTTTATTAACAAAGAAAAATTTGTTCCGGTAATCCACAAACTGCTTCCAAAACAAGATTTAGAACTTGATAATGAAAAGAAGGAATAGATATAAATAACATATGTGCCTTCTGTGATTTACCATCCTTTGCAAGACAAAAACATGCCAGATAGCTTTTCTCTTGCTTAAAGATCCTGTACTCGTTGGTTGTAAAGTATGCATAAGATTAAAGTGATGTGATTTCTTGATTCTGTCTTTATTTACACACATTTGGTTTGTCATGTTTCTACCAGTCCTTCTGCTTTATTTTGACACTATTTTTGGAGTTAAACGACAAGATATAGCAGCTGTTATACCTCTCTGCTTATTGGTAACAGTTAAAAAACAAAACAGTGTGAAGAAGATTAGAGCACGACTGATACATTGGTAACAATTGACAGCAACAGGTGACTGCATTAAATTCAAAAAAGTCTTCTAAAACTTGTAATGCTGTTGATTGTGGCTGATTTGGGATGAGGGGGGAATACCAATAGCAGGAAGACATTCACACTCATCAGAGAACATTGTTTTTCAAGATGGAAAACACCCAGTTAGAAACAAGCGTGAGAAGATGAATGCGTTTCGATACGTATAATCACTTAGATTCTATCTAAAATCCATCAATTTAAGCCTTCAACCATAATCAAGTTAAAAGCGTCTTATTAGACATTGTTACCCCTGTTACTTTTTTTTTATTGTCTGCCAATAATCCTCTCTCTTATTTTGAAGCTGAGAATTGCTATGATGGCGAGTGCTGGTAGGAAAGCATAGAGTATTAAGAAATCAAGGGTGAAGCGGGATAAGGCATCAGGAAAGTTTTTTTCAATGAACTGAACACCTTGAGAGAAAACACACGCAGCGCTGCTTGCAGTGGAACTGTTGGCTCCGCCTGTCAAAACAAAAAGGTCATCTCTTTAGTAGGTGAATCCCTAAAATTCAAATCCAGGCTTCCGTATCTAGTTTATACATTTAATATATACCTAGCCCTAAAGTTATTTTAACAATGAACTATACCCACAGCAGTATTTCCCATCATTTCTGGAATAAGAACAGACAAGCCATGTGTTTATGCAGTTAATCTATGCCATATTTTTTGGAGAGAAGAACAAAGGGTCACTAGGAGCTTTCTGTTTTGTTCATGCCACACAAAAGAAGATTTATGGCTTTTAAGTCACAGTATTTGGAAGGGCCTCAAGGAGCAAATTGCCCAATGAGTTCCAGTGTTCCTATTTTTTGAGTGCCTACGAAATTCAAGAAACGGAGACTGTCTGAAGGGCACGTTAAAAATCAGCTGTTCATAATTACTACCAAAGTCACAGATTCATTTCCTAACATTTGCCATCTGTGCTCTTGTAATGTAGAGGGACAGGAAAGATTAATGGATAGAGAATATATAGCCTTGGAGAAGAGCACAGACACCTGGCTACAAAGGCCAAATTATCTTAGGGTAGGTCCAAAGCTGTAAGTTTTACCTTTGTTGATGCAAGTTGGCTACTAACCCTGCCAACCTGACCCATTCTCATGTTGTGCCAGTTCCCTGGCTCACAGCCTGACAGATCCAGGCTGCTCCCTATGTGCCCAGGTGACATCCTGGAACTGGAGCCTCACTAGTACAAGAGGAAACATCTGGTCAGGTGTTACCTGTCAGGGCTCCCTGCACTCGTGTTTGACCTCACATTGTGCAACTCGATTGATCCTCTATTTGTGTAATACTGCTCCCATAACCATATCACAGGCTGCAAAGTTTACCTTCCAGAATGCCCCCAGAGGGAGGATAAAAGAACAGGTGGAGAAGAGAAAGATAAAAAGCTGAAAGAATGAAAAATGGTTGAAAAAAAGGAGTAAAAATTTTGTATAGCTTTGCCATATGATGTTTGAATCATAGAATAATAAATAATCTAGAATAATAATATATAAATATAAAAATAAGTCTTTACTATAGAATAAGCTTTTTTTTAACAACTCACAAGATACTTCTATTGTATGTAGAAGGAAAATAAGCATCAACATCTCATTACAATTATTTACAGTGGACCTAAAGGCTTTTTTTTTTTTTAAACACTTACCACATGTGAAGTTTAAGCCATGGAATTCATTGACTATTAGAACCTCACTGCTGTATTTTTGAAAGGTAAGATAACTGAGAATTTTAAATGGTGTCGGCATTTCTTCGATGGTCCTTAAAGAAACAGAGAAGTTAAATTGGCTTTTGCTACATTCCAAGAGCCAATTCTAGCCCAAATTAAAACAAGCTCTCATCTTTGGTTGTTACAGAAACAGTTCTTGGCTGCACCTGTAGGGTGTTCAAATACAAAGTCCATTTCAGTGCTAAAGGAGGAGACACCACCGAAGGTTGTGTTTGACTTTGGAACGGTCATAACATTCAGCCCTGACTTGTTCGTGGACAGTCACAAATAATTCGATTCAGTTATTTGCTATTCACATTGCAGCCATAAACTGAACATGACAAGACCCAATCTAAACCTTAATTGCAAAAACGTGTTGCTTCCAAAGAAAACCTCACCCAGCCACTCCCTCACCCCCCAAACTCCATCTTCAAACCCCAAAAAGACTATCAATTCACTGGAACAATAACAACAATGCAAAATGAAAACAATGAATAATGAGAAGATAAACAGAGTACGAAAATTTTCAAAAAACATTATTAAACAAGACTGGGCAATTTCTGCACCTAAAATTCTGCAAGACTTTATAAATAAACAAATTAAGAAAAAAACCACAGCAATATTTTAAATAACCTTCATTGCCTATGAAGTTTAATCAAAAAGGAGATTCCCAATATTAATTATATCTCCAATATCTCCACTATAAAATAAGGTTACAGACCACTCTAATACTATTTAAAAGTTACTATGAAGGCATTAGACTATTGTAGCAGGAATAACTGTCTTGTGACTATAAACACATCTTCCTGAGTTTAGGTAGGGACCAAATTAACTAGATAGGAACTTGGCTTTATTTGATAAGCAAGTATTAGCTGAGATCTGCTTTGAAGAGATAAAGCATCATCAGCTTTGTGAAGACTCATGCTTTTCTTGAGGACAATTCCACGTCATCTTTTCTTAGACTTCATTTTAATTGGAAAGACCTCAGGTGAGCATATCCTATTTACTCCACATCTCAGGAAAACTTTTTTTGACAATAATTTGTTATGAGATATTTCTCAAAAATAGTAATTTCAGCATTGACAAATAGAAGAAGAAAATTGTTCCAAGTTCATGCAGTTACAATGCAAAAATATTTATTTGCACAGTAACAGAGCAAGTGGATCATAATTTTCCTGCAGATTGACTACATTACTTTATTTCTTTATTATTTTTATGTAGTTGAGTCTGAACAGGTAGAAAAAGGTGTCTGAAAAGTTTGCTGGCTAAACTGGAGAATAACATAATAAGATAGTTAAGAACAAGGATCTTTTAAACCCTCATTCCCAGTGTTTAATTTCTGATAAGTTCCAACAGTTACTAAGTTGTAGGAATTATTTATTTCTGTAGGCTCCTTTAATGAGGACAGTATTTCATCTCATAATGTCAGCATAAGTAAAAGAATTCAGCTGAGCTGACAGCTATTAATTGCTCAGGTTTTTCTTCAATTTATTTGCAAAAAGTGAAAAAAAGTTAATATCTTTGTTGATTATGTAAATCTATCAAGTGTTTTGTGTGTGTTTAGCACATTATTGTGGTTCTGCAATACAGACTCCTCATGATGCTCATGATAACAGGCAGATTATTGTAACATTAACACCATAACAGAATAAAGCTTTTTCCTACCTTACTAGTCCAGTTCCCACTATCACGCCTGCTGAATTTAGAAGCACCACTCCACTTTGGACTATATTTGGGTTTTGAACCACGCCAAGTATAACAAGTGTTAGTAGTTCACCAATTATATGAGATGCTAAGACAACAGCAAAGAAAATCCCAAATCTGGAAGCATCAGGATACAACCCCACAGTCCTGTATGAAAATGAGCAAAAGAACGTTTATAAACCAGTGTTTTGGTACTAAACTTGGAAATTAGCTTTTAATTTTGTTTTTATTTTTTTGCAATGACAAATCATTAAGTGAACGGTTTATGTCTTAGCCCTTAGTATGTTGTTTGGAGTCTTAACATAAAAGACAACCACTTAATATTGTGACTTAAGTGCAGATATATTTGGTTTTTTTCATCTGGATTAAAGAGAGTTGTGTAAAGATGTAATTGTGGCAGAAATCTGCATTGTTTCAAGATAACCACCATGGCTTTTAGAATCCCTTAAACTAACATCCTCCTCTGAGAGCCTATGCAGTGGGAGTTATTTATACAAGTCACATATTTAAAGAATGTCTTTATGCAGATAATTAACAAATGGAGTTTTGCACTTCTGGTACCACACATGCAAATGTGAAGATGAATATACTCAATTAAATAGAAGGCTAATCAAATCCACCACCCATGTAATTCATCCAAATGCAATTTCCTCTATACTCCTGCACTCTTTAATACAACACGCTGTTTCCAGCTTTTCCTGACCTCACCCAAGGATGAAAGTCTTTCCCCCGACCTGTACTAAACATTAAAAAGTTAAGAAAGGCCATCAATTGCTCGGCAAACTTAATTCAGCCTTATAGTGTATATGACAGGTGAGACTATATGGTGACTATACTTTTTCAATAATTGCCTCACGCTGGACACAGACTGCATGTTTTGCTGAGCTAACAATTTTATTTCCTTTTTCGTTGCTCAATGCAAGGCCCTATGTCTTTCTTCTAATCCACCATGTTTGAACATGGTCTTAAAATAAAAGTATTCATTTTCTTTCAGGTTTCCTGTAGCATTTTTTTCACGTAATACCAAAATAATCTCTATTATACAGAGATGGCTGAACATTAACTCTTCATGTATTAAACATTCAACAAGCTAGCAGGTAATTAACAATTGTTAATCACAGTCTGGTGCAGAAGGAACAGTTCTCCAAAGTCCTAGCATAAAAATATCACCTTCTGTGAAGTGCTCTAATACTTTACACAGAGCCATGTAGATACAGATTACTACTACAGTATTAAGTCTGGGGTTAGGAATAGAAAGAGAAGGAAAAAAAAAACCCAAAACAGAAGAGAGAATTTTGCAACAATAGAATGGTAGGATAATATAAACTGTTAGAACAACTCCCAGGGGTATCTTTAGTTAGGAAAATTTGCATAAACAGTATATTTACTTGATTGCAAAAGGGGCTGTATTTGTTCTTGACCAGAGCTGCCTTGTTTCTGAACAGGTAAGAGTTTGTGTCTGACCCAGATTGTCTGACTTACATGAACTCTGAGTGAAATGGCTTGTGAGAAATCATACCACAGGCTATCAAAGCCTCTCCAAAAGTTAGTCCATCCTGAAAAGTTTAGTCCTGCATAGATACAATCTTCAAAATTTCACAGAGGAACTGCTTGCCCTGAGAGGTCTAAGGGCGCTGTGAAATCACTGATGGCTTCCAACCAACCACAAGATAGCAAAGATATGCAGAGGTGAATATCTAAATATTACCCATTAACCGAAACAGGCTCCTGATTGTGTTTGAAGCTACCAAAGCACAAGGGCAAAGTCTCTGCCCAGACTAATTTCCTGTTCATTAAGGAGTGACAGATAGTGGCTAATGATCTTCAAGAGCTCCACAAACCTTCCCTCCTTGAGCCTGAAAATCTGCTTTCCAGATGGCTGCCTTTTCAGCAAGCGTCTCCCCAGCAGGCAGAAAGGGGAAGGGCTCTGGTGAGCACAGGGCAGCCTCCAAACTTCATGGAGGAGGAGTAATTTCTGTCTGTCTGTGAAAAAGAACTTCTAAGGGAGTACTGCCTGCAGCAGTACATGCAGCAGTACACCAAACCATGCAGGCAAGTCCTCACATCTGAAAAAGCAGAGATATCTCTCACAGGGCTTTTGGCTTTTCATCTAGGAGTGACAGTTACTGAGATGCCAAACAGAAAGAACTAGGCCAATGCTGAGCACTTCCCCTCATTACCTACCACAGACAGAGGAAGAAGACAAGGAGATCTTTTTCCCTGAGTCTTTCTAGATAGGAAACCAGCTATTGCAAAAATCCTGCAGCAGCGTAGCTCCCTAGGCAGAATTTCTTACTCAGCAGTCCAAGCAATTTGCTGCAGTTTTTCTTCCTCCATTTTCAAGCTGCCCAAGGGCATCTCACTACAGAGTAAGAACACCAACACGCACAGCTGCAGCAGAAAAGCACTTCATCTTTTTTACAAGGGTCTCTCCACTTACCATTTCTCAGCAGGTAACCAGGGAGCATGCATCCAGGGCACAAGCCAAGCCTGCTACTCATTTGTACATGTTTTACTACCGACTGCCATCGGATTGCAACTTTACTATCAACTGTCACATGAAAACAAAAATTAACTTTAGTGCACTACACAACTCTCCTTTCTTAATAAGGAAAACCAAAAAACAGAAAAAAGAGTGAAGGATGGAAATTGGTCCTTATTACTTTGCTACTAGCTTACATAAACAGTCATGGACTCTGCTGAAGATGAGAAATCAATGGAACAGAAAGAAGAGCAGACCTATAGGACAGATACGGCAACGACCAGATGAAATATTTCATCATCCCATTCTGAGGTACTTCTTCACAATGATGTGAGGAAATGAATGTACTGAAACATAAACAAGCAAGCTTTACAATCAAACCCTTTCTCCCACTATCAGAAATCCACTTTTCTCTGTAGAGTGAAAGATCCAGACCTCATCATTTCTATATGCTGTAGCTAAACCCAAAATATCCCAGGAAATATGAAGCTTTGTTGCTGTCACATACCTACTGTTTTCTTCCTTACTTTTTTCTCCTCTTACTTCTTATCTTTCTAAATGCAATGTAAAATGACACTTCCTGCTTTTTGGTACAACACAAGAATGATACGTGTCCCAGGCCCATTAAAATTTCTCAATTTACCTAGAGAACCGGTAGCTCACTCAGAAAGTGTTTTAACACTGCCTGAAAGAGAAGGATTAAAATTGTGCCATCTTCCCTTAAACTTTCTCTGTAATCATTCTGAGAGACAATAGCAGGGAGACATACCAGGAGGCCTGTTGCTGACATGGAAATTGATACTGATAACAAGAAGAAAATAACAACCCAGTAGATGGTGCAAGTGCTTACCAGTATATAAAGGTGCTGAAAATTGCCACGCTGATGACACTGAAGGGCAGGAAATGTACTATATAAGCTAAAAGCATTTGCCACTTCTTGTACAAGCCATCTTTACTTTCCTGGTCACTGATAGCACGTAAAGGTGGAACTGGATTAAACATACACAAAATAAATGAAATCATCATTGAATAAAGAGTCCAAGATTTGTTGCTAGTAAAAATGACCTGAAGCAGAAAGACAGCTTTGAGAATCTATCTGAAACATTCTGCATAACCCAGTCTGATTGCTTTTTCTCCCACTATAAATGCAAAACACGCTCCCTGCAGATTGCAAAATTTGGTAAGTTTAATGAAAGAGGCCTAACTAGGCAGCATGCAGGACAGCCTTCTCTTTCTGCAGAAAGAAATCAAAGATATGGAAAAACTGCAGTCACTGGATAATTTCTTGAGGTGCTCTGATCTCAAGGTGATGACAGCACTGTACATTTCCTGCATGAGCAGAAAAGGTTTTAGGGCTGTAAATAGAAACTACTACTGGTCTTAGTATGGCAGCTGTAAGGGAAGCACCATCTAAGATAAATGTAATCATTACATAATACTTGTATCTAATTACGCTTAATTGTTGTCAAAGCTGGTTTGTACTTTCATCCTTTCCATGTCTTTGGTTTTGATCTCAGTTATAATGTTAACTACAGACCTAGACTTTGTCCTGCCTTTATAACACTACACACAGGTAAGTTAAGGGCTCTTGCACAGTTCAGAGGAAAGTCCCCATACATGGGCCAGCTGTAAAAGGGAGAGACAGGGGTCAGGGCATATTCCTTCATTAAGCACAGTGAACCTGGAGCCCCTCTGATGGGCTAATCTGCTTCTGTGCTGCAAAGCTTCACATCGCCTTTGAATTTCATGCTTCTGTATTGACTCTGACATTACCTAAAACTGTTAGGATCTTTTAAATGACTACCTTCAAAGAAGACTTTTTATTAATTACACAATAATAGTGGCAGCAAACCCTGCTGCTTCACGCAATACAGCCCAGAAACTCACAGAGTGCAACAGCATTGAGCATCCCCGTGTAGGGAGGGGCACTCACGCACTGGTAGATTAGCCCCACACGGTCCTGCACAGCCCCTTTTACCAGGTCACTCCTTAGTCTAAGAAGAAAAAATGCTACAAACAGGCCAAATAACAGATTCTGGAGGAGACGCATAATGAGGCCCATCTTATCTCTGGAGAAGTTTCTTGTTGTCCTCCTGAAAATGAAACAAAACAATATATTTGTTAGCTATGACTGACCACGTGTTGGTAGGGTATTTAGCTTTGAACAAATCTTACACACACAATGGCCACAAAGAGGGATTTTTAAAAACAGACAGTGATAAGCACAGTGGTAGATCAAAAAACCAAGAAAGTGCATTTACACATACAGGGGGAAAAGAACTGACAGATTAGGTGATAAGGAAAAAAAAATATATTTATTAAAAAAAAGGAAAGAAAAAAAAGAGTCTTACCGTAAGAGAATCCATAATTTGAACAAGGCACTGGGTGAATCTTTGTTCTTGAACGGTATTGGTGGCAGCTCTTTCATACACTTTGTTCTTTCAATGGCAGCCAGTACTTTGCTAAAGATCTGAGAGGTTTTGTAGGCTGATACAATTACCTGAACCCTACTGTAGGTTTCAAGTTCACGTTCCTTGCTTCGGGTGTCCACAGATGTCAGATCCACTGTAAATTTACAAATTGTTTACCACACATATAATCACTTTCTCTTCTTACCTCTTCCCCTCCTTGCAACTAACCTTTCCTCTTCTCTATCCTAAATCTGCAAAGAAAAAGTCCACTAAAGGCATTCAAGGTTTCTTTTATTGCTCTCATGGTGTTAGCTACTCACGAATGAGTAACTGGGCAGCCATAACAAACCTCTGTGGGACCCTGAAGGTCGAGTCCTTCATCTGGAAATGCAAGGACTGATTGGTGCTGGTCAGACCTTCTCCTTGCACAGCACGAAGCTGTGCCACTGGTGAAGCGCTGCTGCTGCCAAGGATGAGACAGAGCACCAGCTGAGGGTGAGAGTGAAATGAGAGTGAAAAGACCACTTTCTGGTCACATATTTTGCAAGTTTTCTGGTAGATGCTCAGACACAGCTGCCTGATCCTCCTTTGCCCTCTGTCTGCTACTCCATAACCATGGAGTGTTATTTTTCAGGTAGCCCAAGCTCATGCTGCAGAGATGCTGCTCTTTTCTACTTGAGCTTTACGGCATCGTTACACCGGGTTTCACCCACCTCCTTCTCACACATATTTCTGTTTTAACGTGAACTTAGAGGATGTTCACCAGGCAAAACCTCCCTAGCAGGCAGAAAAATATTACTTACTGCTGTGGACTTATAAAAGGTAAATACTTCAGAGAGTTAGTATAGAGCCACGTATACCTGGCCCTGATACCATGAATTCTTTTATTGGCAGATGGGAAATTTGTGTGTGCTCTATGCACAAGTCATAAGGATTCATGAATAATGCTAAAATGCATTAGAATTTCCCTTTTCCCTTAATAGAAAGGAATTATCTAAGGTTTCAAAAACTAGATTGTTGATCTCAGGAATAGCTGTTCTTATGGAATTTTATATCACTTCAACATCTGATAAGAGATCTTTATAGTTATTTATTGCTAAATTTTCTATGGTGCTTAGATTTCAGTTTTACAGTGTTATGCCTACCTTCAAAACACAAACTGAACAAAAGTAGCCCTTGTCCAAGTTTCTTAATGTGTCCTCAAAACCTGAATTAAGCTTATGAATACTTCCCAGTGTTCTGAAAGCTGGAATTCAGCAGAATTGCCTTTAATGATAAATTTATCCAAAACGAAGTCTTCACTTTTGTAAATAAGAACAACCAAAATGCAGGCACACACTTTATAAAACTTGGTGAGTGTGACTTGCTGGAAGTCACACAGGAAATAAATGGCAACCAGGTGTGTTTTAAAAAACACTGACTAATAGATACACCAACTAGCTAATGCCTACCATGCATTTCTACTTTTTTTTTCTATAAACACATGACATTTCAATAATATAATTCATACAACACATAGAATCTATTTTCCTCTGCTGTTGGTGTAAATTATATCAGAATCTGTCCCTTCATTCACATCATTAATTTGCACAAAAAATGTAAACTACCAATTTTCCATAGACTAAATATTCTGATGATTCTTTGCTCTAAACTGTAGTTTTTCCTTTTCTTGTCACATTCAAAGGTTGACATTTGAAGAATGCAGTACTCTCTTTACCAAGCTTTTTAAAAAGTGGGTCTAAATCTCAAATCCTCTATGCTTTTCAAGACTATTCAAATTCATAAAGTCAAAATTATCCTCACTGTCACACCAGTATTTTCAGCTTCATCCCATTCCAGCTTCATGTCAACAACCATCCTCTCTTCTCTCTGAGTTTAGGATGCCACCTAGACAATAGGAAAACACTGCCTTCTCTGAATGTGCCATGTTTCTGAATACAGCTTTTTGAATTGGCTAAATTCCTTTGTTAACGCCTGGCTACTATCATCAGAAATCACCCCACACAATAGATTTAAAAAAAGATAGATAGATAGATAGATAGATAGATACACAGCCAAACACATACACGTATTCTTCAAACATGTCTGCACAGATCAGGTACACACATGCACTGCAGCAAAACCAGCCTATTTTCCAAAATCTCACACTGATGCTTTTTTCTTCATCTTGAACTGGTAAAACCCTACTCTTCAGCTTTTGCCAACAGCTTGCACTCATTGTCTCCTGAAGCATCCACGTGCTCTACTCCAGTAGCTCACCCTGGTATCAGCAACTTCCCAAACTTTCGGAAACCTAAAACTTGGTATCTATGGAAATTGATGCCTCAGCCATCCCAGTGGTTTGGTTCTCCAGGCAACCACTGTTTTCAGTTGCTTGGCATCACAGAGTCTATAAGAGCATAGGAATTTCCATGGCTTTGGGATCAAACTGGTTTTCTAACATCCAGTGGACAGCCATAGGGAGACACAATTAGGAATCCACAGATATCATAAGATTGAGATGCCCTTTTTTATTGGTAGTTTACTCCTTTCTGCTGTCTTTCAGACCTACTGCAAACTTCTGCTATTTTATGGACTCAGTAGAGGATACACAGGCCCAGCCCTCATTTTTCTCTGAGCTGAGAATAATTACGAAGTTGGGGAAGAAATCAAACACGTTTTTATCTCTGGAAAAATGTTAATTCGGGGAAGAAAACAACTTGCTTGTCTAAAGGAAGCCAGTATTTTTACTGAAACAACTTAGACAAACTTACCATAGAAGTCAAAAGGATTTGATTGCTCAGGACAAGAATAGCCACAGTGACTAAAAAATGTGATCATTTCCATAGGGTTCCCACAGAAAACCATTTCTCCAAAGCTCATGATGGCTATTTTGTCAAATAACTGTGGGGAGCATATTAATATATTAAAAATACATACCAAGAAGCAGCACATTAATTCTTGAGTACAGCTACTGTCTTGATAATAGAAATGCTTTGACAGGAAAAATAGTTTTGACACATTCAAACTTCCTTAGTATATTTCTGTCAAAGAAATTTTGTCCTTTCTAATCACACCTATTGGTTGTTATGCAAGATGAAATGTTTGCAGGCTCTTAAAACTAGCAGTTCTCAAAACTGCCAGAGACAGCAGCACACAGAGGTGATCCACAAACAGAAATGGGAGCTGTGGGCTTCTGGCTTCACTTCTAATGCACCTTCACTTACTGACTGACCTCCTTTGGTGCTTAATAGCCCCAGTCTGTAAAATCCCCAAACTGTTGGGAAGATTATCCTGAAGTGCTTAAGGACTTTAACAGCACTGCTCTTTGGCTGAACATCTGCCAGGGCAGGGTTCCCACCAGCTATGATCAAACCATATTTCCAAGGAACCAGGACTGCTTTCAGTCCAGAAAAGCACCACCACTCCCCTCTGTCTTCATGACCACTTAAGCTCAGTTCTGTCAGCCAGGGAAGAGGTGCCTTGCATTCATGTGGTGGATGTGTCAGAGGAGCAAAGTGCCAAACAGTAAAGGGGAGGGAGAAATGCTCTCCCCAGCACAAGCCCTGCAGGGCATGTCTGCCCCACCACATGACCAAGGTACAAGCACAACACTTGACACAAAGAGAAAAAAAAAAAAAAGATTTGATTTTTTTTTTTTTCCTTTCCATTCCAAAGCATGGCTTTATCTGTCGCAAGTTACAAGTGCTACTGAAATATGAATAAAGATAAATAAAGTGCTAGGTTTTACAGTGCCTGCACACATGGCTTCTCCCAGCGTTTTCAATGTGGGGAGCAGCACCACACAGAGGTTAGGCACACAGTCAGTGTGCACGCTACTGCCACTGGCCAGTCTGTGTCCCAAAGTGCCCTGTGACTGTGTGGCACAAAGCGAGAGCTGCACAGTTCAAGACAAGCCTGCATTTATGCAGAAGGGGAGGAAGACAGCCTTTGAAGGCAACTGTACTGGATCTTGTACTTTTATCCTGAAAAGAACCTAGGTACTAAGAATCCCGGTTAAAAAAGCAAATAGTGAGCAGCTATCATTTACCCTGAAGAGTTCTGAGCGAGGCTGATGAATTGTAATAATCACAATCCTGTCTCTGTGGGCGAGCTCCGAGAGAAGCGAAACAATGTGGTTTGCAGTCATGCAGTCCAGCCCTGTCGTTGGCTCATCAAGTAGCATGACCTCTGTGAAATGACAAGGAATAGCATTAAAACTCAGGTCAATGGGGAGCAAATGTTACAACTTCTGCCTCTGAAGCTGATTTGGCAAATAGTATTGAAATTAGTTTACATATGAAGTTCCATGTGCAAAGCAGAGTATGCATAGATACTGCCATGATGTGATCTTTTCATTTCAGTTAGTTTCAGCAGTTCAAATTCAATGACTAGGAAAAGGACAAACTACTGCAGGATGAGGGCATAATAATATTTTTCCAAGTTCAGGTGAAATCTGAAAGTAACCAAAGTAGATTTGATGTATACATCAGCTTCTAAGAACAATAATGATAATTTTCAGCATATATGTATACAGTATTCAGTATACAAATGTAAATATAATTGCCATAATTAGCTAGATGTTATAATCTGTATTAAATCTGTATGTACACACAGAATTTGTTACGAACAAATTAAGAGTTGTTAAAATACAGTATATATAATTCCATAGATGACGGGGGGGTGGGGGGGGTGGTGTATTGAATTTTTTTCATGATTTTATTGCACATGGAAGGGTAAAAGATACAGTCAAATCCATTATTTTTACATAGATGAGATGCAGCACAGAAGAGGGCGGTTCAACCTTGGCCAGGATAAGGAAGGAGGAGAGCTTTCTCTATAGATTTATTTACACAGAATTACTACAATGTTTACTATAGAGTTTCAGAATTACTATAGTGTTTGCTGTAGAGTTTAGTGAACTTACAGAGCAATAACTACACCCAATGAACTCTCCAGGACACACCAGTAGCAGTTATAAGGTTCACTTTACTATTTAAATCCTCTTTTCCAGCCTAGGTATGCAACCTAGCACATCCGCACAACTATGAGGATTCCAGAATCTGATAAATGCAGGCTATATGCTCACTCCATAAGATTCTGGAACCTTCAAGAAACTATTTCAAAACTGAGTGCTGTTTCCCATAGCTAATCTCTTCAATGCTCAATGCTTGCATACGTATGGCTCTAATGCTCTCAAAAAACCTATAAATTAATGTGCTTCAATCAACATTTCATCAATGGGAAAGGCAAGCCCAGAAAGACTTGCAATAGATAAATGCAAGTCTAAACTTAACATTCAGCCTCTAAGAGTTTAAAATGGCCTACTTTCCAGGATCAGCTAATAGATTAATGGCAGAGACACTGCTCATCGTTTTCTGTCTAACTGTTGCTGAATACAAAATATAAACACTTTTGTATTTTAAAGTGATTTATGGAGGCCCATGGTAGGAGCACAATGTGACACTGTTTTGTTTTATTTTGAAAAATCTATGCAATGGTACTTACTAGGGTCTTGTAGTAGCTGGGCTGCAATTGAAACACGACGCCTCTCACCCCCAGAGATTCCCACAAAAATACGGCTTCCGATTATTTTGTCAGCAATGTGGCTGAGACTCAGCTCAGCCATAACTGCATCTACCTGAAAAATTACAGTTTACAAAGACTAAACATAGTCCAATTCAAGTACACTTGTGCAAAATGAAAAAAAAAAAAAAGAAGAAGAAAACCCACATAATTTTAAGCTATAGCTTTCCCAATATAATGCTTGCATCCATTCTAGTTGGAAGGTGTCTGGTTTCATTTCTGTTTGATTATTTTTAACATATTAGTTCAATTATTATTTTTTTAAATTTTATTTTTATGTATTCTGAAATGAGTACAAATTTAGCTTCAGTTGACATTGAGAAGAGCTCAGATGTGGGAGTAGAAGTTAAAGTAGAAAGCATAATGTTCTGATCTGGCTTCCAAAATAAGGGAGAAAAAAAGCACGTCAATTCTGAGTGGAAAGCAGGTGAAGAGACAAGACAGAGAGCAAGAGCCTTTGGTCAGGAATATCCAATTTTTGCTCTCAAGAGAGGCCAGAGTGTCCTTTAATAGACCTGAAAAACACTTATTTTATCAAGAATATAGCTTGTTGGGAGCTTATTAGACCAGTGCTTTTTGTAGCTGTTCTGGTGAGTGAGTGCTGTCCTACAGGAGCCAGAATAGTGTCTAAGTGACATCTACTGTCTATGAGGCTTGCCAGCAGACATGGCCCTAAATACCTCAGATACTTGGGTTTCCCTGCTGGGGAAGAGGAACTGACCTTGATACCAACAGCAGCATCTCCTGCAGCAGTAACTGCTGCAGCTTTGGACCGGAGAGTCTTGTCCCACCATAATGGTGACTCCCTGGGGCATCAGAACAAGCCCCTTGCAGAGGTGGGGAGCACCAGAGACCTCATGTACTACTCCTCAGGAGGATGATTTCTCTCCGCTTGCAGAATGAGGAGTATTACAAGATCTTTTAAGCATAAAACACAGCCATGGATGGAAAGAGCTGGTGGTGACAGCGTTACATGACATCATGTCTGCCTTTCTAGTGGAAGATGATAAAATACAGACCTTCTTTTTGATGATTTTGTTGGAGCATTTCTGAAGAGTTAGCAAAGCAGTGTAGGTCAGAGATTCTTGTATGGTAAGGAAACTTAACAAAGTGTCATTCTGGAAAAAAAAAAAAAGGTGAAGAGGAAGCAGAGTTAGTCCTTTAGTAATTAAGATCTTTCCCCTGTTCTCACAACCTTCATTCATTCATAAAATTTATTAAGTGCTCTGCACCAAATTTACAGTCAGATTACATTATTCCATTACACTAGCAACTTTACTTTCTTTACATGAGAGGAAGCACAGTGAACAAAAATAATTGTAGAAATTAACCTGTGGCACATAAGAGAAGCAATCTCTAAACTGTTCCCTCTTCAGCTGACGTCCATTCACATACACTTCACCAAAGAAATTTTCTTTATGTCCCAGTCGTCCTGATATTGCATCCAGAAGTGTTGTTTTCCCAGATCCTTTCAAATAAAATAAATTAATCACGTGATGAGATGAATTTTATGATTTCAAGAGCCATAGCCTCTCTTGGATGGAGATGTATGAAAAGAAGAAAGTGCTTTTTTTCCTCAATAACATTAAAATAATAATGCAGCTAGTTAAGGTGAAATAAATGGGAAACCTACAATGCATGTAAATTAGCATGTAATTAATACAAATTCACACTTCATAGTGAAACATTTGGGTTTAGAAGTAACCTTATTTTTTATTGAAATTATAATTGTTAGTTAGACAACAGAAGATTGAACTCTGAAAACCAAGCACCAGAGTTTTCCAAAGCAGAGGTTAAAATTAGCTGCAATTTCATTACTTGAAAGAGATACCTCAGTCACATTCATACCACTGTAGAAGTTACTGGTATTAACTCCAATCATATATCTTTTTCAGTACTGGAACAACTTACCAGAATTTCCTAAAATCCCCATAATCTGGCCACTCTCTATGTGAAATGAAACATCCTTAAGTATTTGCCGGGTCCATTTTTTATGATATAGAGAAACGTTCCACCATGGGCCAACACGTTCTCTTAGAAAACAAATATAAAAAAGATGAAACAGAAAAGATTTAAAACTTTGCAGCAAGCAAGAGAACGGTTTGTAACTATTTGCATGTAACTATTTGGATGGGAGCCTGCAAGGATTTTAAAGTGTTGGGAGGAAAAACAAAAGGAAAATGAACTTTTCTCCTCCCCGCTCCAGGCTTTAACTTTTTAACTTCAGTGTTATGTGGAAGGCACAGATTTTTCAGAATGACTGCTAGGAAGCACAATCTCTGAAAATCTTTTCAAAAGCATCTCCTTCAGAGACATGAAGAAGTACTGGTGAACGCCCTGGAGGACAAACCAGCTCTGCCTCCCTCATGCCCTCTAGCCTGTGGTGGGTGGCCCAGCACCATGAGGCCAGCGGCTGGGACATGTCCCTGGGCCAAACCCACATCCAACCAGTCTCAGGCCCACTCCTCTCGGTCCCTGGGGTCAGAGCAGCTCCCAGCAGGCAGGGTTCCCGCCACGTTGCTTTCCAGGCCCTACCTGACAGTGTAGGAGACACCTCGGACACTGATGCTGTCAGAGGGCTGCACCGGGGCCTTCAGCTGGCCTGTCTGCCCACTGCCGCTGCTCCTCTCCAGGGCGGGAGACCCTCTGCTCGACATCTTCAGGTGCTGAGGCTCCACAGGCTTGCTCTCTCCCTCCCTCATGCTGCTGGCCAAGTGCCTGATGCTGCCACCACCATGCCTCCTCCCCTGGCACCGGGCAGGGGCAGCTTCCCGCTGTCCCCAGGTCAGAGCAGGTCACTGTCCCCAGCGACGACCACCCAGGGAAGCGCCTGAAAGAAAATAGAGGGGGGTTCAGTTCTTTCTTTTTCCTGAGAACAACTGATAGGCGGTTACCTGAAGCCACTATCTGATGTACCTTTAGCCCGAGCTATTACTGTCCCCAGAGGAGGGGAATATTTCCCTGTCCACAGGGTCACATTAGCTGCAGAGACACAGCTTGCCAGGAGAAATGGTGCTGTGGTGAGGGTGCCTGGAAAGGGCTGAGCTCAGGTCCAAGAGGAGACGGATTTGCACAGCCTGCAAAGAGCCAACAATCAAACCACCTGAAGGGAGTGAGACTTTCCAGCGCCAACATGAAGGAAGCCCCTGAAAACGTCTCTCTGGACGGTGCTGGCTGGAGCCAGGTTAGTGAGACCTGCGGGGAGCGGGGAGGGAGCCCCTGGGGCTCAGCCGTCCCACAGCTCCAGTGCTTGGCCAGGAGCCTGGAGAGGTGGGTGGCCAGCTTGCCAACCAGGCTTTCGCAGGCAGCAAGCCCTTGTCTCCTCCACCTCTGAAATGGGGAGCAGAAAGCGTCCTCACCCCCAGCAAGAGCGTAGTGGGGCAGAGACCAGGTGCCATCTCAGCTGTGCTCAGATGCCACAGTGGTGGGGCTGAGAGAGGGGATCTTCAAATACGTGGATGGAGCAGAAAGTCCCTGAACGTGGCCAGGACTGCCTTATCTCAGGACATGCCTTTGGGCTGTAAAAACTTTTTTTTTTTGGTGGGGACCACCTGCTTTTTGCAAAATTAAGTTCAAGGTGAGTGAGAGCACAGAGTGCTCTAGCAGTGGGGGGAGCTTGGAGGGTTTTAAGATGGCTTTTCAGGCTGCTTGGTGTCATGCTGCTTTCCACTGTGTACTGAGACTGAAAAGATCATTAGCCTCGTTTGCTGTGTGGGTAGGAGGTGCACAGAAAGGCTGTGGTCACCATCTGCCAAAGATACCACAGGCAGGGACAGGGTCTGCGAGACAGGGAAGAGGTACACGTTTGCCTTGGCTAGGAAATGAGTCTGAACTCGTAGGAAAGGCACAGGGAGAGATATGGCTGTCTGGAGTAAAAACTACAGGCTTGCACACAGAATTAAACTCGGAACCAGAAAGTTGCCTCAGCAAAGATTTCTTAATCGCACTTAGATACAAAAGCTTAACGAAGCCATGTAGAGGCTCTGTCAACTCATATCTCAGAACACCAAGTTCCGGTTGACAAACTGTGAATTTAAAAGATGAAAGAGGAGAAAGAGAGACTGTACTCCTGGTCATACACCTTCTTGTTCATAAAGCCTCTAAGTTAAGGCGTCTCTGTGGAATTCGATATCTGTCAGTGATATCCCAGTGAACCTTAATTTCTAGCTGCCATAACTTAGGAGTTTCCATATGCACCATTTGGATCCAGTAGACTAACGTTGCAGAAGCATTTCAATTTCTCCTCAAAAATAGAAATAAGAGTCAATCTCTTTATGCTGGCATGAAATTCATCTCCATCTTGAAAGTGATCCCATTCAAACTGAAAGTAAATAGAAGAGCAGGGCATAGCATGTTTGGCCCTCACACATGCTGCCAGAACAAAGTACGTTTCACGCTGATTAACAGATAACTCATTTCAACCCTTCAGACTCCTCCACTACAGTAACTTGTCAACAATACTGTTCTATCCCATAAAATATACTTCTCTTTCTGCTTTGCCTTTTCTGAATTCAAATTTGAACAGCACTTTAAGTATTGTAATTAACTATTATAACTAACCTAATAACTCTTGCAGACCAAGGCCCAGGACAGTATTTTTTGCTCTGAAGAAGATAACAGTCTGTATTTCACATACAGTGGAAAATCAAACGTTCTCGAGGTCAAAGAACTCAACTACCAGGTAAAAGTTGTACTTTATATCTTCTCTTCAGCAGGGACGATATCCAGCAATATCTGTTTCTATATGCAAGTCATTTTAAAAGCTGAACAAAATCGAAGTTCACAACACGAATTCACATGATCGTTGCACAGTCATGTGCAAAACACAGAGGTTTTGTAAGGAGAATCATGCCCTTGGCTGCAATATTGACAGCAGGCTAGACTCTCCGTTGTAAATATATCTAGTAAATCTAGGGGATGAGACAGGAAAAGAGGTTTGTTGTTTCTAGGCTTTGTTTTTTCTCAGTCTTGACAAAAATTATTCCTCTGAGGGCTGAGGCGGACGGACTTTCTGTTCAGCTAGGGATGTCAGGAGCCCTTGCTGGCAAGAATAAGCATGTGGAAGGAGACAAGGAGAGGATAACAAACATAAGGAGGATTTCAGGGATACAGTGAAATTTTTCATCTCTACTTCAGGTGCCATGGTGGCAGTAAGAGACTTCACAATTTTCAGTTTTGAGTAATTTAAAATTGTATATAAACATTTTTAAAAATTAAAGTTTACAACAGCAAGAAATTACTAAATAAACAGAGGACAGAGATAGCTTTAGTGTTTAATAGGAATAAGAAGCAAAGTATGGAAACCATACTTGGCTGGAAAATAACTTTCTTCCATGTATTTATGAAGATTAACAATATTATTTTAACATATTCTGTGCTTGTAACATCATAACTTCAAAGGTATTTATTGCTAAATTGTTTATTGTTGGAATTGAAGGGACTTGTTTCTTCCTTTGTTAGGTTAACATGGCATCCCAGATTCCCTGGTATGAAAGCCTCGCACAGATGAAAATGCCAGGGACCTGGAAATCGGATCCCCGTTCTCGTGTGTCAGTAATTCAGAATCTCAATTTAAAAGTTCAAAGTGGTCAGATGCTAGCTATTATAGGAAGCACTGGTAAGAGCAACCTATTTTCATGATTTGCCCAACTCTTACCTAAAACATACACAGTCAAGAAAATTCTCTGCAGTCTTTTGAAATGCAAAATCTAATTGAGAAGCAACTATTTGAAATGTCCCACTTATACTTATTCTTTAGAATGTATGAGGAAACAAAGAATGACACTGGGGGGGAAATTAGAATTTATGTTCAAAACCAATTTTGTTATGACTTGTACATACTTGCTATTTGTTCCCTGAGTTGTAGTGGGGTATTTTTATAACTATGGCCTGCAGTCTCAGTTCTGCTGGATATGAATCAGCTTCATGGTTGAGATTCAAAACAGGCCAGCTGCAGGATCTTACCCAGTAACACAGGAGACAAATAAGGCCAGATCCCGTAAGAAAGATCGGTGTCAACTTGCATAGCATACAGGATATCCCTTCAGATTGAAGCAATTCTAACAGCCTTTTTGATTAATTAAGAGAAACTTACGGAGAAGATAGTTGCTCTTCTGCTTGGCTTTAAAATGGGTCTCTCTTTTCTCACATCTTATTTTTTCCCTTTCATTTTCTGGTGGGACTGGTTTCATCTTCTCCATGGTGAGGCTGACTAATGGAGAGATGGCCTTTACCCCATGTGGTTAGTTGAGTCATCTGGGGGGATAAGAAGGAGACACATGACCTGTTAAACTGAAGTTAAAAGTACCCATACTTTGGAGGTAAAACTCCCCCATGCTGTGTCTCCACTAGATTCTTACATCAGGGTAGCTCCGTGATTCAGCGAAGACGTTCTCTCTCAAAGGTAAGGTATATTTGCCAAAGAAGTTTTAACTTTATTTCTACGAAAGAGGTAGAATTCCCATTTCCATGGGAATTTTTTCTTGGCACATATTCTAAATGCAACTGAAGTTATACCTTAGAGATTCTCCTGATAATAAAAGGAAAAGCTTCTGATGAAAAAGTATATTGAGTTATAGATACAGCACCCTTGTAAGGTAACATACACTGAGCACAAACCCCTTTCAGCAAACTAGTCAAACTATTATTAAAATTGTTTATCATCTATTTTATCAAATGCCTTAGTAAAATGGTTTAAACTGCTTATGGGTTTCACACTGTCAATGGCAATCAGTATGTCACTCTTAAATAGAGCAATATGTGTTTTACAGATGGATGGGTTTAAAATGTATATATTAAGAAATAAGCATGGAGTTAATCTTTCAACAAGGAGACTAGAAATACATGACATCTAATCATAATAAGAGAGCTCTGTGTGTTTACATACAGTATCATACAGCAAAAAGGAAAAATTCATTTGCTATTTAATTCCAAATCAGGTTTTGTCTTCATTGTTTCACTTTTCTTACCTCTGAGCATGAGACAGCTTTTCTTAATTATTTAAATGACTTTTTGTCTTATTTAAGTCATAATAACTTTTATTTCAATCATGATTTAGATTCTTATTGTGTGCATAATCATTCAGCACCTTAGTCATTCAGCTGTTCCAGCTGCCGTTCCTGAATTCACAAATCCCTCCACAGAGCAAGCTCTTGCCTGGCGTTTAGGTGCCAGCCTTGCAGCCAAGCACAGGGTACCACCTTTCACCTGTGTTCCAAAAGTGAAAGAGAGGTAACGAGAGGTCAAAGAGACTGCTTCTTGAGTTCATGGCTTATCAAAGGTCAAAGAGACCATGCTTCTTGAGTTCATGGGCTTATCCTCAATGCCCAACTACCCAATTCTGCTGAGAAAATACAAAAGTTACAGCCACATACTCCATTCCAGAGCAGAGAGATTTCCTGACCATGAGCTTTGGAAAACCTTTGGGAAGAGCTGGGGAAAAGACATTAAAGACTGAAAACTTCTATTATCTGTCTGTGACTAAATCACTTTTCAAAATGATTCCTTAGCAATTAATTTGATTTTCCATTTATTTTTTTTTTTCTAGCTGGCGGAAAGACATCCTTGCTTGACGTGATAACCTGCCGGGATCACGGAGGCAAAATCAAGTCTGGTCAAATCTTGATCAACAACAAACCCAGCACTCCCCAGCTCGTTAAGAAATGCATAGCGCATGTGCGGCAGGATGACCGACTGCTCCCCCACCTGACTGTCAGAGAAACACTCCTCTTCGTTGCCAAACTGCGCCTTCCAAAGGGTTTTTCAGACTCGCAAAGGAAAAAAAGGGTAATTAAGCTGCTGGAAAAATGAAGTTGTCAAAAATGTGTCTGACAGGAATTCTCCAAGAGATCCTGCGTGCTTGGAGGCAGAGCAGCTAATCTGGCATTTTTCTATGTAGATTATGAATTATAAACCTTTTTCTTCTTTCCAGCAAGAAACCAGCAATTGTTCCAAAGTTCATAAAAAAATGACAATCTAGAGAGGCTGAAAGAAGAACTAAATTGCTGATCGCTGAGCCTTTCTTAATGTTATCTCTAAAATCAAGATTTGTTTTCAAGTGTCTCTTGATCAGATGGCACTGAAACATCCAGAAGAATTTTAACTACATTAATTGTGTTTTCAGCTTTAACTATGCGCAAATCTACAAATAAACTCCTGCTTTCTCTCTTTTGCCCTTCGTATCCCCCCAGGTAGAAGCTGTTATAGCAGAGCTCCGCTTGCGCCAGTGTGCAAACACCAGGGTGGGCAACGAGTTCCTCCGTGGCGTTTCGGGAGGGGAGAGAAGGAGAGTGAGCATCGGTGTGCAGCTGCTCTGGAACCCAGGTGAGCAAAGCCCTGGCACTTTCCCTTGTGCCCACTGTGGGAAACGGGGCAGCAAATGAATACGGGAGCTTTCAGGGAAGAGTCATAGACCCAGCTGCCCCTGGGGCACCTTGACAAGTTCATACTCGGGACACTTAATGGGTCTTGCATCACCCTCTGGCAGAGCTAAGCTCTCCATAGCAAGGTGCTGATCTGTTTGTTTAAATTGAAATCAGTGCCGATCAGAGATAATAATGTAAATCTAAAACCATCATCACACAGACTACTGAAAGTTGCCTGAAGTCACCCTCCCAGCAGTGCGCTGGTTTGTCTGTATCAGCATTGAGGTTTTTATCTCACCACATGCCACAAGTTACTTTGGAAGGCTGCCAGCCTACGACAACATCTGGATTGTTTTCCTTTCCTCCAATTTACATGTGCAATGTTAACAGGGAAGGTCATTTTCCTGGCTGCATGGTCAGACATTGTGGTCTTGTGCAACTCATTGACGTGGCTGGCTCATGCCGCAGGTGAACTAGAAATTTCCATCATCTTCAGCAGAAGCAAAAACATGAGGCTAAATCCACAGTTCATTTTGCAGGATTGCATCCCCTCTCTGTTCTTATACCTATCAAAAGGACTCCTAATCTTGACTGAGCCTCTCACTGAACAAGATTTCCCATCAGCTCTTCTACTAGGAAATGGAGCTGAAAATTCTCTGCTTGCATAAAGCTGTATTTTTGCAATTACTGGGAAAGCAGAAATCTTTTTTTTGTAAGAAGTCATGCCCAGGAATAGATGTACTGGTACTGAAGGAAAAACATAGTTAGTTCTGGGAAAAACTAAGTAAAACTTTCTTTACATTTCAAACATGTTATACCCCTCAGTACAGAAACCGTGTCTGTGTGCAGACATTGCCTTGTGCCGATTGAGGCTATAAAGTTCTATAAACAACACAAACACTGCAAAGTAATAAAACACTTTCAAGTTTGTAACAATCAATCAACTGAAAAGCAAACACAAAAAATCCAAACATACCTATCTTCATATATATGTGCAAATAGGTGGAAAATACAGCACAGGCTGGGAGGAGGAGGAGCTGTCTAAATTAATACTGTAAATTATTAAATTAATAATTTACACATTAATAATGCAAGAGGTTTAAATATTTAGGCTAGAATATCCTTTCAGTAAGTGGGATACAAAACTAGTACTACTGTATTAATTAATATTCACATTAAGAATATTAAGGGGAAGAAATTTCTATTGTTGAATATTATGTGATGCTGGTATGAAGTATACTTTGGACTTTAAAAAAAAAGGAATATATCAGTGAGAATTCATGCACTAGCATCATTTCGCTTAGAACATATTTTTCAAATCAAACATGCTGCTTTCCACAGCTAAACTTATTGTCTTTGGCAGGAATACTCATACTTGATGAACCCACATCTGGACTGGACAGTTTTACTGCACATAACCTTGTGATAACATTATCCAGACTGGCCAGAGGAAACAGATTAGTTCTTCTTTCACTTCATCAGCCCCGCTCAGATATCTTCCAGCTGTTTGATTTAGTTCTTCTGATGACTTCTGGAGTCACTGTCTATTCTGGAACAGCTAGAGACATGGTCCAGTATTTCACAGAACTAGGCTATCCCTGCCCAAGGTACAGCAATCCTGCAGATTTCTATGGTTAGTATCAAGTGCTGTCATAAAAAAAGGTTACTGGAAATCATTTGCTTTTGTAAGTGTATCGGCTAACATTGGGTTTTATTGACCATAACTGTCTTAGAAATGCCTTATAACTGACTCAAATCAATTCTGTTCAGGTTTTAATATGATCCTTATTTGTCAGTATAGGAAACGTAACAAAAACAAGAGGTATGGACAAAATCAATTTTCAATAAGCCTCCTTCTAACCCTGCCAAATGTGACAACTCTTCCACAAGTTTAGCATGTTTATTCCCATGCTTTAGCTGGTTGAAACTTTTACCTACACTGAGAAAGACATGGGTGAACTCATCAATTGTTTTCTGTAGCCAGTTCTCTGTCTTCTGAATCAAGAAATGTAGGAAAAAAAGTTTCTCAGGATGAGAAATAATACACACCTGTAACAGCAAATGGGAAAGAGGAATGCTGTGAAGGGAGAAAACCCAAACTCAGAACAGCAATCCTTTTATTATTCTTCTCAAAGAAATTTAACTACGTGGTTCCAAATCCATTCCTCTTCTGGTTTTGCAATGCGCAAAGGGAATCTGGCCCTGTTAATCTAACAGGAGTAGTCTCTTACCAGAGAGGTTGGTTCAGTTCCAGCCCTTCAGTCTTTGCACTCAAGTTGGCTGGGAAACCTCACAGAGCCACCAGCCTCAGTGCTCTGGAGTAACCTCTTCGGCTGTGCCTATGTGGCAGGCGGTGTCAGCTCCTATCAGCTGAGCAAAGATAAACAGAAGTTAGCCTCAGTGCCAAGCCCTGCAAGAAGACCTTTATCACCACCACCACGGTTCACAGTAGTCCTTCTTCTCAGTCAAGCACAGCCTCCAGGAAGGCTTGCAGCACCCCCATATAGGAGTGGAGAATATGAGGCAGTCCTGGGGAAAACCTGTAGCTACAGCCTGTGGTTAGAGAGATAAACCCCTATGACATGGATATGACAGGGATGAGAAGGGGAGCTGGAAGATCATTCAGCAGCAATGCACAGAGTCAGTACCCATAGAAAGAGAAGAGAAATATGGTCAGCAGGAAGGTGGAAATGGGACAGGATGGTAGAGGATGCCACAGGAAGGAGCACCTGATGGAAACAGACAAATGCTGGCTGTGTGTCAGACAGAGAAACAGAAGATCACGGCAGAAGGAGAGGGGGGGATGTAGGGTGGGTGGCAACTCATTTCTTCTTTCATGAACTTCTGCTGAAGAGAGTCTGAACAGAGATGGTGAGCCTAATGCAAGTAGTTATGAAATGTGCAGCACCAGTGCTCTCAGCAAGCATCGGCAAAACATCAGGTATTTTCACTCTACACTGAAGGTCAGCATTGGAAAAATAACAGTAAAAATTTAGATTTAAAAAAATAGATTTTTTAAATAAAAAAACAGTGCTAAGGCAACTAGTGTTGCTCCTACTATGCTGTCCTTGGGTAATGTTCTTCATGGGCTTCCTCAGTATCAGGTAAAGTTTATGGCACCTCTGTATAGATACAAAAGAAGACAGTAACTATCATTTTACAGATGGAAAAAAACCTATGTGATTTAAGTCAAGGCCACATAATGGATTGTAAATGCCTACATGCCAGGAAGGAAATTCAAATTGTTTATTCTCAGCACTCCTCTTAAGCAACTATTAAATTTAGAAAAATCTAAAATAGTAGTTTACAATATTATGGTAATAAATTATTAAATAATTAAATCTCTCAGTGATTTGTTGAATGACTAGATAAGAAACATCTCCCAAGACAAAATAGACATTAAAAATCTGTTTGTCTCTAACTACCTAAAGTAATTGATAAAGTTTTAACCATTGTAGGTTAATGCATACACAAAAAGTCTTACTGTTTGGTTGTGATGAAATCTCTGATTCTAAGCACATCATAAAGTTATCACACCTGTAGCATATAAACTCATGTCAAATAATGTCTTGCAGTTGATTTGACTAGTATTGATAAACAGACCACAGAAAAGGAGATGGAAAGCCAAAAAAGAGCAAATACTCTTGCCAACCTGTTCCTAGAAAAAGTCAAAAATTTTGATGATTTCTTATGGAAAGTAACCGAAGATGACAATGTTGCAACCACATTCAGCAAGCAAAGGTAAAGAGAAGTGTGTTGTACAGCAGATCAGGAACAACAGCTACAGCCTGTGCTAATTTCAACTTTTTCTCTTTTGGACAGGTCCCATTTAAATTCAGAAGAGGCTATCAATATGCCTCACCAGTCCAGTGACCAGTTACCGGGAGCCTTAAAGCAGTTCACTATATTATTAAGGTAACTTATCTCCAGCTTCAACAGTTATGTACTTAAAGCATAAGAAAGAAGCATAAAATGACAACTGTGTGTGTGCTGACAGTGCTAGGCCTGAGCAAGCCGTAGAGGAGAGGTGATGCTCTACAGGCTCATCCCAGCCCCACGAGCAGGACAGCAGCCAGATGTCAGGATTGCCCCCACCTTTCTGCCCCAGGGCTCCTCTTCCATACACAGCCAACCTCAGGCTCACATCACTGGGAGCCACGGCCTTGAGGAGCAGCAGGAACCTCTAGCCTCAGGAACCTGCACCCCAGTTTTGGGTACTGCAATCCCGATCTCCATCCTGAAGCCTGGGGACTCAGTCATCAGCAAGCCCAGGAAGCCTCATGGTAGGCCTTGCCATCGTCACACTTCTGCCTCAGATTTGAAGCCAGGAGTCTTCACTGATTACAGCCAGCATTGATGGGAGTTGTAGTTGGGTCTCATACCTGTGCACAATCAAGAAGCACAATCAACTGGTTTAATACATGCAGAACATCAGCACCAGTATCAGCTACTGTTAGCCTATGCTACAGGTCCTTAACAAAGAGACTTCTATAATAGAAGAAGTAATTGCTTCTGTGACTCCAAAATTAGACCATCCCATCCACATTGCCTTCCTTCAAGACTTGGAATACTAGGCAGCTACAGAAGTTCAATTGCTTTCATTAGGTAAAATCCTTCACAGAACCAGACAGCCCAACTCCTGTCCTACTCAAAGTCAGCAGGTTCCACAAAATTAGCAGAGCATTTGGGGCAAGGTATCTGAATGTAAGTGCCATTAGTAAGTACTGTACCTTATGGTCAATGTTGCTGTTTTCCTAGTCGTCAAGTCTCCAATGACTTCAGAGATCTTTCAACGTTATTAATCCATGGATTTGAGGCCCTTCTCATGTCATTATTAATTGGATTTTTGTACTATGGCCATGACAAATCCGGACTCTCTATTCGTGACACAACAGCACTGTTGTACATGATAGGTGCACTAATCCCATTCACAGTGATTTTGGATGTTATTGCCAAATGTAAGTGTCAGTTCTCTTGTGAACGTTTAAGCAATCAAAATCAGAAAATTCCAGAAAATCAATGAAAAATTATACTTATTAATGCAACCTTAGGATGAAAGTAACCTGTTTGTTCCTACCCTGCAGGTCATTCGGAAAGAGCTATGCTTTATCATGACTTGGAAGATGGAATGTACTCTGTTAGCCCATACTTCTTTGCTAAGGTAATCAGTTTTGTTGCCAGGAAATACAAACAGCTGGCTTTAACATTAAAAACCACAAACCAACCAAAGCCTTCTTGTATAAATGATCACATCCATATCAGACTTAGTTCTTTTGTGTCTGCCAGCTAAGGCTATCGTTCCTGCTTCCTTGGCATTAATGGATTAAACCTCACACTACCTTAGATGTGTTGCCATAAGTCATGGCTGAGATCCCACCCGCAGAAAAGCCAAAGAAGAATCTTTCACTGGACTGTTTGGCCAAAATTTGAGAAATCTCAAACTCAAATTTACGGATTTAAACAGTTTTACGTACCTGCATATTTCATTTGCTGGAGCACCTTTGAAAGTTTGATTACACGTCTTGATCTGTAAAATAAAATATTCTCATTAAATGCTAAAACAAAGGGTAAAACAGAAATGACAAGACACCAACTGTGACATTTCCAGTGGCTGTTTGCACCTTTACTGGTCAGAGACAAACAACTGTATTAAGTGCATTAAAAGCCAGAATTTCTAGAAATAAATTTAGAACTTTTAAAATGTCATCTTCTTTTTCACCAAGGGTTTAGAATAATCTCTTCTTTGTGATGTTGCCACTGTTAGATGAGTTCTGCCTGCCATGGCATCTGTAATTTAGGTTTCCATTTCTGCACAAGATTTTAAATGCTTATTAGTGGTTGCCAGAGAAAAATATTCTTTGCATTGTGTCACAAAGATTGCACATTATTCACAGAGAAATCGATGTAATTTGTTACAACCTTAGTATTAGAGGATAGTAGCAATCCTCTTTGGAAGAAATAATCATAATACTCTCTATACGTATCTTTAGATATTTGAGACAATCCTAAGCATGTTTTTGTTTTACAGCGAGTTAAAGAATTACAAACTGGAATGCTTTTGGGACAAAGCAGGGAAGTGATCAACAGCCAATTCTGTCTCAAATTTGATCTCACACTAGATTAAACCAAATTTGGACTAAACGTACATTTTCCATGAGTCAGTAATAGTATTACTGCTATCAAGCACACCAGTTCTCAGGGAGAGTGTCTAAAATTCTTAGAAGCTGCCAAACTGTAATAAAACAAGACATCTAATCTGTAACAAGAATCCTCTCAATTTAACAATTAGCTACAGGAATTGTCACAACTGGAGAAAAAATTAGTGCGGATTTCAGTTTCTGTTGCGGATTGGTTTTGCATGACACTGACAACACCTAACAGGGAAATGGTTACATTTTAAGGGAGTATTTCCTATATGTTTTATAAACAGTCCATAAGTACGTTAAGGTGCATCTCAGGTAGTTTTGTAATTATAATTTAACTTATCCTCTTTTTTTTTTTTTTTCTTCCTGAACAGATTTTGGGGGAGCTCCCAGAACACTGCGTTTTTGTTATAATTTACGGGGTTCCCATCTACTGGCTGGCAAACCTCATTCCTGAGCCAGAACCTTTCCTGCTGAACTTCCTCTTGGTGTGGCTGGCCGTATACAGTGCCCGGGCGATGGCACTTTGGGTGTCAGCGCTGCTGCCCACCTTACAGCTCTCAGCCTTCTTCGGCAACGTCCTTTTCACATCATTCTACCTGAGCGGCGGCTTTGTGATAAGCTTGGAAAACCTCTGGACAGGTAAGACAGGGCTCCCACCATCCCTCCAGACTGGAACATCCATGGTTTCCATGGCTGTTGTGAGGTCGAATGAGTCCCCTGCAGGAAAACTCAGCTTTATTCCTACTTTTGCAATTATCTTCTGGGGTAGCCGTGGTGGAGTCAGGCCGTTCACTTGACATCAGTGTCTCCAGCTGAAAATCAGGTAACAAGAAGTTTGGTCAAAAAAAGCACTGCTGAAACGCTCGATTCCTACATGGGTGCTGAATTTTTCAGTAAAAAGAATTCTATCCAGTAGATAAAGCTTGAGCTCCAGTGAGTCTTAGCTGACAGTGGAGTTTGATGGATATGGATATTAGCTCTCTCCTAATTTTCCATCTCTACATAATAATGTAAAATTTAGCTGCCTTTTTTTCCCAATAATAAACTGTCATATGTTTAAAGCATCTCATCAGAAAATTAGACAAACCTGCTGTATTTGGCAGCAACACAGCAGTTTTTGAAGTCTCCAGTAAGTTTTGTGTATGTATATCAATTTCTTTCTTTCTGCTGATTTTTTCCAGTTCCGTTTTGGGTTTCTAAAATCTCTTTTCTCAGATGGAATTTTCAAGGCATGATGCAAATTCAGTTCACTGACCACACGTTTGAAATGACTGTTGGAAATACTACATTTCAAGTACCAGGGAAACTTGTAAGTCACCAATAAAAATTCTTACAATCACTTGATAACTAATTAGAATGCTCTTTATACGCCTGTTGTATTTAACTAGATGATGTAGGCCTCGGATTTGGCAAGCACTAAATCAATTACATGAAGACACGTTACACTTGGCGTATTTTAAATTTGTCCCTACAGGTATCACTGCAGCAGTCACTCCTTTCATCATCTTCTTAGCGGAAAAAGAGAAAAAGAAAAGAAAAAGGAGAATAGAGGGCAGCTATTTTCTACACAAGCCTCAATTACGTGCTCGCTGAAATTGTTTGGCAGCCAAACTGTGTTCCTCTGAAACCCCCCAGCCTCCAGATAGAGCAGAGCAGTAGCCAGCTCTCAATCCACTCGGAAAGTCACATCCAGCTGGAAACTAAGGAGGGGGGGAAGGTGGCAGGGGCCAGGGAAGCTCACACCTTGAACTCACTTCAAACGTCAAATTTTTGTGCCTACTCCTAATTTTGCATTATCCGTGGTTGCAGGTCACTCACGCCCTGGACCTGGACTCCCATCCCCTCTACGTAAGCTACCTCGTCCTCCTCGGTATCGTTTGCAGCTTCCTGCTTTTATACTATTTGTCTCTGAGGTTCATCAAGCAGAAATCACACCAAGACTGGTGACCGCAAACCCCGCAGAGGAGGCAGCGGGTTACACAGCCTCCCTGGCCCGACACCGGCGAAAGCCCACGAACTTGTTTTTTCGGTCGCCTCCTCGGCAGGTCCCTGCCGGGAGCGCTGGTGAGGTGGCCACAGGATGGCAGCAGAACTCCAGCAGTCGGAAAACAGAGCCGGGCTCCTCCACAGAACCTGCAACCAACTGGGGGGCTTCAGCCTGGGGCTGGGGTTTTCGTTGGTTTTGGGGTTGTTTGGGTTTTTGGGGTTTTTTTTTGGTTTTGTTTTGTTTGCTGGTTTGGTTTTGTGTTATCATTTGTTTGACTCGGGGGTTTTATAGGTCACAAGATGCTTCTGAGCTCTCCACACCTCCAAGTGTTCTGAGCTACAGGCCACTGCTACAAAGGGGCGCATCCGGCACGGGTTGTACCAGCTGGTGTCCCAGCCCATAACGTTTGACCGTACAGCGATCCCAAAAGTGATTCAAAGAGCTCTGAGGGAAGCTCTGAGGGATCTGCACGGGGAAAACACGACTTTCTGGAGCACGGAGGACATCCAGCACTCATTAGGACAGCGTAGAGGAAAGCGACGCAGAAGGTTTCACTGGTGCTTCAGGGGAACGTGCAAGGATGGAAAACACAACAGCTGATGGTGCTGCCTTGTTTCTACTGGCTTAGGTGTCTAAAGGCTTTGCTCTCCTGTTCCAGTTCAATACTGCTGGTGCCCCCAAATGGGCATTTTCTCCCTGTACTGATGATTTCTTTTAACGGATAATTTTCTCTCACCTTCTTGATCACCCATGGGCTGCTATTAATCACATATTTCTCCACGTGGCAATACAAACCACAGCAATTTGCCAAGTTTGGTTCCTAAGATTCTCGGGTGGAAAGTACCAACTTGCCCCTCCAGTAATTAAAAAATCTAACAGCGCAGCCTACAAAATGCTTTTAATTGTGCAGCTAGTTATGCTCAGCCTTATTCACAAATACTCAGAAAAACAAATGGCTGTAATTCACTCACAGTCGTGGCAAATGCACATACAAATTAGGTGCATGGTTGTTGCAAGCATTTTATCAGTTTAGCTTGCTTGAGTTTAAATGCTTGGATGCATATCTCTGTGCTTCTATACAGAGACCCAAAGCACATCATCTACTCTATTTTCATTTACACATTCCACACAGTGGAAAACTGGTGTAATCGGCTATAATGTTCCAGATACAAATTTGTATTTTTTTTTAAATCTGTTTAAGAAATAAGACTGGAAGAACATCGATATTTTATTATTGTATTTGGCAATCAGGGCTGCCACATTTACTTTCCACAGGTTCCACGTGGTATTAAATTCCCAGTCAGACCCTCGTCGAAAGATGTTAAGCAGGTCTGATAAAATAACAGCTTCAGCCCCCAGCAGCTGTAGGAATCCGAAACACTCCAAGGTTTTTCTAAGGTGAATTCTACCACTTCTGTCTGGTTCTGCTGCATTTGATTTTGAAAAAACCCACTTGATCTGATCCTAGTGCCATTTTGAAATCATCAGATTTTCACTGCGTTCTAATGGCAAAGCCAATTCTTTCAGTCCAATTCAGCATCATTAAATTGTCAGAATAGCAGCTTCCTGTTTGATTCTTAATTATTCCTTTTTATTATATTTAAGACACTTAATTTTTTTTAAAGTGGTTTACTCTTCTTTGTAATGATCTGTTGTGATTAGAATCTCTTTTATATTACACTGAAGTTTTAAGGGTATATATTGGTACTTCTAGTCTAAACCTCTATTTTCAAGGTATTTAGAGGATTAAATTCTAGGCTGACTCTCTGTTGTGAATTCACTTTGATGTTTAATAAAGAAAGGAGAGACACAATGGGAGAAATTAAAGACATAAGGGACAGCTCTGAATTTTAGGGGCATATTGTCACGCACAGAAATCTTCAGGCATCTTAGATAAGAATATACCATAGCCTTAACTTTGAATTTCCTTCCTTTTGTGAAATTAGTCAGGCTGCTGACACTACTTAAACAGCCTTTCTCAATTTAAAATTCCACCCTCTTCCCGCTGTGCCGCAGGACCAAGCGGTGTGAGTGTTTCAGAGGTGGTGTTATGACAAGGGTGGATGCACAGATAATGGGGACTTGAGCAGTGAGCCTGGGAACAGCCATCGCACGGGCTGCAGCAAGAGCCATCACGGGACGCGGCCGGGCCCGTGTTTACACAGAAAAAGCTCTTATTCTATATACTACAATTACATTAGCACGCTGCCTATGATCATATCTTGTTTCCTTGATGCCTAGAGATGGGGAATCTAGGCTGTGATTATTGTTACAGGCGTTAGCAATAAGAAGATGGGAGCCTTGAAACACCAGCAATTAGCGTTGGTGCCTAACAATAGCGCGCGGTGGGGCTGTGTACGGAGCCGCGCACAGGGAAGAGTGGGTGGGTGACACACAACCTGCCCCACGCGCTGCCGGCAGCTGAAAAATAGCACAGGTTTTGGGGGGTATTATGCACCTCTCGGGCAGCGAAGATCACGCTGTGGGCTTGGGCCTCTTCACCTCCTGCTTCGCCACCGTTGCGTGGGGAAAAGGCCCCACACTGCCAGAGCAGAGCTGCTGCTGCAAAGGAGAACATTTAGAGAGGGAACGGAAATCTTCCTGGGAGTTCTCACCAAGGCTAAGCCTCACAGTTTCATTTCAGCACAGCTTTGCTTTCTAAGTTTCAGAGTGTCTTTAGACACCCAGCAGTGGCAGCTCGGTGTGCCCTCCCCACCTGACCCCTCCCCATAGCAACGTAACCGGAGTAACAATGGCAACACAGAGAGCAAAGCCCACAAGCGAGATGGGGCACGAAACCCGTGGGTACTGCCCCTTCCACACACCACAGCCTTCAGCTCCTTACGGGCCTGAGCACCGTGGGAGGGCAGACCTCCCACCAGCAGGACACTGCCAACCGCCTGGGGACTCCCCATCTTTCACAGAACCGTAGAACTGTTGGGGTTGGAAGGGACCTTAGAGATCATCTAGTTCCAGCCCCCCTGCCATGGGCAGGGACACCTCCCACTAGAGCAGGTTGCTCAAAGCCCCATCAAAGCCCCTGGCCTTGAACACTTCCAGGGATGGGGCATCCACAACTTCCCTGGGCAACCTGTTCCACCCTCATCTTCCTGATATCTCACCTAAATTTCCCCTCTTTCAACTTAAAGCCCCCCATTCTGTTGCTACACTCCCTCGTACAGAGTCCCTCCTCACCTCTCCTGCGGGCCCTCTTCAGGGACTGAGGGGCCGCTGTAAGGCCTCCCCACAGAGCCTTCTCTTCTCCAGGCTGAACGCCCCCATCTCTCTCAGCCCGTCTTCACAGGGGAGGTGCTCCAGCTCTCTCATCATCTTCATGGTCCTCTTAGCCCCCCTGCTCCTGGGCAGGTGCGGAAAAGATCTCCCTCAGCGTTCAGTCAGGGGCCTTGCAGCTGCAGCCACCACGGTGGCACAGAGCTGAAGTGGCGCCACCTCACAAGCTGAGTTGCCCCACCGCTGCCCCGGCCTGCAACAGGCTCTGGGGCGTCAGGCTGCATGCACAGCACATTTGGGAACGGGAAACACCACGTACAAGCAACAACGACATTTGTAAGGAAAATTCACCAAATACAGATTTTTTTTTTTTAAATTAAAAAAAAAAAAAAAAGAATCTGTGTTGGTTACATGGATTCCACAAAAACAAAGCAGCGTGCGGACAACAGAACAATGTGTTGTTAGAACGTCTCTATGTACTACGGGTGTCTTCTCTGCAAAGAAACAGGTAAGAAAAATTTGCCTTTGAAGTATTTAGGTCAGGGAGAGGTGGGAAGTTCTTCCCCAACCTCCTCTCCAAGTTTATGCGGTCTCTCCACTTGGCAAAAGGGACAAAACCTTTTAGTGCTGGAAAATGGCTTATAGAAACACCGCTTTGCATATTGGCTCGAGGGTAGTGGCAGTCCTCCAGAACACTTTTAACTCGTCGTTTGGGAAGGATTAGCTTTCACTCTGGCTAAGTTAAATTAATAAGTAGCTGTTGGAAGTTTCATCCCAGATTTGTTCATTGCGAAATGCATTTAGAGATGCTAAATCAGTAACAAGTATCAATAGCCATCCTATTTATTGGGAAAAAAACACACCCCACCAACAACAAACCTATGAAATTCCTTTTTTAAAAAAGGAAAAGAAATCACAGACAACATGCTACGCAAGGAAAGGACACTCTATGAGTAAGAAACTGCAGGTGGTGGTATGTCCACTTGGACCAGAAATAAACCTTCCAGGTTTTAGCCACAATGATTAATTTTAATGGCAGTAGACAAGAAGAAGTGTACATGGAGCTCTGTGACATGCTGCTGCTTTTTTTTTTTTTTTTTTATATACTCTGAGAGCCAAGACAAGCCCTTCATATGTTAGCAGCTATTAATTAAGGCAACAATGTTTAAGCAGAGGGTTGAGGTAATTTTAAAACTGCTTAACCCTTTTAAGAACTAACGAGCTTTAAAAAGCATATATACATGTGCGTGCCTTCATATTAATATGTATATGCAGAGGTATCTACATGACTACATTACATATATGTATATACATACATAACTGTAATGCCCATGATATCTTGGGTTTTTTCTCAGGGAATATTTAAAAAGCAATTCAGATCGGTAATTTAGAAAAGTGCTGTTGCCAATTTCTATTATTAATTATAAAACTGTTTGTTGATATTTATTTTGTCATTAAATCAAACTTACGGTTATTTTGAATTGCAAATTTCATTGGCATTATTTTGCTATTGTGGTCACAATTTGATGCCTCCAGTGCCAAGAAACTGCAAACTTAACAGACCTTAACAGACCCCTCAAACGTTCTCATCATGGCTCCAGAACCAGCATCTCCCATCACCAACACATTTGGATTTTTCACTCCTCTTAAAGCATCTAATCAGATTTTGCTAAGATTCCTGGCGTATCTCAGTACTGCATTCTGCCTCTACCTTAATTTTTGATGATTAACAAGTGGGTTTAGAGGCATAAACCCGCTCACTGTACAGTGAAAAAATGAACAATACTACTTGCCTCAAAAATAATTTGTATTTTGTATTCGTATTTTGCAAATTAGCCCAGAGGATATTTATCTACTAATTCAGTACTGAATTTTCAAGCAATTGTAAACCTATGAACATTCACAAATAGTCAAAACTAATACCTACAGAGCCTTGTGATGACACACAGCCCTACTAGTTAACATCACCATGCTTTAAGACTTTGCTCATTTTCATTTACTGGGAGTCAAGGGAAGAGTTTAGAAAACAACAGCATAAACTTTTTTGAAATAAAAATGACCTCATGTTTCACCAAGAAAATCAGAAGAAAAATAAAGAAGTAGCCCCTGTGCTTTGCCAGTCCAGCGTCCACCAGCAGCTCCTCCCTGACACAAGTAAACAACTGCCTTAGAATCATAGAATTGTCTAGGCTGGAAGGGACCTTAAAGATCATCTAGTCCAACCATCAACCTAACCCTGACTTCTCACAATGCAGGTCACCATGCTGAGAAGAGTGCCCTAAAAGAGACAGGTGTTATCTTAATGATTGCTCTTCAACAAACACCCAAAATCTTACACTACTCTTATTTAAAAAAATAGCTAATCGCCTTGTGGCAGCGCTTCAACCAGTTGTAGAAAGGTACAAACCCAAAAAATGGAAGTTCCAAACCAGGCAACAACAAAACGTGCGGCACAAAGTGAAAACTTTGCAAAGCAGGAGATGTGCTGCCCCAATCTGCTGCCCTGGCAGCAGGACATTGCCTCACACAAGGCACCCCTTGGATTTCCAGGTGGGCGAGCTGGAGGTCAGACCCCTGGCAGCCATCACCCCAAGAGAGTCTGACCTCTGCTGAGAAAGGCAGAGTGCCAACAACTTCTTTGGGCTCCTTTAGCATCCCCTTAGCACAATCATTTAATAAACTTTTTGGCTTGTAATTCCCAGCAACACGGGCAGGAGTTGCCACCCCCACGGAGCAGCAGGGGCATTTAAGGCCAGGGAGAAGTGTCACCCTCCCACTGCTGCTGCAGAAATTCTGCCAATGCTGGCTCTGGCCGTTCACATGGCATGCTTTTCCCCTGAACACACAACTCCTACAGAAATTGCCTAAAAAAAAAAACCCCAAACCACATTTTTGTGACTATTATTGTTACCTATAAAAGCGTGCTGTCTGATTACAGCAGAGCTCGGTGCTGCTAAACGCTTTGGACACGCTTGCTTCAGGTTTGTCCCTTCTAAAAGCCAGACAAAAGAAAGATGAATGAATATTTAGCTCTATATACTTCACAGGGAATTTCTCGGTGCTTTTGAATTAGCAAAATGCCTTGCAGCTTTGAGGCATGTTCAGTGTCGGGCGTGTGATAAATTTCCACTGGGAAAAAACTCTTGAACATGACTGACAATAGTAAAGCCACAAATTACCGTAATTTTATGCCCCCTGCAGCTAGTGGTATAAAACATAGTTTTCAACCTTGTTTTTACTTGCTGAATTTAAACAAATTTATAATGTTATTGATGTCAGCGAGAAAGACACTCAAATGCAGAAATTGTATTCCTGGGCATAAAAAAAATAATTGGAGCACAATATTTTATATGTACTATACGCCATAAAAAATATGGCTGTTGTTAAAAATATTAAAAAAAAAAGATGGAGAGCGACAGGGCGTTTTAAAGAAATATGAATTTAATTTTATACTGATATTTATTTATTTTCAACCATCACACTTGATTGGGATTTTTTTCCTGAACAGTTAACCAGGTGCGACAAGTCACATTACTAGCCCGCTCACTTTGAACATTTGATGTTTGAAACACAGGCTGACTCAACAAAATCATAAAGGACAGCAAAAGCCTTGTTTAAGTAAAGTCTATGGCCATGTCATTCCTAAGGGACTTTCCCATAAGCCTCAACTTTCTATCGTATTTCCATTTTTTAGCGTGCGATTTTATCTGCAAAGGGTTCTGAGGGCCCTTAAAACATGCAACTGCTAGAGATGACCATGATTTACAGCTGAGCGACCCTTCACACATGGACTGCTCAACCTACCAGCTAAACTCAGCAGAGGGAAATCCCAGGGAACTCTGCAACTACCAAGGGTAACTGCTTGATTTATTTTTGGTTTAGGCACAAAGTTTTTCAGAGTATGGCTAGGTAGTGGGCTCAGCAACCTGACAGCTCCTTTGGTTGGAGCCTCACCTTGGGCTGCAACTTCCATACCAGAACACGCAAAGAAATCACAACAGCCCCAATGCTAAACACTGTACCATGTTCAGATGCCAACTGTAGAACCACCCTAAATTACACCACTTGTTCCTACAGTTGTGCTCAAATTTGAGAAGTGTGAGGTTTAACAGGCTGCTGCTGGAAAAAAATTCCTTTGAGATTTTTGGCACATGATGATGCTCCTGTTTCTTCAGTCACCCAGCTGCAATTCCAGGACTAATACCATCATGACTCCTCATGGTGGGAAGCCACAAGAGGACCAGGCTTGGGTCAGCAGCTCTGATCAGTCCCTTCACAGCATCTTCCTTCACTGAGCTGGGCTTCAGAGTGGCATCCCTTGCTGCTGCCACTGCTTTCTTCTCCAGTGAACCTCAAGGAGACACGGTTGAGGAGGAGACAGTGGGAGCCATGAGAAAGGCAAAGATCCACAGTGGTGTGTCATCGAGCCAGCCTGACAGCAGGCTGAGGGCTCCTCCTTTCCTTCACTGTCACTCACTCTCAATCCAACCAAGCCTAAGGCATCACGCTGAAGCTGCCAGCTTTGTCATCTTATTGCCACCTACAAATATCAACTCTCATCCTTCCCACCCAGGTATTTTCCCAGTAATTCCAATCCCTTCAGGGTTCCTCTGCAGTGATCTTGTATTTTGATAACTACTCTTCATAGCCCCTTTCCCATAAATAAAAATGCATCACCCAGCAAAATGGCCTTTCAAAGGCTTCTTTGACAACCTCAACGGAGGCCAACCTTGTCCTGTCCACACACTCCTGCTTTCCCCACAGCCCAATCTGCCTTCTATGTCAAAGTCCACCCACCTGTTCTCCCCTGAAGATTCATCTGTGCTATCTACAACTCTTCCCATAACTCCACATTTGAGATTTGCCCTCGTCTCACGGACCATGTGAAGAACAGCAGATGAGAACTACCTGCAAAACCAAGAATTAAATTTCCTGACAGTTTTCAAGACTCACCATTCTTAACCCTGAGACAGTGAGGTTTGTTTCTTTCTGAACCTCGAGTTTATTGGCACTTACAGCTGACTACGAGAAACACAGAATTCCTAAGAGGTTTGGAGCTATTGCTGCAGACAATAGCAATTCTACCAATCAACCACAGGCTTTATCACAGTATTATAAGGGTGATCACATGAGAAATTGTGAAGTATTAGCCAATCGTAATATTGAGGTTTAGGAGTATCAGAGAGAAACCTTACATTAATAGTTTTATCTAAAAGTAGCTCAATGTGGAACCCCCGTCTACAGCAGGCACTGCATTAGACAGTTTCTATTATCTCATTTTCTTAATTACGGCAAACAGTAGAGAAAACTCAAACCTCAAACTTCCATATTTGCTCTTATTTCCACGCCTCATGGGAAACACAGAACTTTGCTCCCGTAGCTGCAGATCTGCACACTCACACTCAGAAAGACGCCCTGGGGTTACGTTGCAGTCTCAACTGAAGCCTCTGATTTAAAATGGTATTGGGTTTCCTCTCATTATGGATTCACGGAAGCACGGGTGAGCCACCAGAGGCTGCAGCCATTCTGGAAAGGAAATACCTTTTTGCACTTGTCTTTACACAGAAATTATGAGAATAATTTTCAGAAATGCAGACAGATCTTTGCTAAAAAAGACTAAATTCAACAACAGGCTCAGCTTTTTTTCCATGCTCACTTTTTTCACCTTCACAGCAACCGTATACCGGTGCAGGAAATTGGACATTCTTTCTAGATGTTGACAGATTTCTTACATTGAACAGCAGAACCTCCTGGTCACATCCATCACTTCTGTCACTTCCTCCTCTGCTGTGTTCCTGGAGAGTCTGGAAGCATCACACCTTTGAGGAAAGCAATAAATAGGGTAGCGCTGTGGTGAACACGCTTCCAGTCTATTTCTCTGTCAATATGTGCACTTGTGATCCTACCTTCACTGTTATGATCCCCCCTTGTTACTGTAAACTGCAGCTGGAATCCTGCTGACTCAGGCAGTCAATCTATAAAAGCTTCTGAGCTGTCACTGCCACAGACACGCTCCGTTCAGCTACTCCATTTGCAACACTGGGGACACATTAAGAAAGTCTAAAAAGGGCCACCAGCCTCCCAAGCTACATTTCTTGCTACGGAAAAGGGTCTCAGGAGACAACGAGTTGAACAAACTCGTTTTACTAGATAAGGACAGAACTACAGCATGTAATTATCATGCTGTGAAATGACTGTGTTGGTAGTTAACTTTCCTCACATTGAGCTCAAAAAACCAAAAAGCACCCTCCTCCCGCCCCTACCTCAAGGGGGGTGGGGGAAAGAGGCAAGTCCATAACGTGGTGGGGGGCACAGAAGTGAGATTAAGTCATCTCAATCCAGGCAGCAAGCTTTTCCCAGTCCTCTCAACCCCAATCACGACACACGACTATGCAAACACATACACACTCACACAATTTGCTTTTTACAGTAACGTGTCAGGTCATTTCATGTCATCAGGCTCTCGGCTTCCCACGGAGGCCTCTGGAAAAGCACACTCCCATCTCACAGACTCGGCACCTGGTCTGGATCTCGCACAATCCCAGTTACCCACTAGCCAGTGGCAAATAATCCCTTTCTGCTTGAAAGGGTTAAGTGCTATGGTCAGTATGAGAGAGCACGTTTGGTATCCAGACTCATAAATCACCGTAACAAGTTTGCAAGACTGCCATCCCACATTTTGTCATCTTACAGCTTGCTTTCTTTGAATATGAAGAAATAAATAATGAAAATGCCCACTTATTTGGTGAAGAAATGCTAACCCTCTAACCTGCATTTTGCTTCACGCTTGAAATGGCCGAGTCTCAGCACACCAACGCCCAAGAAATATTATCATTTCAAGCGTATTCTAGAAGAGTTGGCACAAATGCAGATTCTGCAAAACCTTCCCAGTATAACCTTGTTTCAGACTGAGATGACTGTGTCCCAGAGTGGCACAAATCCCTCACTGCCCCACATTTTAAAGACAGGAGAGACTGCATTCCTGTGTAACCATTCCTTAATTGTACATGAAACATTTACTGGAACAGAAAATGGGAAACATTATCACACAAGGGCAGTATTTCCCTACCCTTTGAATAATCACTGCTTTCCCCCCACAAGACTCCATGAGCCAGGGCTACCAGAACGTGATCCAAGTGGTGAGGGTGTAGCCCACCTGGCCATGAGATGCCACCTCCTTGTTGGAAAGGTAAAGATCTACAGATCTGCTGTTCAATCTCTGTGACAGCCTGGTGCTCGCTTCCAGTAATATTCTCCTCCTTAGGGAGGGGGATCCACAGGGATGTGCCAGCTCAGCCCAAAAAGCACACAGGCCCACTGCCACCAGATGTGACTCTGCTTACTGCAGTGTGACTACTGCCCTGAAACCCAGAGATTCACATGACCTCTAAAAACAAGAGAGGTGGCACTCAAGAAAGGGCTGCTAACTAGCTGAAAAGAGTCTTCAAAGCTTCCAACCCCTATCACTAAAACACATGTAATGTAGCTGTGAGCTTTAGACAAAAAACCCCAACAATGAACATCTTCATTTGTGAAAGGAAATAAACTCAGCAGTGCCCAGGCTCACTTTCAGACAGGGCACACAGCCATTAGGCTACGAATGGCATTTCAAATGTTTAATGCCTTCTCTTGACAGCCTGTGAGCAAAGGGTGCCTGGCGGCTGGAGCCGGGTAGCTGTCGTGCCCGCGCTGCGGAGGGAAGGGAGGTCATGGTCACAGGCCACCACCACAGAGAGGATTCAGACACCTTGCTCAGGAAACAAAACTCACCACTCTTCTTAGCCCCTGGTTAGTTATGCCTAGGGTTTTTTTTTTTAAGTACATTAGGAATTTTCTGTGTATTTGTAAGCATACTTGCTAACAAATTAAAATTCCACTTAAAAAAATGAGGTCCCAGTTTCTTCCTAACTTTGATCCGTTTGCAATAACGTACAAGCCTTTCAAAATGTTGCAAAAACCTTGTGTGCAGACATGAACTTTTAATTACCACCATGGGAAAACCTAAGAAGGGTAAGGTTAACTAACTGAAAACGTAAAGATCAATAAACCAAGTTATTAAATGCACAGAAACAAGCTTTCATTTCATTAAAACCTGTTTGAAGTACTGCATGGGCACCACTTTCCATTTGTTGTACCAATGTGCATATCTGTGACTTGCCATCATTGTTCACAGAGGCAATGGATGCATTTTCTAAGTATTCTTTCATCTTTGTAATTTTTAAGTGTCTTATTTTCATGATCTCACAACTCCAGACTGTAAAACTTCGCACCAGAAGAGGTTTGCTCTCACACTGACACAAAGCAAGCGTTGCCCACCAGTCTCCCAGCAAGGAAACAACTGCTACCCCTGCAAATAATGGGTGCTCCTTTGTTAAAAAGGCATGTTTTTGCAGATACACAGTTCTTGTAACCCACAAAATTAACTGAACTAACAGTTATGAGGATGAATTAAAGATGCTATAAAACTGCAACACCCAAGTGAGCATAAAAGGGAATAAAGCTAGCATAAATATGAAATGCCCAAAGGAGATATTTAACACAAGAGAAGTACATTTAGGACAAATCCTTAAAAAAAAAAGCAAAAAAAGATGTGTTTATTTTCTGTGTAGATACAGATGAATCCTGAAGATGATTCTTTACCCTACTACTTTCACACCATTGTACACTGACCAGGCGAAGAACAACAAAGGATAAAACTGTTAGCTTAATTACAGTTACATACCCCTCTGGCAACTTTCTTAATATACATATATTTGATGAATCAACAGCAGCCAAAATACAGTTCAGGTTATAGCAGATTATAAATCATCAAAACAGAAATAGCCTAGAAAACTGCACTTCAGTATTTCATTAGCAATTTTAACAGCATTTCTATTAATGAATGTTTCTATCAATCACAGCTATGAAAAGTGCGGTTTAAACACAGATTTATATTAAAAATTACACATACAACATGCTTTTTTATATTTTTATTGAATGTAATATTTAAACAATTTCATAAACAACTAAAGCATAAAAGACTGTCTGTTCATGATGCTTCCATTCTTTTTTTCCTCCATTTTTCCACATAGAACATGAATGACTCCTATAAATAGAGTGGAATAAACAAGTTCAACATTGCTTCAACAGGAAAGTTACTAATTCTGAACAAAGTCTTATGTCCTGACAAAAGCAAAATCTATTATTCGCTGTCATGCAAAACTAGATCTGTATTGAAGTCTGTATAATTAAGAGAAATACTGGAGAGAGAATAAAAGGAAAAGGAAAACCTTGCCAAAAATGCATAATGAAGCTTCTATTACAAAATGCAATAATATAATCAATTTCATTTAAAAAATGAAAATACTTTTTAACTGCAATCTGCAATTCTATCAAAAAAAATGAGATGGTTTTAAAGACCAAGCTGCATTAGAGAAAAATTGAACAGGGAAATCAGAAAATTAATCATTTCAGTGACTCTAAAGAAACACGTATTTTCACTAGCTACATGTAAAAAAGATATTTTTGGTTTTAAATTTACACAGTCCAAATAAAAATTCAGATTATAAATTACGTGTCAAGGTTGCAGAAAAAACTTCACAGCTATTAAAAGGCTAAAGCAAATATTTTATGCCAAAATTTTCTCTAATTCCACGCAAAACGAGAAAAGAAAATCACATTTTTCATGAAGCAATATGGAGAAACAGTGTATAACCAGGTCTTTACAGACCTATAGAAAAAGACTTATTTTAGAATAAAAAAAGTGGGTAGACAATAGCAATAACAAGTTTGCTTAGAGAGGGAAAATATAATAAGTCTTTAAAGTCTGCTTCGCTAAAATGGTACTCACAGACTACTAGTCAACAGAACTGTGTGAAAGAAGTATTTACAGTCTTGACAGATCTAGTGTCATGCTGCTTGTCACCCTCAAATAAGACGTATTTGCACAGTTGCATATATCTATTGGGAAGGCAGCTAGAAGCAAAGCTGCAATAGAAAAATAATTCCTACCTTCCTAAAATCCCATCTTACTAAAGCAGCAACTTGTACTCGATACAAACCAGGTAATTAATGAAAACTAAAACCCATTAATTGTTAACGAAATACACATTCTATAAGCCTTTTAAAGTTCGACTGCTTAGATAAATGCCCCAAGGACATTTGATAAAGGTACACCTGTAGATGAGTACCTGATAAGGATCGGGTACTTTAAATATCATAAGCCTCAAGAGGTTTTACTTTCTCAAGTGGAATCCAATGCAAGGTTACTATAGCACCTACCACACTCACTACTTCATATAGCACCTCCTCTGAGGAGTCTCTGCAGAGATCTAATCCCTACATAATTATTCATGCAATTTGTTTTATTAACACTGAACATACACTATTCTGCAGATCTGTTTCTTAATTAGGAAATACTCACAGGGGGCTCAGTGAAAGGGACAGGCTCTCCTGCTTTCTTCAGAAAAACTGCTAAAGATTTCAGAGATAGCTCATGCAGCTGTATATCCTTTGCTTTAATTTTCTCATACACAGCCTTTACAGAAGCAACATCTCCATCCAGTTCTGAGGAAAAAAATAAAAACAAAACAAAATAAACAAACAAAAACCCACAATGAACAAACAGTGGTTAACTGTTCCTATTTTCACCTGTTTCCATGATGTCACACATTCCTACTACTTGCCAAAACAGACTCTAAATATTCTCACGTACAATATTCCAAATATTCTGGATATTCTTCATATCCTACTGACAATACATATAACAGAATGGAACATGAAGTCATTCTAGCCTTCCTTTTTATATGAGGCCGGATGACCAATTCCTTCAAGAATATGCTGGAACCACAAAGGAGCAGGGCAGCTCAGTGGGAACACACCACTCTAGGATATGAGATACCGAGCCATAAGCCTTTTTCTGAAGGAAATGATAAAAAACCCCAACAGCCACAGATTCAAAGACACCCAAGTTCAGCACACGAGAATGCTAGAGCAGAACTTAAGGCCCTTAAATAAAGGCAGAATATTGTTACGGTTACAGGTGCTGGCTATATCAAAACTATAATCTAGAGGAATAAACAAAACAAAGGTCAGATGCTTGTGTGAGAACACAAAGGAAAAAGCATTTCATCCTACTGAGCAGGAGAAAGTTTTTCTGGCTCACTAACACTATTACAAAACTTAATTTTTTAGGTAACCAGTAACCTAAAGCACCATCCCCTGCAACAGGTTTTAACTAATCCATTCTTCATTCATTTAAAGCACTATTCACTTCTAGTTGTAGACGAGTGGAGTAGATTTCTCCTTCCTCAAAAGTGGGAGAGAGGAAAAACTCTTACATCAACTCATGCTCAACCATAGACTTTGCTGCTGCTCAGTATTTGCTTGAGCAGCATCAGGATGAAATTAAAGTGACCTCTGACAGTTTCACTGTTGTCCTCAGGGTCAGTACAACAGTTCCTAGCACCTTGTGAACAATAAGGAAGCCATCATGTCCACTTAAAATCATTTTGTTGCTTGGCAAAAGACGAACACCTGCCGTATGGGAGCTGGCTTGTATTCTTATTTCTCATTTGGAAACACCATTTTCACAACCACAGGGGCTACAAAACCAATGGTTCTTAAAGAAAAAAAAAAGCTTTAATTCCACAGAAATGGATACCCTGGATCCTTTCTCATGAGAAAAATCTTCCCACTTAACATCTAGCATGTGGCTGAGCTGCTCTCTGAATGTGGGAGGCTACTGCTGAAACTTCACAAGTGATGGTTTAGTGAAAGCCTTAACTTTCTATTAACTAATCATTAACTTTCTATTTCTTAAAAATAGATGCATTTATGGTATGGAAAACAAACAAAAAAAGAGCTAATACTTAGATTGTGTTTAATGGACCACGCAAATGTGATTTTACAAATTTTCTTTTTATCGAAGGCATGCAGCAAAGGCATAACCAGGTGAAATCTAGTCCTAGCAGTGGATCATATCTCAGGTCAAGGAAAGGAGTAAATGTCCTTTATTTCTTCAGTCATGGATATATGGTTGGACTTCTTTTACCTGTGATCTATATTCTACTTTATCTCCGCTAAACACATAAACAATTATCAAACATCAAAACAATTGTAATTTTATTTGCCCATTTATTTTGATAACTAGTAACCAATTGTGTAGTAGTAGTCTGTTATCTTCCATTCCCCTTTCTAAGTAGCTAAATTACTGTTCATGTGTACATGTACTTATTACACATGGTGGGAACAGTATATAGTAGTGCCCCTCGATATTCTAAGAGTAGAAGAACACCTTACTTCCTTAAGAAAGATGCAACAGAAAATGCAAATATATCCTAGCATGATACCAGGTCTGATAAAGTGGGTCAAGTAACTGATGTGCTCTCATCTACCCAATACAGGACTGGAATTGATGTCTCATACAGGTGGGGTGCTTGTACCTGGAAACAGCTTTTAAAACTCTTCATGCTGGTACTGAATGTCTCCTCTAGAACTTGCTACAAGCCTGCTGTAGTTTCTTCAGGCAGAGATGTAGCTATCTTCTGTGCACATACAGCGTGGCTCCAGGTGTTGAATACACTCTAATCACTGTTTTACGTATAACAGAGTGACTGACTCTCTGCAAAGCCTTTATAAAATTTTTGTACTATGATGTAGTTGGAAAGGATACTGAAAAAATTAATTAGTTCACTTATGGTATTTTTACTGAGGGAAAAGCAGTAAAGGACTAATGATAGCATAAAGCAACAAGTACAGCACTGGTAACAAAAGGGCATTTTTTTGTACATAAAAACATTAGAAAAAAACTACCCTTGCTATGAATGAAACTATGGGGCTAAAGAATCTTGGTAGTGATTGCTGTTTTAAACATGTACTAAGCAGGTGAATTTTCCAAGATACCTACCACGAGAACTTCACTGTATGTGAATCAACCCGTAGAAGGTTGTATTCCTTTAAAACCATACCTTGGATTTCAGTTTGAAGTGTTTCACTTAAATATTCCTATTTATCTCCTCTGTGCTTGACTGGAGCGCAAGGGCTTCTGTCATTGTATCCTTTTGCTTGTACTACATGTGTGAAGAGTATTTACTCCCTGTAATAAAACTGGAGGACCATACCAGAGTAGAGAAGGCAAAGGACACTACAGCACAAAGAGGCAAGCTTCCTAGTGAGTGTTGCCACATTGGTGTACATCCTGGTTTTTTCAAGAGTGAGTTTACAAGTAAACATAATTAAATAAGCAACTTGATTTTTTTTAGAGCTCTTCCTCTCTGACTTTAACTATAAAGAGAACTGATTAGCATTTCAAATCAATTATTTAGGTAAATTAAAATGAAGGCATCTTGAGTATTAACTTTGGCTAAATTAAAACAGGTATAAAGAATCTACACCAACAATAAGGTCCTTGCACATTACTGACAGAACTAATCACTTAGGATTTTGAAACACACGTGTAAAATCAAAAAAATATTTACTACATTTTTCAAAAAAAAGCTAGATTTATTTTAAAAGCCATTAATTTGTACAGTATTTCTCTCTCTGGCTTAGGATGATTTCTTTTTTGTTGCATGAAGCCCGCACTTGGCCTCTCTTGCAGCCTCTAATACAGCTCCTTTTGTAAAGGATTCAAGGCCTGGTTGCTTTTCCGGCCTAGGACAGGTTGGAACAAGAAAGACAATATAACAGACCCCACAGACTTCAACAACAAACCCCAGACAACTCCCCACCTCTCTGTGGCTCAAACTGTAAAGAAAGCATAAATCCTTTTCCCTATTCCAAGGGTTTCCATGATCCTTCTGAATGCCTCAAGAGTTCTTACTAAAACACTATTCCAAGGAGAGTAAATTACCATAACATCTCATGAGGTAACGGTATGCAATTTCCATATCTAGGTGCTCAGGAATGAGTTCTAGAAGTGTCTCAATCTTCTTGGCCTATGAAATTTAACACACAGACACAAAGGGCATTAGCTTCAAATCTTAAAGAGAAAAGTAAAATTGACAAAGTTCAAATAATTATTTCGGATCTTTAAAGTTAAATGATCTGTACTGATACCAAGGAATAGACTGTGCAGCTGAAAGTAGCCGTAACTACTTCCCTCCCAAAATTTCATATGCAGGTAAGAAATAGTCAAAGAAATCAGTCACAAAATAAAAGAAAATACAGGACTAGAAGCCATACTCAAAAAGCCTAAACATTAATTTGTCCTTTTTTTGGTAGGAAGCAATTAATGTATTAATGAGAATATGTGAGAATTTGAACCAATCTAAAAAAAATGCAAACCACTCAGCAGCTTTCACTGACCTAGAGGCCAACAGCAGCTATGATCAGGCTTAAAAGAAGTCAGATCACTAACAAATGTGCTTAAATTTAGAACCTCCCTTCCTCAACCTCCAATTCCAATTTCAAAATCTCTGAATTACAAGAATTTTATAGAAATTAGGAACATCTTTATCATATAGTACTAACTTCTATGTGTTATTAAAATTTCAGCTTGAAAAGCTAGAGGGTTTCAAGCTTTTAAATTTCTTCTACAGACACCAAAAGATGGCTTATATCACCATCATATTTATAATCATCACTTCTATAAGATAACTTTTAATGTATATGTATTTAATGGCAATTACCACAAAACATAAACGTGCCTTTTCCCTCATCTGAAAAATATTTATTCTAGTCTGAGTTTTAACTGTGTCCAGATGCTGCTCCTCTGTGAAAAATAAATGAATGTGGGTTTGCATGCATGTGTATTTGGTTTTTTTCGTTGTTGTTGTTCAGTGTTGGGTTTGGGAAGGATTGATCTTTTGTGTAGTGGTTTTTTTGATTGATTGTTTGGGGTTTTTTTGTTGGTTTTGTTACTACTTTGAGGGGGGCATATGAGGAGGGAGGGACAGGAGTAGAGCAGGCACATACATGAGAGCATTTCGAATTATAGAGAGAATTATACAGAGCCACGAATCTAAACAGATGCTCAAACTAGACATATTCCCAAATCACCATAACGAGTAACATGAAAAGTGCCCTTTAATGTAAACAGAGAGGCTGAGGTTTTCACTTGCATTTGTATTCATACAGTGTAGCCAACCAAATAAGTACTTTCAGGTTGTGATACTGAACTGGGTAGTGCAGCAAAACACAGCACAATGTTTGTAGGACATAAAGCATAACATCAAAAATGCAGGAAATCACTGAAACAATAGAAAAATATTAACTACATCCTCCTTTCCATCATGCTCAATAAAGTAAACTGTTCCTTTAAATGTACCCAGCTCTGCAAATTAATCTCCCTTCTCCCCAAGAAACCTGATAAAGCTGTCAAACGAAGTTCAAGATCCAAAAAATTCAAAAGGTTGATAAAATATTATTTTGTTGCATATAGAATGATATACAGGGAAACATACTATACCTGTCCAGGTTTAGTTGCTGCTCTAGCCATAAAACTCACAAAAGTTCTCTTCTCCTCAACTAATGCACCACACCTCTAAAGAAAAAGAAATCATTGATGTAGCGGTCATGAGTAGGTTAGTGATAAATAAAATGACAAAGGTAAAAATTTACAAGTACAGATGTTTAAAATAATATACTAATATAATACCTATTTGCACGGTAAATAATTATTCATTAGTTTGGAAAAAAACCAAAAAACCAACCACAACCTCATCAAACATAGGAAAGAAGTCAATTTCATGCACCATTGTGGTAAACACTGTTTCTAAAATGGTAAGTATAAAGTTTGTTTAAAACAAAAGGGGAAAGAATTAAACTAATACTTCAACATACCACAAAAACGAGGTTTAGGACTGCAAAAGAATGAAAAAGAGAAACACTATTCCTCTCCAATTATACTGCCAAGCATTCACAAGTGAGCTAGGGATCATAAGGTTAATTATACATTTAATAAGGTGTCAGGGAGATAACTGCTCGTTTCTTTATAAAAATTAAAATGTACAAAGCAAGTTCTCTTTAAAGTATAATTACCTACACTTATGCATACAAAGGACTGATTTCAATCTCTCTATTTTATAAAAGGCTTTCACTGCAATAGACAGTGTTTGAGAGAGAGAGTTGAACTTAAAAAAAGTTTAAGACAGACCAGATAAATCAAAAATCTATCCTACTTTGGAAACAAGGGCAAAATAAAATATACAAGACAATATTTTAGTGTATGTTCCTCAAAGGTGTCAGTCTTAAAATTCTTACACTGCACAGTGCTTTTTACCAGCTGTAAGACATTTTATCAGTATGCACAGGAAGGAGAGAATACTGTGCATATAAAAATACACATACAGTGAATTTAATACATTCAGTTAGTATTTTAGACATATGCAAACAAGAAATTTTGGTTTAAGCCATTATGAACACACAGGACGAATAATATGGTTTGACAACCTCTTTAAGGCCGAGGTGAAAAGGTGTGAAGCTTCATTCCATCAGGCAAACTGAGACAAAAGCGTACCCATAGTGTTCTGACAAAGAACTACTTTGGTGATAAACAGAGAAAAAACATTCACGGGAGAAACTTGAAACGTTTTATTTTCTGATTCGAGCCATTCTCACCTACTATCAGTGTAAGAAATAAGGATGCCGTGAGAGGAAAGAGACAGTCTAGTTGGAGAAATGTTTTCCACAGCCCCTTTTCATGCTGAAATATCACATCCCTTTTGACTTTCATCAGTAAAAGCATCCTCCCTCCAGACAGCACAAAAGATACTGTTGCTGCTTCTTGAACTTTTAAATAGACCCTCATGCATTTTAGAAAGAAGGGATTCTCCACGTGTATACTAATATTTCAGATTATTGTAACCAAAATAATTAATTTAAATTGTGGTTTACTTTTGAAGAAAATAACCAGGGACAGACTATCTTCTAGTTACCAATTAGCAGAATACTATCCACAATAACACTCAAGAATGTTTAATACAACTAAAATTTCTCCTGCACCATATAAAGCACAAATTTTCTCATATACATGGAAGTTTAAACTCAAGCTTATTTGTGAATGGCCACTTAACATGAAATATTTTAAAATTCTCCCCCAAAACATAGCATATAAAATGCTATTTCAAGTCTGCTATAGGGCTATGATTTTAATTCCGACAGTTGGATACTGTTTTAATAAGAAGTTTTAAGAACATGTGAATTGACATTATTCCATGTTTTGAAAAAATTTAAGAACACACAAATTTTACTTAAAAAGGCAAAACCCCCTGTCTTCACAAAAGCAAGAAATTGTAACCAATTTTGATTCACTCATTCAATTTAATTCCTTGCTAAGAGCAATCAAAAAATCAGGAAGAGGAAAGTAATTTTTTTTTGCATTTTTATGCTTCATGCTAAATAGCAAGAGATCTTTATAGCAAAATTTTAGTCTCCTTTTAATTTAATATTCAGACACAGCAAAGCAATAAACAAAGTAATATTCCAGGGCAGGGAATACAGAAATAATACACCTCACACTGTAGCAGAAGTAACTGACCACATTTGCTGCTATCCATTTCTTCTCAAAAATGGCCTTGGAATATCACAAAACAAATGCTGGATGAGGCGGAACTTTTTCTTTAATATCTTAAAATACTTAGGAACTGGTGGATGAGTAGTATGTGCTACCAGGAGGTGGCCAGAGGCCTCAGTTTGATGCAGGAGCCCAGGAACACAGAATGACCTGTGTGATGGCTGGGCTGCCACCTGCTGGGATGAGGCCAGCTGTTTGTGGGGGCTGCCAGCCCCAACTCGCATCACCCCACAGCTCACCCCACCTCTGGCTTTGTCTTTAGCTCGGTACAAATAGCACAGAGGCAGCTGTCTCATTTCTTGAGGATCTCCACCTCAGCTGAGACTGTGGCCCACAGACCAGCATTTGTCCTTTAATGCATCAGTGACACTCAAGTGAATAGAATGCAAATTCAGCTCTTAATAAAGCTTCAATACAGCATATACAATGTTATAGCAGCCAATTGAAATAAAGTCCATGAAAAACAAAGCCTGATTCTGGTTTGCAAACTGTACAGCTGTAAGATATGATGTTTACAGTGCTTAAGAAAATACGTGAGAAGTTGGAAGGAAATGGGTTGCAAGAAGCAACTTCTATACAGCAGAAAACTTCAAAAAAATATTTGCTTGGTATGGAATTTGAAGCAATATACCAGCTTTCCTTTATTTTCTTCAGGTCTTTAGGAGACAAAAAAAAAATCTTCCGATTCTGGCACCCACTACTAGTATCAGCACTAGTTCACGGTTTGGAATAGCCTAAACTGGGCTACTCCTACTCTCGCTGTAACTTAAAAGCACACTAGTACTAGCCTATTCCACACACCACCTCTTTCTGACAATTTCTCAGTTAACCTTTGAAGAGCTCTACGCATTTCTGTACCTCTCTTGTTATGTCATTACCTGTATCAGTGATCTGGCATCATCCACTCTGTCTGCACTGACATATTGAAGGAAAAGATCTGTGACAGGTCTGTAAATTCCAAACTGACTGGCCAGTCGTTCTGCCATCACACCAACTGCAAAATGATAGGTACATAAGGAAGATCTTTGATTGAAAAGCCACTTTGTAAACTTCACAGGCTTGATTTATGCTGACTGAGCAGGTTTTACATGTAATAGCTCTTTCCTAACACCTCTGTCTAGTCAGAATATTTAAATATCATTGCAATTAACTTACATTTTTCCAAAGCTGGTTCTAATCCATCCTCAGACACCTTTCTTAACAAATAGGAAATATTTCTGACAGCTTGATCAGGATTCTGTGCACCAGAGATAAGCAAAGGCTCAAGGTATTCCACAGCAGCATCAAGGTCATTGCTAGGAAAAGAAATTGAACTGGCTTAGTTTCCAAAAATCAAGATTGTTAAACATAAAGAATCGGAAGTCTTTGTTTTCTGAATTAAGGTTATATATCCCAGGAATGGTTAAGTACTGATGACTTCGTTCAGATATTGTAAAAGTGAATCCATTTATGACTGAATTGATAAATTAACCCATAATAACCCAAATAATTTTTTTTAAATGGCCTTTGACCTGTAACAAAGCTTAAGTAGCTTTGACACTTTTTTCCTCATTAAGAAAGAAAAGTTCAGATAGCTGCTTTAGGAAAACATGTTCTGGAAATCTAGAAGGCCAAATCAGAACATTAACGGAAGATATCTGAATAATTAATGCACATAACGAAAGTATTTTTTTTAATGCCATACAATTAATTATTTACCTGATTTTTCCCATGCCTGCCCTTTCAGATGTAAAACGCAATACTAAATGTCTTTTGGTCAGTACCTTTGTCTAAACATTTTTGATCTTATGGCTTCAGTACAGCAAATGCTAATAACACAATGCAGGACGTATTCAGCAAAGCATAAGCTCTACCACTAAGCATTCTAAAAAAGTTCAAATGACAACACTTCTTGTCGGCCCACCCTAAAACGAATTGAAAAAGAAATCAGAGCATGATGAATGCTTTTAGGTGAAGCAGAAACGCACCACATTTGACAGCTATGAAAAATGCTTAGAAAACCATATCAGAAACACGAATCTACTAATAAATGTGCAAGTATTAAAAATACCTGTTAGAATCTGTTTTTCATAGTTATCAAGGTACAACTTGCAAGATATGTAAGAATATATAAGGCATATATTATTGTCATGGACAATTATTTATGCTGCTGCTGTCTTTTCATGCCTCTAATCTAGTTTCAGTATGGGAAAAGTTGATGCTGCTTAAATAATCTGTGCCAGCATCCAGCAACTTACTTATTTATTTATTCTTGTCACCAATCTTAAGAATGATTTTATGACATCGGAATACAGGAAAATATGCAGCTGAAGAGAAAAATCCTGCAGTTTCTCTCCTGTTTGGAGTGTTTAATTTAGGCAAAATCAATGCACTAAAGCTGTGTGCCAGTTTTCAGCAGTTACAGGATGAGTCCCTTATGGACAGATTGTTTTTCATCAGCTGAAACCATAGTGAGCTCACTAGTGGAACTGGCCTGCGTGGTTCTCCTTCAATTCAAGTCCTCTTGCTGTTCCAGACACTTCAGTGACTATTCTCTCTGGTCTGGCATGCCTGAGGCAGTTGGGCATCTGTTATGTACTACACAGTCCTACAGCTTTCCTGCCAACTTAGACACGGGAGCTCTACCTGATGAAACTGCTTTGAAAGAAAATAACAGAATATGTAGGATTCCTGAAGACTCTTTCCTGCAAAGCATATTTGAGAAATTCGTAGTATGCCCTTTCTCCCAGAAGTGCTTGCCCCCATGCAGTTTAATAGAAAGGGAAAACTAGCACAGCACCAACATATCAACTACAACAGAAATGCTCGGCAGAACATGATACTGAATTAAACAGTTGAATCAAAGAATACTCGAAGTATGGGGATAATTATCATGACTGAAACAGTGGCATAAAACAGCACAGCAACCAATTCTTTTGTAATTCTGACCAAAAAAAAAAAAAAAACAAAACCCTCTCCACACATAAATTATCTGGTTTTCAAATCTTGAGGATAAACATAATAATATTTTGTATTTCAACTATTGGAACTGGTAGCAGAATTTTGCTTACAAATAGGTATTATATTTATGGGTGCTAAGTTCCAAGATTTTTTTTGTTTATATTGATGAATTCAGTTTTACATTCATATTTCATAAGACTTCTGACAACACCAAGCAGAACACTTTATGTGAGGTGTAATGTGTTAGAATAAAAGTGTCAAAGCTAAATGACACCAGAGAAAACCTTATGCTCTCCCAAGTGCTTCCTAACTATCCCTGTATTTCATTAAATTATTTTCATCCCCAAATGTGTTTGGGACACGATAACGGAACAGAACCAAAAAGCACAGCACACTGCTCAACTTGACCAGAATTTTAGGACTCCATAAGGATGGAAACAGAAGGAAATGGATAACTTAGTTGATTTCCCACCACTCTGCACAAGAGAATTCCATATGCCAGTCCTAGAAATACTTACTTCTTAGTATGAGCCAAAGCAATAGCATTAGCTATTAGTGAGGCAGATAAACCAATAGATTTTATGATGTCTTCCACCATGTTTTTAAGTGCTTGCAGGTTCTTTAGGTCCCCTTTTTCTGCCAGAGCCTGAGTGAGCGCAATGACTGCTGGTCTAGTAGGCAACAAGCCACTGTCAAGCATTCCCTTTAAAACCGCCATGGCATCTAACAATGATAAAGAAATAAGGGAAAAAGAAAACAGATTTTAGATCAGAAGGCAACCATGCTGCTGGTATCATTAAAAGCATGCTTCTAAAAGCACGTACAGAAAATAATTCTCTTGCTGAACTTAAGACCCAAAACTAGCAAAACTGCTAGTGAATTACAACTTGAATATATACACAGAAATAAAAACTTTCAACAGTACTTCAGGGAAAATGCTTTAATATTTGCTCAATAAAAAGTATTAAGATAATTTTAACATTTAATTGATTTATTTTAGTATCCAGCTCAAGGAAAGTACCTGCCTCATAAATATCCTCTCTTAAGGTCCTCTTGACCTTGAAGTCATGACCTTTTCAGGTTGATTATTCTCCAACTATAACCAATTTTCTTTACTAAAATCCAAGTGTTGCACATTTAAGATTAAATACAGTTTTTAAATGTGATTCAATATTAAAACTGCTGAAGTCTAGTATTCAGATTTGTATTTTTAAGTGTGCACCAAAACTTTGCTTACCGACATTTAATTTTTAAAGAAAACACATGGGATACAAGTCTCCATATGAAAACAAAAATCAACTCAAAACAGGACAGTTACCTCAAGAACTCCTAAAATGATAGCAATTAACTATGTTAAAAACACACAACATCAGCCTCCTGTCTGTCTGCCACAAATTCCCTAAACCCACTGCAGATGCAGTCGCTGCCATTTCTCTAACCAGAATTCTTGTCAGTTTACATTATACATGAGCAAACACACACAGAAAGACATGCCCCTCTGGTAAAAATCTCTTACTCCTTACCAGCACAGGCAGGATTATTCACATATAATTATAATACCAATTGATAACACTTCTAACATAATATACACCCACTTGAACTCCAAAGCATTAACATTCCAATTCAATATATGCAGGTACTGCAGAAACCAAATATTGCCTTTTAAAGAGAGCAAGAAAAAACATTCTGGACACCTAACTGTCCTCCACAGCAATTTTATAATTATTTTTTTTCAGTGAGGGAAAAAAAAAAAAGAACAATATATCAAGGAGAGGATTCATAAAATTTAAAAAGCAAACCTAAACCCCACACGAAGTTCAAATTGTCTCCTGATTGTAAGCATGGACCTCCCTTTAGCATGGCACATGACGAGCTTTCTCACAAGGACAGGGAAAGATCTGGAAGTTGCATGTGTGGAGCACTACAGCAAGAAATCATGTACTAGTAGTGTACTTGATAATTCTGTTGGTACCTTTTTATTTTCTTATGCAAAAGCACTCATTATTACTAACCTGAATTCATAATTTCATCCCTTGATCTTTCAGTACCTAAAAGTAGGTGACTGCCTGCTTGTGAAAACACACTATTTATCTTTTAAAAGTCTTTCCTATAAACCCTGCAAAGTCCATGATGTGAAAATTGCTCTGACTCAGTAACAAGTAACCCCAGTTTGACAAAGTTCTTACTAGAAGATACTAGAGCTCTTACAAATAGACTTAGTGACCTACATAAAAACTTCTAGCTGTACCACATGACACAGCAAAGAATGATGGTGAACTATATGAGGAAGCGATAAAGCAAGCAAGTCTTACACATGTGAAAGCCATCACAGGACATAGGTCAAATGGAGCTCACCACCAAAAAGTAACAACAAACAAAAGGACTGCTCACATTTTTTTGGGGTGATCTATGGGCCTCAGAAAACAAGTACAGCTTGCATTTTCAAGGCTTGTTTCACTTACAAAAAAAGCAGCAGTATTTTTCAAATTAAAATAGAAATAAGGATCAATTCTATTCAATAAAATTACCGAAGTAAAGCCTGTTCAATTCACAAGACAAAGGAAAAAATAATTTTGCAAACCAAAGTAATTCCACAGGCTTCTTGAGAAACTTTTTATTGTGCAAAAAGTAGCATTTTTAGAGTACAGCAAGGGAGAAGGGTTGACAGCAGAGAATTTAGTATGCTGGCTAAAAACCAATCATGTAGTTAGCGCAAGAGATTGGCAGAATATAGAAACATCTGTGATGTTCTGAAGAAGGGAAGATTTTTGGTGTGTAATATTTAGGAAGAACTGGCAAAACTTTGTGGCACATTGGACAAGAAAAAGCAGAAAATTTATTAGAATAAAATCAGACAGGGATGTCAAGTGAAGGACTTGAAAGTTGCAAAAACTTAAGACTTGCCAAGAGCAAGAGAATCAATTGCATTCACCACAAATACTTCAGCAGTCGATGACACCTGGCAATGATGTCAGACTGGAGACCAAAAGGGGAAGGAATTTGAAAGCAGACTTAGGTTTATCAGCTGGAGGAAAGAGTACAAGTGAGAAGATGAGTCTAAATGCTTATCTTAAGAGTATTTTAATGTAGCTGGCATTACACAGGTATGAGTACTGCAGCTACGCATAATGGAATGAAGTAAAATAAAATCAACTGATGGCAAAATCAAAAATGGATTTTCTGGTACACCTTCTGGTATGAAAGTAACACCCAGTGCAGCGTGATACATATTCTTCATACATAGCTACTTTAAAGCTTAAAGCTACTGATGAAAGTACGTATCAACACTGTACTTATACTTGCACAGGGATAACAAGACACAGCGCTGCACCCAAAACTATGTGTTTGCAGAGTTTTCCTCTCTCACAAGAATTCTACAGAACAAATTAGGAAGTAAAATGTAATGCTGTGGAGGTAAACTCTAGGCTGCACAACAACCAATGCTGAGAACTAAAATAACACAACTCCAAACTTTAGCCACCATCTTGGTGGGTATCCTTACACACTCTTCAGCCACCATTTTCATTTCTGTCATCATTGTTACATTAAAAAAGAAACCAAACTGTATATTTTGTTACTGTTGGTATTGAGAACTATTAAAAAGTATTTGATTAAGTTTTTAAATCAATATTATAATCATTTAGTGCACAATCATGCACATTTAACAGTCAATTTAACTCATCTGGTATCTCACACAACCAACACAATATGCAAGAAACAACTGCTGGGAATTGTTTCAGATGCTCTAAAGTATGTTAATTTCCAAAGCAAAATGACTTGTGCTGTGAATTTTAACGCACTTGAAAGCCTGTACTTTCTCTCGTTCTGGAGCACAAATTTTGCATGTCTGAAGAGCTGTGATTCATCTTAAGAAAACCCATCTTGTGTTAAATGGAATGGAAACTGGACTAAGTGGTCAAATGACAAGTACATTCATATTCAAGCTGTATTATAAATGCATGTACAGTAATTTACGTCTCTCAGCTACCACAAAAGGCTCTTGATAAGCAGGTAATTTGCTAAATGGACTCCTTTATCCAAGTATTCGAAGGGCGTTACAAGAAAAATCTGCAGAGGCATTAATGTGACGTAAAGGTCAAGCATTGTGACATACCTTTCAAATAATCCCGCCTAACTTGCGATATGATGAGGAGGCTGCTGGCAGCACTGTTCAGTGTGAAGCCCTTGATGTGGGTCTCAGCACTAAAAGAAGCAGACATTTAGAAAGGAATTACTGACATGCTTCTGATACGATAATAAATGGTTGAGCACCAAGGTGAAATTATAAAAACTACTGTTCGTATGTTAAAAATATTGCTGCAAAATATCGACCTGGAGACAGCTTTTGTGTTATCCTGTCAATGGTTATAGAAGGATAATTTTTTTTTGCATTCTGACAGATGACAAAGTTGGAAGTGAGCAACAAAAGAAACAAAGTACAAGATTTTTTTTAAACAATCGGTTCAGATTCTTGAATGCTGACATATTAGATGACTAAAATAACTGCATGCCCTGCATTGTTCTGTTGTATCCTAAGCTGGATACTTTTTCTTCTTTTTTCAATAGTAACCATAATTATAAAATGTAAAACTATTCTTTCAGCAATAAAAATGAAACATTTATTTTCAGCACTGTATATTTTAAACATAAACTAAAGCATATTATGAACTAAAACCATATCATTTGGTTGATTAATTTTCAAATTTCTGTCATCTAGATGTATACAGATTTTAAAGTGAACATACTACATTTGCTGCCTTACCCATGTTAAAATTGTATTTTGCTTATCAATTCTTTTTCTCCTGTAATAGAAAACTTCATGTATCTATAGCAAAGTGAATCTTTACTTTAGTAATGCTGCTAAAGCTTTTCTAACACGGTGGAAATTAGTCAAGAGAGACTAACCAGCAATCACATTGATCTTATACGACAAAACCTTCCCATTCCTAAATGACATAGAGCCACATTTTTAATATATAAGGATAACTTTACAAGTGTTCATTTCTAGATTACAAAAGCTCTACGCAGAAAAGGGGGGCATTGCCATTTAACATATCAGCAATCAAGATAAACCTCACTGATCATCTTGTGGCAAACAACTGAGCAGCCTACCTACTTGAACTTAGAGGCTGAGCGGATTGGGAGGTAAGCAGGGTCATTGCTAAATTATTCTCCTCAATCCCAAGAAAATCCTTCACATCACATACAATATGACTATCCTCTCAGTCACTTTCAGCCTCCCAGGCTCGCAAATGCAGTCACTGGACTCGGGATTTTCTTACTCTCCCAACCAATCCTCTTAATCCCTGCCTAAGCACCCACTGCTCAGTTCCGCCTTTTTTTTCCCCCCCTTTGTCCCATCTGTCAAAGCCCTTAAGTCAACAATTCATGCATGAGACTGTAAATTACATATAACAAAGGATTTACTTTCTCCAATCTTCCAATCTTTCGTGTGATTAAATAGATGTTAGCTACTATTACAGAACTAATCCATCATTCCAATACTCCTAAATTTCTATTTAAAACTTCTTGGACTAAACACAGTAAATATTCCTCAAACCAGTGCTAGAACTAGACGTGGGTTGACCAACAGATCAGTAACCTTCTGGTTGTTTGGTTTTTTTCCCAAACGCACAGCACATTTTCCTTCTACCACACCACTTTTTTGTGGAAGTTTCTCAGTTCTGGTAAGAGGAGAGAAGTTTAAAATTATCTGACCTTTTTAAACGAAAAGATTTCTTATTTTGTTGCCTATGCTAATGCTCATAGTGCAGCTCCCTAAATATTATTTAAATTTCAAATTTGGCTTCAAGCAGAGTATAAAGCAAAAGATGTTAGCTTATATAAATGAAGGTAGCTTTCCTGTATTTTATGAAAATATTAGGAGTTGCACAAGTTTCAGGCCACTGCACACATTGAAGCTTTATAGGAGTAATCTCTTTGTAATACAAGGTTGGAAAAATTGTCAAGCATGCAGAAATGTGTGTGAAACACATAGATTTGCTATTCCTCAATCATGGGTACACACACAATCACTTTATTTCAGTGAATAATTTAAAACTTACAGACTTTTGAAAATGCTTGATGTAAGCATCATTTTGGTACGAGAAAAAAGATAAACAGATAAACACTATGAACACTGCCAATACGAAGCATTTTCTGTCTTGATGCAGCAGTGAACTGTTACAGGCTTCTCAGAATGTCATTATTTGGCATTTCTGTGTTACAAGATGGAGTATGAAAGTTCTGAAAAGCACAGGGGTTATGATGGTTGGCTTTAAGCAGTGACCAAGAATAGAACCTCTTATTAAATTCTGTTTTGCATTTTTCCTAATATCGCAAAGTGCAGAGGCGTAGTTCCTTAAAACACATCTGAGTTTTTCAGTCTTTAAGATTTTTTATTATTTTTTTCCACATTTTCAACTTTAATATTAAAACAATTATGTAAAGTGGGAATTTTCACTGCTGATAACATGCACTACTTTGTGCCTCTTCCTTACAAGTGTGTTTGAGCTGCAGAGCAGGGAAATAGTCAATGTATCTACAAATCTTCAGTAGAAAGTTTTTAACTTCTTCCCTGAAAAACATTTCAATACGTGAATTTTTTGTGCATTTAACTACCTAAATTTTACCAACATTCTTTGTACTTCTAAAACATCTCCTTTCCATCTTCTATTTACAAAGTTTTATCAGTTACTTCCATTTCAGGGAGCTTAATTTGATAAACTCTTTTAGTTTCTCATGGATATCATATAACCCTTAGTCACTAGCGTTTCTTATCATAAAACCCTGTTACTGAGATCTATTTGAAAAAAACCATTATTATTATGAACGAAAAACCCAAATGCTTTTTCATTTAAAGACATTTCTTCAGTCTAAATGCTTCTAAAGAGAACATGAATATAACATACATAATTTTACACTATACTTTTCCTGGACACCAAAACCCAACGGTTATTAGGCTTTTATAGTGCCCTATGCATCATGTAATTTACCTACAGGCACTTTCAAATTCACTGTATTCACTCAGAGAACAACTTGATGACAACCACCATTCTTTGTTTTAGCTGAAGAAACCGAAACACTTAAATTACTTAAATTCTTGTTCTTCTTGCCCCTATATTGATGAGTAGTTACATTTTTACTTTGAAGCCTATAATCTGACCAGAACACACATTACAGGCAATAATTACAGCAAGTGGTGTACCGCACAACTCGCTAAAGGTTAATTCAATTCCGGTGATTCTAATAACACGTGACAGCAGGTTGGATTTATTTCAGAAGTGCAAGAGTTGAATTTGAGGTTTCTGGTCATCTCTTCGCCACTGGCACCGCAGTCAAACGTACCATTTTGCACTTGGCAGGCAGGCAGCTGCCAGGGAGTGTGGGCAGGGCAGGATGGCAGCAGGGACGGGCACTGAGGGAAAGGCTCCCGGGCAGTTAAGTGAAGGAATCTTGTCTGTTTGGATATTGCTCTAAAGAGGAAGAGGCAGCCTGCCAGGAAGGGCAGACTTACAGTTCTGATGCCAAGTACATTTGTTGATATTGTTAGTTGAAATGAGTTATTAGCCAGCCATACTGTCACTCCAGTAACTTCTTTGTATGTGGCATATCTCCCTGTGAAATACTGGTGTATTTTTTACCACAGATCCTAATTACCAGCCATGACCCGTTTTCTCATTGAAAGATAAGGACTGCCTTGAAAATGATCCCAAAATTATTTAAACAACCCCTCTGCTGTCCCCCAAATCCAGCAAAGCCTTACATGCGTTTCACTTCCATGGCTTCTTCCAGACAATTCTGCATTAACAGTGCTCTTATGAGGGTGTCATAAGAACGATAATGAAACCCATTCTTCTCTTGCATTTTCAGGAAAATATGGTAGGCCTCTAAAAAAGAAAAAAAAAAAAAAACCAAAACGTAATGTCACATTGCAATGATGTTGATCACAGAAAGAAACCACCTATTCATTGAAAAATTCCATCTTAAACCCATTTATCATCTGCTTACATCTTTGAGTCCAAATCTCTTGGTCACAGCTTGTTCAAAACAATATTCAATTGACAAATACCTCCACAGAACAAAAAGTTTGCTACTGCTCTTTTTCTATATGCAGCTGTTGCTTAAATACCAACACAGCTGGTTAGAAGGGGAAGACTCAGGATTTTTAAAGCGACACCTAATTCTGGGGTATATCGTTACAGTGTCTGGTGCACGATCACAACAGCATTTAACAAATAATATAGGAGGTGATTCCAATATGGGGAGATCAAATTATTTGGCTACGACAAGATTTATACAAAACATACAATTTACAAATATACAGATATTTAACAAGTAAACTACGCTGCATTTGTTTGACTGATTAACAGTTTTATTTCATGCATTCACAATAACTGTCAGTGTATGAAAAGATGTTACCAAAAAGGGGTAAAAAAATGATAAGCACACTTTTCAGTCATTTATTTTTCTGAAACAAGATTATGCAGCTATAAACATGCAGCTAAAACTGCCATCCAGGCTGTAACACATGCTAGAAAGCTGTGTTAAGAACCATAAATGATCTTGTACATCTAAACTGTGTTTGCATGTTTCATTTAATGAAACTGAAAAAATAATCCGTTTGCTAATTCAAATCATAGCCATAATAACCTTTAAAACTTTTCATAAATACACTTAAATTCAGTGGGAAAGACATTTTTTTGTCCACTTTTCTGAAAACTGAGGTACCAGTAGACCAGCAATCACATTCAGCAATAACAAAATTAGTTTCCTTTCACTGGTTTAAGGTATTACACATGCAACTAATTTTTTACAAAAATGTAGCTGACTAGTAATAGGTTTGCTCTTTTTACTTGTGAAAGCCGGTTTAAATTCTGTTTTTTAAAGCAAAAAACTCCTTACGTTTGGAGTTTGTGACAAAAGCTCTGCTGTCTTCAACTTGAAGCAGGATTTCAGCCTGTGTTGAATATTGAATTGGTTGGGTACAGAAATGTACCTTGCCACCAGTGCACATAATGTCAAACATATGCTATCATCAATTATCACAGCCCACAAAGCCTAAGATCTATTTCTGCAAGGAAATATGTTTAACTATATTTTATAATGACTAGTTCAATGAAGAACTAAAAATCTTTGTATCAGTTTCGCTTACCTATTCTAAGATGTTTGATTACGTATGTCAGCCCCAACCTCACTATGATTACCATATTCAGATTACTTTCTTAACTTCATTTTGCATCAGTGCAAGTCACATGTTTTAAGTATAGCTAAATCAGTCTCCAATTGAGACATACGCCTGATCAGGTATTAGCAGCTTATTACTTCTTCAGATGGCATCTGAAATTACTCAAGCATATTAGCATTCAAAAGATAAACCTCTTGGTTTCAAAATCATACTGTGTTATACCAGCTATTTCAAGAGTAAAGATTTGTTAGAGAAGTGACAATTTGCCAAGAAAGTCTCAGTTCTCAAGACAGTCAAATCTGTTCCAGCAATTGCAACTGTTTGGGATATGTGTAACGTGATCCCCTTGAGTCACGTTCTCACACCGACAAATGAAGACAAAAATGAAAATATGACTTTGCATAAATCAAACACTTCAGAGAACAGATTTTCAGAACACCTCTGTGTCAGAGCTGATAAATTCATGAAATGAGTTACCTAACTAGATTGTTATATTTTTCCTATCAAAAAGCTGATGTCGATGGAAAGTTATATTCTGCCCTATTACATTCACATCAAAATTACATGATATTGTTATATAGAAGTGACAAACTTGTCTTAATACAAACCTCTAAGAGCCACGAGAGCTAATTCCCAATAAGAGAGGAACTGTCTCCCAACATTTGTCTTTTACCCCTTAATTCCCAGTAGCTCTAGACCACCCCCTCTCAAATACTGCACCTTTCAATAAAAGAATATGCAGGAATGATTTACTGATAAATTCAATATGAAGTGTCATTACAGATTGTTAACAGTTATATTTTGTATTTTTGTTTTAAAGTAGTCTCTCTGCAAGGTCCAAGGAATATTTCACTTCCTCCTGCTCTCCACTTGATTGTTTATGGTATCAAAGGCACAGGAGAGTTTTCTAGGAACAGTGTTACAAAACACATTCCATTAATTTTGCCATAACACTGGTTTTCAGTGAAAAATATTTCCATATCTCATATTTTCTTTTGATTCCCAAAATTTACCAGCGTAAAAAATTTCCTGAAAACATTAACCTTATGTCTGCCATAATATACCCGACTCTTGAATTTGAGACTTAACACTCCCTGTATACAGAATATCCATTACTCCACTTTAGATTTCTAATTAGTGCTCCTGCAACTGAGTAACTCTATAGGGTCATTCCATTAACCACAGAAGGTAACTGTGTGAATGACTGACAGATTCTTGTTTTAAAAACTCAAAACTTAAAAATCTGTGTGTTCAACCTCTTAAATATACCAGTGACACTTAAAAAAACTGCAACTAGGTATCTTTATAAAACTTCCTCATTCAGTAAAATTAACTTTTTAAAACCTATTTAATTCTACTTCTTGATCTGCTTTGAAGTGAGATACTTAGTTATTTGTCATAGCATAGGTGAAGAAAACGAGGATTTCCAGATTATTCAAATACTCCGCACCTTGACAAATGTTACAAGTGGACTGATTTCCCAGTAATTCCAGTTCCAATGCCATGACCTTGTTTTGATGGATAGAAGTGGATTTCCAATCACAGACTGAACCAAAGGACTTGCACTGAAGTACTCTCCTCCTTTCCATACAGAAAGGCAAATACCCATGTGCTAGTCAATTCTGTTTGATCCGAGATAGGGAAGTTTGCACAGAAGAGCTATTAATTTTTCATGGCAGAATTGATCTGAAGTGCTTAATAAGGCCATTTCATTTGTGGGGTGGCACCCACAGACACAGAGCTTTGGAAACAGCTGTGGGGACACAGATCTTGATCTTTTGTTTACAGTCTGCATGTTTCTCTGAGGGAGGAACAACAGGAGGAAAAGTTTGCAAATTTTCAGAGAAACACGGACAACTTTAATCTTAATTGTAAAGAAGCCAAAGACACTATGCAACATATTAAATCCTCCCTTCAAATAGAAATAAACAGCCTTGCAAAATCAACAAATGGAAAACAGACTAACAGATAAAAGCCTGATAGGAAAAGAGCAATGACTATCTCCATAACATAGTCCCATCTCATTTCATTGCATGTAATTAATTTCTTTACCAAATCTATAGCTTAAATAAGGTACCTGAACTATACTTTGGAACCAGATCTGACCTTATTAAGACTCCAATAGCAAGGGCAAATTCAAAAATCTCTGAAAAATTTCTTTTAATAGGTAATTGCCTATAAACATGTCCCAGCTATTTCACCTGATAATAATATTTCTCACTACACTTCCCATGTCTCACACCATGAAACTTATGACCAAACAGCTAGATTTTCTGGGAACCATAAAAAAGGTATTTTCAGCATCAGTCCTGTACATAAGTTAAGTCTCTGGTGTTAAACGGATATATTTGAAAGCCTGGAACATGATGTTAACCTAACAGGATAAAGTGAACTACAGACCAGCAGTACTTCAGTAATTTTAGAACTGTCAGCTTCCCCACAGAGTGCCTTTCAAACATGCATTTAAAAGCCAGCATTTCCAATGACATTTTAAATATTTTAGCATATCTTTCTCATATCAGCTTCTCAAGCAGAATATTAGCAGGTAACATTACCATGTACCTTTTCTAACATACTAGCAAGCCAACAAAAAGCAGCAACAAAGATCTGTTGCTCTGCAGTTAAGCAAAATTTTAGAAGTAATGCTGAAGGGATAACAAAATCAGTGATTTTCAGTTCACCTTTTGCATTGTTTTTCTTGCAAAGCATCTGTATGTTTCTTTCTTCCGCGTTAGAGGCTCTTAAACTTCTGGTCTGTTCATGTCTAACCTGTAAAACAAATGATTACAAGAAATTTATTGATTACAAAAAACTTATTATTTACAAAAAACTTACTTAAGTCACTGTAATGCTGTCTGTTAACATTTTGCAATGCAAAGAAATGTATTTAAATGCATCATTAGCTAGGAAAGTTAAACTCCAATTACCTTAGGTACATCAAATGGAACAACCTGACCATTTTTCTCAAGTATATCAGCCAGTAAGATAAGTGTTTTCTCACGAGGAACAACATTTTCTTCTTGAATTTTAGTCCAAACAGCTTCAGCCTTTGCCCAGTCACCATTGTTCTCTGAAACAAGATTCAAATCTTCAGATAAAAGCACATTTAGAGTATATATAAATATCTAAAGTATTCAAAATAGGTATCTTTGGAAAATAATTCATCAATTAACCATGTACTTCTACTTCATATGATCACAGAGGACACCAGAAGATGCAAACAGAAGAAAAACCCCAAAGGGATTATATGAATTTTCCACTGAATGAGAAAATATTGCAGAAGTTTCTCCTACCTTTTCAGTTCTCATATTCTTGATTGTTAATTGTAAAAATAATTACAAGAATTTATAAATTATTACAAAACATTAACACTCCAAGGTACCACATTTAAGTTCTACTCTGAAATTCTTGAAATGAAAACCTCTGGTTATGTTGCCACTGAGCTAGAGCACCTAAATCCAAGGAGTTGACCACTTTCGAGTCAAAGAAGTTCTAGTTCTAGGCCTGCAGGCTCTTGTTTCGCTATGAAAAAAAAAATACGTATTTGAAGACTGCAAAAGGTAAGATTTCTGAAAGAGAAAAACTTAATGTCTACCAAATTCACAGAGTAATACAACTGCTTTCAACAAGAATAACAATTTATATAATACAGTAAAACACCACAAACAGTTTTCTTGTGAAAGAAAACTGTTAATTGCTATTTAACTACATAGAGCAGGTCATCAGAACAGCATTGACTTCTGGTTGTAGGTCCTACTCATAGCTTCCTCACTCCAACATCTGCTAGCTGCAATGTGTTTGTTCCACAATTTAATTCAGAATCCCAGAAATGTAGAGATGCAAGGCAAGAAAGCAGAAGGCCTGGACCCTGAAGGCAGGATCAGAAAAAGATGGAATAAATCATTCACACGGTGATATCTCAGCCTCTAACAGCAGCTCTTCAGCTATCCTACTGTTCAATTAAAGAACTTCAGCAGTTCTCTAGCTCAGGCTCCACTGGACAAAGTCATAACACAAGGAAAAGCTGGAGCGGCCACCTGGAAGCAGCTGGGACACACTGGGACGTTCTCTAGAATTGTTATAAAGTTGGTGTTTTGAAGCAGTATATACTATATTGCAATGCAATACTGAAACATTACACTGCGATGTTCTCTTCTTTCCAGGAGCAGCATCTGTTCAGGAAAACATGGATATGTAATCGGGCTGGTGCAAGATCCAAGGCCCCATTACAACAAGATTCTGGAATCACTTCAGCTATTTAGAAGCAGCAGCAAACTTGGTGACTACCCTAACTCAAATAAAATGATTGATTTTAAGGAATAAATACTGCATATAAAATTTTAATGAAGATAATTATGGCAGTTAACAGAGTAGAACAGAGAGTGTCTTATACATTTTTTTCCCATGTTTTTGTCCCTGTGTTTCATAGAATGGTTTGAGTTGGAAGTGACCTTAAAGATCATCAAGTTCCAACACCCCTGCCATGGGCAGGGATACCTCCCACTAGGCCAGGTTGCTCCAAGCCCAAAGTTTGACACTCGTTAGGCCACATCTAGAGTACTGTGTCCAGTTTTGGGCTTCACAACTATAAAAGATGCTGGCAACTGGAGCAAATTCAGCCATCAAGACAGATACAGGGGCAGAGCAGAGCAAGTAAGAGATGAAGTCAACGAAGATGAGTGTTGGGGCAGCCTAAAGAAGGGCAGGCTAACAGGGGATCTAATTGCTGCCTTCTATTACCTGACAATTACAGAGAAAAGCGAGTCAGTCTCTCCTCAAAAGTTTACAGCAAAGGATGAAAGGTTAAAAGTTGCAGCAATGGAGTAGCTGAGGATGATCAAACCCTGGAACAGGTTGCCCAGGGAGGCTGCTTGATTTCCACCCTCGAAGGCACTCAAACTTTTCCTAGACCAGGCCATGATCTAATCTAACTTTGAAGCTGTCCTAGCTCTGGTAAAGGACTATGCCTAAAACTCCTGAGGCTCCCTCCAGTATAAATTATTTTGTGACTCCACAAAACCAAATGCATTGTTATCAATATTTTTGATCAATACATGGATTCTATGGTAAAGTCCTTCTTATATGCTTAAAATAGATCTGAAGTTATGGCTTAGGTGCACAATGACAACTCTCCCCTGTGTTTGTGCATGGTGCAGCTTTGACAGATAATCTAAAATGGTCGAAAGCAGGAATGTGCATGGTGACAGAAACCCACAAATGTTTTCCACTTCCTTGAATAGACGGAATTGGTTTTGTCTTTTCAAAGAAGACCGAAGATTTTGCATGACAGAACTGGACAAATTCTATCTTCCTAGATTCTCCTCCTAGCAGGCACACTGTCAGACTCAGTCACCGCCAGAGGTGAGCAGGATGAGTGGAGAAATAGGAAGGCGCCTTCCCTGTTGAGACAAGATGGCTTTTCAGGCCAACTTGATTTTTGATGGTGAACCAGTATGTACAAAGCCAGGACTGGACAACGCTACAGTTCAGTTTTGAAGATTTCTGAGGCTGTTCAGGAAATAAAAAGCAACAAAGTTCTCAAAGGGTCTTTGGTAAATTTTTTTTTTGGTGAAAGTACTCATCTCTTCTGCTTGTGTTAAGTGCAATGGGGAAAAAGCCCCTTTTATTACCATATGAAAAGAAAAAGAGGGTTCAAATAGTATTTTATTTAGCATTAAAACATCACTAGTTCTAATCAACCAAAAATAGTCATGGAGAACAGCCTAAAATTACTTCAAGCTCAAATACAAGTTTTCACTTGACCAAATATATCAAGTAATGGCTCATTAATACATATACACATTATACAGCAATCCCTGTGAAGCTTTTTTTTTTATGTCCCAAGTTATTATTTAGTGCTCCACATCCCATCTTAACACAAAATGCTTTTTCAAGACTTTAACATAACTAGATCTGAAATTTCTGAAAAAGTTTATTATGTATAATACAGTAGGATACACTGAGTAACAAAACCAGCAGGGACTGGAAAATACAAAATAGATGAAAACCACTATCCATACAAGCTACACTAAGTCTGTGGCATAGAACTGAACTTTCAATTTTAAAAACTTAAAAACTGCTCAATTCCTATAAATGATGCAAGAGTTAGGTTGTAGCTAGTGAAGAACTGGTAGATTTTAAAAAATAAAATAAAATGCAACTTTCAGAACCAGGTCCAATTACAGGAGACTCCATATATTTAACAGTTACGAAGACACAATAAACGAGCAGTTTTTCTTCTTTAAGCATATGAAAAACCAAGACAGAGTAAACTTTCAAATTAGGACACAAGACCATAGCACAAATTGGAAGACTCGTACTATGTAGGTTCTATGTAAGTATTGAGGTCTGCAAGTAAAAAAACCTGTACTCTCTCCCCAGAAAGATGCCTCAGAAATGGTATCCAGGCTGACTGCACATCAGGATAAAACTCCTCTCCAATTCAGGTTTATTTCCTACCTTCATTCACAAAAGAAAACAGATTACAACATAAACAAGCTCACTTACCACACAACTGAAGCAGGTAGTAGTACATCTCATCTCTATCGCATTCAAATAGATTTTGAGTTAATTCTACCAAGTGTTCCAAAGTCTCCATCTTTAAATAGAAAGAACAACATAGTTGTACCTCAGTCAAAGAATTATTTTTCTATACATGTGCACTTACATGCTGTGTGCACTCAGCTAAAATAATATTTCTGTTTAAGCATAGACCAGCATTTACACAGAGCATTAAGTTCACCTCATCAGCCTGTCATGCGTCCTTTCACAAACATAAAAATCAAGCAATGAAGTATTTCAAAACAGGTTTTCTTGGAATATAATGACAGTTACATAGAAGACATCATGCAAGCCACATACCTGATTATTTGATATACACTTTTTTGCAAACCACTGCAACCTTCCAGAGTGTGCTCTCAAGCCAGGAGTCTGTAAAATATTTCCAGAACAAGAAACACATTACTTCATATAGAACATTAAGGACAAATAAACAAAATACACGTACTTGTAACAAAAGCTTATAGCTTTTGTTTGTTTTTTGAAACACGAATGAGACTACACCTCACAATCAAGTATGGTTGCATTCATGAGACTTAATAATTGCAGTCATTTTATTCAAGACATTTTCCTTTTTGCCGAGAGTTGATTTAAAACACACTTCAGATGAACTGAAGTGTTAAATAATTTCTATCCCCACAGTAAGAGTATTATTGCTACTACCCAGGGTAATAATTTGTATTACTCACAGGAAAGAATTACACCAAATGTTTCCAAACTCTCTTCAATGAAATGTTCACATTCAACACCCACTGCAACTAGAAAACCACTTCTCTCAACCAAAATACCATCATCTGGTAGCTTCTCTGCTACGACTATTGCTACCAAAAACCAACAGTGTGTTTAGATATAAAACAATAGTGTGTATAGATACAGTCTTCTGCTGCTCAGTAAGAAAAACAGGAATTTACAGAACAGTAACTGGTTTAACCATAATGTGCTGCCAACGTGCAGCCAAATATACCATATGTAAAGGCAACTCCTGTTCCAGAACAGAGCAAAGGCTTACTCTTAAGTGTGTACATGAAGCAACGGGTATATAATAGTTAATACACCATTCTTTCTGTTCTTAATTTTCCCAGGTTTGATGAGCCTTTGCTTATTCATTCCTTTGTTGTTTCAAGGGGACTACAGCTGAAGAATACACCTTGGAGATTCCACCTGGTACAGATTACCACATAGTGTCTTCTCAGCACTACAGACAACAATGAAAATATCTGATCCTCCTTAAACGCATTCTTAAACAAACATAGGAAAATTCAAAGTTTCTAAAAACACATGTTACAGGCATGCCAGTTCTTATGTCTGACATATCTAAAAAAATTATATAAAAAACCTGTGTGCAAAGCATCCATCATTTTCACCTCCTACCCTTTCCTCCCACAGAGTACTTGAATTTACTTTCTTTATACTCTTCTTGTTTAAGCACAAGAATCATTTATAGAGAGAACTCTGCTCTTAATTTCAGGAGTCCAGATTCATACTAACATAGCTCAAGAGTGGTTGCAACGAGATGCCCGTTAATTCCTACAGAGAAGTGTGTGTTTTGACTCTCAAAGGTTTTTTAGCTGTTAATATCATAAGTCTCTACTATTTAAATGTGAAGGGCAGCTTCCAAAATTTAAACCCTCACTTAACACAAAAGAGGCAGTTTGAACAAAAAGCTGTGAGAAATATTAAGTCTCAGTTCCAAAACAGTGGAAACCATTACTGCTGTAAAAGTTGATTTACTGTCTTTTTTAAACACAGATAATTTCCTTTTCCTGTATTCTCCAGGCACAAAATTATTATCATTACATCTTTCTGAAATAACCAAGCACACATCAGAAAACCAGCATGCAAAACTTCAGTGAAAATGATTAAAATTTGCTAAATATATAGGGAACAGTGTTCTGCAGAATAAATATTAGGCCGTATAATCCTACCAATCATCCAAATCATTGTAAGGTTTTTAAAACACAGGATGTTAACCTCACAGTTCTTCAACATGGAGCATCTTCTCTATGTATGTAACTGTACTGTAGAAATACTCTAAACCCAAAAGGTAGCCGAAAAATACTGGCTTCTCAAGTATTCAAAAGGGATATATACAGATAGTTTTGCTTTCCAGGTTACTTGCTTTTTTTCCCCAATTGGTGTTTGGGGGTTTTTCCCCACAGTTATTTATGTTTATAGGTACCTGGTTCAGTACTTTTTAGAGAGCTATCAAACAGTTTCATATGAAATATGCTGAAAACTAAGTCAAGAATTAGCACCTTACACAACAGGCTCTTTAAAATGAAAAAAGAAAAAAAGTATGTTGCCTGCATTTGTAGCTAATCCTCTTTAAGACATGGTAAAATTCAAATGCTGAATTCACTTACAACTTCCAATATCATTGCTGATCCGAATGCCAATGAACTCAACAGCTCCAAAGCTACAAACTTTTTATAGTAAATCCCTTCCTGTTCAGAAATGATTGATGTGTCTGTCACTACAAGGACAGCTGAGTTATACAACAGATATCCTTGTGTTTCATTTTGAAATTGAGAAGTGTTTTCACATACTGCAGGTCTCAATCATCAAAAGAACATCTAGGTCAGATTAACTAAATCTCCAGGGCTTGCCTGATAGTCCATATTTGTAGCTTATCCCTTACCATCTCAGGGAATTTTAAATTGCATTTAGCAGGAAGCAGACTTTCTACAATACTGCAGACTAAAATACAGAATTAAAGAAGCAATTAATAAAAAAAACTAAATAAAAAACCTGTTACTCTAATTACTCTTCCCAAATTCCCATTTACTTTGATTTGCTTATTTCAATGGACTGAAAAAATGAACCCCCCCCCAAACTATTAGAGCCTTAGTGTTTTGTTGGGCTTTTAAAAATTTTTTAATGACATTCACTGCTTTAAAGAATTAAACAACTATTGAGAGTCTCAAACAATTCACACAGCATATAAACTAAATATGCTGTGTACATAAAACAGTTGTACTGTACCAAACCAAAGGTTCATCTGGCTTGTTATCCTCTCCTAACAACCCCTACAGGAGAATATAAAATAACAGAAAACCCAGCAATACTTCTCACTTAGTGATCTTTTACTACTTGAGGTTCAGTGGGTCACACTGCTTCTAATAAGTGATTTCTCCTCCATGAGCTCTTCTGGTTGCCCCTGGAACCCTGTAAGGTTTATCATTCACAAGAACTTTTATCAAAGGGTTGCCACAACTACCTTTTGCAGAAAACAATCCAAATACTATCACTTTTTGTTTGTTTTCAGTCCAGCTTCTACTACCTTCATTTGAAGCCCCTAGATTTTGGATTGGAAGCCAATGTGTGATAGATTTCTTTTTAAATTATTAAGAAATGAAGAGGATAACGAGTGATATATATAATAATTCCCCGTTCCACTGTTTCTTCTCCAGACTAAGCAGAACTCACCTTAGACATATCTCCCACAGAAACAATTCCATACTTTCGATCATATTAGTTATTATCTTTCTGAGGCTCAACATACAACCCTACACTAATTTAACTCCTGGATTCACACACAGAAAACTTACTAGAAAATATACTGCATTTTCAGAAGAACTCTTGCCAAGCAGCACTCAAAAATCATGCGAATGCAACAATCCTAACACACTGAAAGCCTTTGATTTGTTCTCCTCCTTCCTAGAACCACTCACTTCAGACAGGTGATTGAAGGGGTCTGATCAGCAGAAAAACCTTTTTTGTGCTAACATTTTTAGTTGAGCTAGTTTCTACCTATTACAGCTGAAAGAAAACAGATTGTCTGGAAAAATACTGACCTGTCAGAGAGCAATCTTATTTGATGTTTTTCCAGATTTTGAGATAATGACAGATATATTACAGTTTTGTTTACATTAGCGTTCTGTATTTGTTACAGCTAATAGACCAATACTATTTCTTTTACTTAAAAAGTTAAGTAATTTACAGAAGACATATTGAAAATAGTTGTTTACTTCCCACTACTTGCCTAAAGCAACCTTTTTCTCTTTAAACACAGAACTTGCTTACAAAGAAAAACCACAAAAAAACAACACATAGACTAGAAACCTTGTGGTATTGTTCAAAATGAAGACTTTCAGAAAACTAGGAAGACCTGAAAATGTCCCAAGCCAGTACCACTTTTGCTATAGCTGGCTTAGGATGCATAATCATTTAAAAAGTCAGCAGAACTATTTTTCTTTTGGCACATACGCGACATGAGACGGATTACTCTTTTGTTTTAACCTTCCAACACGGCCTTTCCACAAACTTCTACTGTGCACTGGTGGCAAAATAATTGTTACGTATTCTGGACAACTTTTTCTAGCCTTTCATGGCGTAACTCCACCAATTCTAATCATTCAGGTTTACTTAACTCTACACTCGTTAAGTGTTTTCTTCCCAAATTTAAATCTTTCTTAGGGAAACAGTCCTACTATAATTACCAATCTGAACATATTGGAAAGAAACAGCCAGATTTTATAACAGCCGTCCAAGCTGCACTTTTTGATGGTATTTTTTGGACCGGTAGATTAATTCATTCCTCTCTTTGCTGCTGAAAAAGCCAGTAATATTAAGAGACAGCTAATGCTGCTAAAGGAAGAAGAATGTTTCATGATGAGTTACATCAACAGCCATAACAGACTTATGCTACCAGTACCAGAACCAGTTACCGAGATTTAGATGCCAAAGCAATGTCTTGCAAGAAAATGCTTTACTTCTCCAAAGAGACAGCCTTGAACAGACAGCTATAAGAACTGATGTATGTCATTTCTAACAGCTCTCTCTAACATAAGCATCACTGAAAACAGAACATTTGATGGGAAGTCCTTAATTCAAAGACAGATTTTCCCCTGATTCCACAAAAATGTCTATGAAAATCTTACAAATTCCATGCAGGTTCAGTGAAGCCTGTGATATTTTTGCATGGCAGCTTACTTGAGCAAAGTTTTTTACAACATAAACACCGCATGCTATGCTTGAATCTTCCCTATGTTATGGCAAAAGTCCTCACTTCAGAAAGTTAAAAGAATATGCAGATATAAAGTTTTCGTGCCTTACGTAGCCATTTAAATCTAGTTGATAAATGAGATGGTTAAAATGATCTTACACCTCTATGTTTGCGTCTTATTAAATATTCCTTACACCTTTAAAGAGCAATGCATTAGTTTTAAAAAAATACCGAGTAAAACATTTACATTAAGGTTTTCTTAAAATAATCTTAAATCTGTGTTCATATGTAAGAAACAACTATACCACTTTGCTCTATTTCTTTCATTATAAACTTTATAGCATAATGTAAGTGAAGTATCACAGGGGGACAGACAGAAAATACCAATGATTGGTTTGATTATGTGCTCTGAACGTAATGTCTTTTATGCAATAGCCCAGAAGCTTATATAAGATGCAGCTTTAAAGACTGAGGGATCTGAAAATATTCTGTGCATCAAAAAGCATCTTTCCTGTTGGAATCATTTCATCTATCTAATAAAACATTATTTCTCTCTAGCTTAGCTTTTCTTTAAGTCATTGTACTACCAGAGCTACGTAGGCACATGGCAGGCAATGGAAGGAATATTTCATCTACAAACTCATTTTCCACCTTGAAAGAAGTTTAGCTCTTGTGGATTTAAAAAATGGTTTCTTTGGTGATAGCACAGAAAGTTATTCTCATTCACTTCATTCTTCCTAAACAAAAGAAAACCTTGAGAACTGCTCAGAACTAAGATGAGATTTTGATAAAAAAAAATAAATAATGTTTTTGCTTTCGTTCTTTGTAAGCAATTTTGCCCAGAAATAAATAGGACTTGTAAATAAAACACAATCCAACCTTTGCCATAGCAATTTCTTTAAGAAGAAGTTCACCTGAAGCACCCAGACATTTGCAAAACTTCTAGGGCAAGGGATAACTAACTGTATGAAAGCTTGAATACAATTATATCTGTACCTTCAATTTGTCTACTTTTCATGTTTGATAATGAAGGCAAGTACTCTACTGCAGCACCAGATTTTGAAAATTATGAGTTCTTCCACTGCAAGTCCTCAAAAATCTACTTTATCTACTTTTAGTGTATCTGGTAATTTATTTGCACTACATTTAATGAAAAACGTAAATGGACAGACACATGTCTACATACTTATCCTCCCTAGGTCTCCTGTTGGGAGTGATTACGATTTGAGTTCATGCTCTCCTTTCTGCCTATCCTACAATCACCCAAGGCAGCAACTAGCCTACTTCTACTAGACGAATTTTTAAATAAAAGCAGCAGAAGTTCATAATGAGGAAACGTAAGGCTTACAGTCTCCATCTGAAAAGTTTTTACTGTTAGGATGGCATTCCCACCCACCCCCCCCCCCCCCGAAAGTATGTATTTGTCTCAAAGATTCTATCAGTCTACTGATTTGACCACCATAATTAGCATATGTTGAGTAAATACTCATGATTTGGCATATTTCACTTGAAACAGGAATGCTGCTTTATATTAGGCAGACATTGAAAATATCTAAGGAAATTTGATTATTGTCCTAAAATAACAAAATAAAAATAGGAAAGAGTTTTACAACTTTAGCATTACTCATGACAACTGAGACAGATATATGTTCAAGTACTGTGGGAATATTCTTCACTTACCAGTAGAATTTCCAACAGAAATTATGCAGTAAATTATTATTAAAAAAAATAATAAAATCATTAGACAGTAAGAGAATTCCCAACAATAGTCACACTGGAGGAAAAGGTAACAAAAATACACAAAACTCTTGCTCAAAACAAAATGCTCAAGAATGTTCTAGACTCAAAATTGGGCAAAAATTTTCTCCTTGAATTGGAATGTGGTTTTATGTTGAGTCATAAATGACAAAAACATTATAAAACTCAGTAGTATCTTCCCTCTAACACAAAACCCCTGGAGCTAAGAAAGGACGTGTAGGTCTTACCATGATACTGCATTCCAAACACATTACCCTCTCCTTTTCTAGAAGAAATTTGTTAATTAGTCATCTCCTTTACCAAATTTACTTATTTGAAACATATTCATTTGCTTTCTTTTAAGAAAGCAGTATTTAAGAACTTCTAAATAATGTGCACTGAACTGGGAAGCAGCCATTTTTTTATTAACCCACATACAGATGTGCACATACACATCAACAAAAAAACCCAGCTTCACTAATAGCTGTATCAGAGTCCAGTTTCATAAGGAGAAGTAATGCTTTTATTAGACTAATAGGACTCAATAGTAAGAAAAAAAAATAATCTTTTATTGTAATTATAGGGCTTGCATGCCTAAAAGCTCTTCATCCTTTTCCCTCCCTCTCAGTTGTATACAGTTACTTTAATAAAAGCTATTACACCCCCTACAAACTACTCCCCAATCTCAGACCACTGTTATCTATTAAAATTTGCATTCAACATTCACAAACACTTAAAATATGTTCTAATCACCTCCACTCTTTTCTTAACAGGACCAGAAATAAGTCTTTGTAGGTAAATTCAAGCACTAGATATTCCCATCATTAAATTACACATTAAAAAAGCCCCTAAATCCTGCTGTCATAAATTGAGAAAGCATCTTCTCCAATAGTTTATCTCCAGCATAAAAATCAGCAAGACTCAATTTTACGTTGTAGACTCTTAAAAAAAGCAATCTGGATGAAAGAATGTTGTAATCTCTCAATATCAAGTAGAAATATTCTCATTGTTTTTATGGTAGATTAAATCCAATGGCAACTGGTATCTTGAGGTCTGCTGACAGTGGATGTCACAATTCTTTGCTTAAATCTATTTGCCTCCTGAATTAACTTGACATCTGTTGATAGATATATTCCTGTACACTAAAGTCACCCAAAACGGTTCTTTTGTCAGGTCTTGTATTTCAGCAGCAATTCTGAATTGCTGCTAAATCTATTCACAGTGGAACACATTTCATTAAAATATTTCACAACAATTTGTCCCTCAATTCTTCACATATGTGTCTTGATATATGTGAGATATGCTCTGATATATTTAACTACTAAATATAAATGATATATTTAGTACAAGAGAAGAAGATGAGGAAAGCATCACAATTAAAATTTGGTTAAAAGAATACATAAGCCAAGCACTCTGCATTGCCATTTTCAAGGGAGGGTCCTATTCTGGTAGCAAACTTGCACAGGTTGGTCTTCTACTAAAAAATTTTGCCATACAGTTCTGAGATCTTTCCCTGTATCCTAAACACAGCAACCCTTCTCTTAGTAATTTTACTACAAACAAAGACTAACAGAGCAAAAATAAAGAGCTTTTATTCTTCCACTGGGGGAAAAATTTTAATTTAATAGCTGATGTCATTTGATCTATAAAGATTTCAAGAAGTATCTGTCAAACAACAAAAA
>BJBW01000699.1:594578-650654 GCA_004320125.1 Scolopax mira | reverse complement strand
TTTTTTTTTTTACAGAGGTATTTTACTGTCCAACAAAATATGGTTTAAGATGTAATGATTTTATTAGTACTGTGCAGAAATAATACAACACCAGTTTAAAACCTTGCATGTTTTAGTCGTAGGTGTGAAGTGTTCATTTCTACTTCATGAAGTATTCATATTTCTACTTCATAAAGCAGATTTATAGAAGAGCTTGCCTGGATATCTGTTGCAGTACTTAACACTATACAAGTACAAGGTTCTGCATATGTGGGTTAGGGAAACCCAAAGTACAAATACAGGTTGGGTGGAGGATGGATTGAGGAGAAGGACTTAGGGGTGCTGGCTGATGAGAAGCCTTAATGTGAGCCAGCAATGTGCACTGGCAGTGCAGAAAGCCAACATACCCTGAGCTGCATCAAAAGAAGTGTGACCAGAAGGATGAGGGAGGTGATTTGGCCTCTCTATTCTGCTCTAGTGAGACCCCATATGGAGTACTACATCCAGCTTTGGGGCCCCCAACACAAGAAAGGCATGGACTTGTCAGAATGGGTGTAGAGGAGGGCCATGAAGATGATTCAGAGGGAAAGAATACCTCTCCTATGAAGACAGGCTGAAGACTTACTCTGGAGACAGACTGTTCATCAAAAGAGATGAGGTTGTTCAGCCTGGAGAAAAGAAGGCTCCAGGGAGACCTTACAGCAGTTTTCCAGTACTTAAAGGGGGCCTACAGGAAAGATGGGGAAGGTCTCTCTTATCAGGGAGAACAGAATAGGACAAGGGGTTAACAGTTTTAAATTGGAAGAGGGGAGATTTAGATTAGATACTAGAAGGAAATTCTTTACAGTGAGGGTGGTGAGACACTGGAACACATTGCCCAGAGAAACTGTGGATACCCCATCCCTGGAAGTGTTCAAGGCCAGGCTGGGGCTTTGAAGTGGGAGGTCTCCCTGCCCATGGCAGGGGGGTTGGAATTTGATGATTGATGCAACTCAAACCATTCTGTGATTCTAAGTCCTATAACTCTACCAGAAAGAGCCAAGGGTACAGGCTTAATTATACACAGATTCACAGAGTATTTCAATAACTGCATTCAGCACGAATAATAAGTGAAGGAAAAGGGCAAGTCTAGAAATATTCAACCATCACGCAAGTAAAAGAGCTACAAATATGAGATCTCAGTGCAAAATTCAGAGATGATAAAATAATTAAAATTGGACCAAGATTACCAACAACACCTATATTCTAACTACTTTGGGTAGTGAATTCTTTAAACCTCCATGAAGCATGCAAACAAGATAACAGAGTAACAGGTGAAAGAAGTAAATTCCTTCAGGGTGGTATAACATTCTCTTTTTTATTCCCATTCCCCTGGATGCCCTTCACATCCATCCAGCTCCCAACCACCAGCTCAATCAGGTTAATTAAGTGGCAGTCAACATCTGAGTAGACATAAGGGAATTCCAATTGCCCAGTTCCAGCAACAGGTAAGAAGCTGTGGATTGGAGGGATGTGGGGTATTAGGTTCGAGAAAATTCTCTTACCATTGATATACCAGATGTAAAAGACCAGTAGGCCAAGCAACACTTCCAGACTCTCTGATCTACTCTGTGGAGCTCTGAAGCAACACATGTGAAGAATGATGCAAGATCTCTCTCCAGGAAAAAATTTTATTAGATACTTTGAAACTAAGACAATATTTTAGAAGACAGGTAAAGAAAATACTTTTCTAGAAGGTACTTTTTCCCTAATCCTATTTATTGAAAATTCATATCCCTTCTTTTAGCCAACATTAGTTTTAGTGGAGTTCAATTTAGTTAAAGTAAAAATGTATTGACTCATTTTTGTTTGTTTCTTTTTTATGACAAACAAAACTGAAGGAAAAAAGGCAACTAAACTGCCTTTTCAAGTAAGGGAAAGTAACTAGAGATAGATTTGATAACATAAAAGTCATTCTGTACCACTCCAAGGGAAAGCAAGCTACTGTGTGACCGTACGTGACTCAAGACAAAAGCTAAGTTATCAGGTGAGGTACAATTAAGAACTGAAGTGTAAATCATGGTTTGATGTACTAGAGGACCCAATGGTAGAACTTGTTCCCAGTGGAGAGCAAAAGAGCATCTACCAGCATAACTTCAAGGGCTCAGCAATCTCCAGGCATAGCTAGAGTAAAGCAGACTTTGGCTTTACAGAGCAGCCAAGGCTGCTTCATTTGGAGGTATTGTCCCTGAGAGAGGCTTTCTTCTCTAGCTACCTGCCACAGAACAAAGGAGAACAGACTTTCAAAAGCTTAACAAGGAAGTCTAGCAACATTGCAAACTGTTACCTTATTAACCAAACTCTGTGAACCCTTAGAGCTTAGCTGCATTTCCCTCCAGTCTTATCAATCACAGCTTCTCTTCTATTTAGCATCGCTTCAAAAGAGACTCACACCAGCAAACTACCACGTGCTTCAGTTTATTTGTTCTGGAACCTGTCAAGTACGTTCTTTGCCTCATCTACTTTCTATTCCCCTCTCCTTGTCTCTTATACTATCATTCTCTGCTTAGTCTTGCTGTCCTTCCAGCAAGCAGATGAGCCCCAGAGCTTTCAGCTTTCTTGCTGTGACAATATCCTACAACACAAGCTTATATACGTGCATGAGCAACACATTTGTGACTGGATAACACACATACACAACTCTGACCTATTTTTTATAATCTCACTCAAATCTTACCCTTTTTTCTTTCCCACTATTGACACCCAGTTGTATTTTATCAAAGATTGAGATTTAAATGCTATTTTCTTATTCCTGGGGCTTTGAGTTGCAGGTTTTTCAAAGCAGCTGCACTATCACTAGGTTTCACATAAGCATCTAGGGTACCTGTTATTTCTAAAAATAGCAAGAGCAAGCAGAGGCAATGGTCTCCAATGAGTAACACCCCATTCAAATGACCCTATCCTCCACGGTTTTCATTTCCTTAGCTCCTAAGGACATTTTTTTCCAGCTTAATTACTACCCTTTTTGATGGTCTTTATTAACTCCGTAGATACATCTAGAACAAATGATATCACTAAAATGAACTGACCACCATAATTAGCAATACATGAAAAAAGTTCATGCTGAAAGGTAATGTCTAATATGCACCGAAAAGCTTCTGAAAACAGAAAGTGGTACCAATTGATCACTTTTACTGAATATTATTGCACAAGAAAAAAGAACAGAAAAACAATCTGAGATGACCAACAAGAGAAGTAATTTAGTTGCAAAAAACACTGGACTAGAGAAAAGGATACACATGCACCTTGTACTCTTATCTTCCACATTACATTTGACTTCCCAACACACAAAAAAAGCAGACAGTAACTTGTTCAAGGTTTAAAACAGTAAAAACTATTCTCTTCTTCACTAAAATATCCATTTTAAGATCCTCCCCCCCTGTGGAAAATAATTCATTGAAAATACATAACATGTTGTTACATATTGAAAGATTACTTAAAATAGAACCCACCTTACAGTAATTGATTTTGTGCCACTTTAGCCACTGATAAAATACAGGCATAATATTCTTAGCTAAATTCCTATACTCCTAAAAAAATCCAGAATTTAAAACTGCTTTTTCTTAATGGCACAAACAAAACTGTAATTCATACTTCTTGGAAGTCTTGCAGGAGCAAGAAAATGTATTCTAAATAGCATAAAAAGCCAGGAAAACTTCTGTTTAGTTTCCAGATATCAGATGTTCAGATTTACGCCTACATGTCTGTCTGCGATTACTAATAATTTATCATCAATCATCAGATACTGAATATTTGCCAAGGTAAGTTTGGCACCTATTAAGAAAATAACAGAATTTTCAAAGCCTCAACAGTTTGCTTACTATCCTATTCATGACTGCTGAACTATAGCCACCAATATAAGTTTTGAGACATTAAAGGCCACTATCAAAAAACCAGCTGCTAAATCACACTAAGTACCAGGTTTATTTAACTTTAATTTTAGTTCCAGTTTTTGGATTTGATCCTTTTACTTCCTGTATGCTTTCGTTACTATAAAAGAACTCAACTCCTCAGCACTGTCTTCTGTCAGATACTGATATTCCTATTCTTCTGTATTGTATGACTTAGAATCCAAAAAACCCTCCGAGAACAAAATTATCAATGCTTAGCAATTTCCGCACGCCCCACAGCAGAACAGAATTGCTGCATTACAGACAAACAAGCAGATCTTCAGTTAAGATTTTTTAAATGCAAGAATTCTATTAGATAATTTAAATAGGAATAACTGGCATTTCAAATATTCTAGGGGGAATTAGGAAAAAAAGCATACTTTGTCTTTGGAAGGAAAAAACTCAACAAAATTAGGTTACAGAGCTGTGTATGTACATAACAAAAAATGATGAGGACAAAGTATCACTTTTTCTGCAAGATGCCTCCTCCCACACATTAAGTGGAAAACATATGCAGCATTTTAAAAACATACAACTGTGTTAAGAAGAAAAATAATCACAATCTGGGCAGACTCTGCAGCTGCCCCTTTGACTTATCAATTTCAGTAAGCACAATTTCAATCAAGTCTAGATAAAATATACTAATCCTAAATAGACCAAGTTTGTCACCTACCACTTCCTATAAGCTGCTTACTATCCTGAAAAAGAGAGAGAGAGAAGAAATGCTAAATTAAATGCCAAACAGTAGCAGACAGCGCTTGTTTGGCTGATTAACTTGTAGACAAGCATTACAAATAAATCTGAGCATGGTCTGCAGCAAATTAAATTCCAGTGCTTTTAAGAACAAAGAATTCCTTCGGCAAGAGGATTAGCAACTTTACACCCAGGAATGCCAGTTTAATTTAATTGTTCCACAATCCGATATTTAATATGCAAATATCATTTTGATATATAACAGAGAATTTGAAAAAGTGAGGAAACAATTTCAATATACTGCAAGACTGTCTCTCTTCTGAACTGTAATTATACAAAATAAAGCTGGTCAAGGTTTTTTTTTATTATTGGGATTGAATTCTATTAACATGAATCAGAACAAGTCTAATTAAAGGTTAAAAACTTTAAATGTTTCTAATTAAGAGTCTAAATAGCTGTACAATTACAGTGCTATAGTTAAAATCCCACCTCAATGACCTTCCTGGCCTCTTTGTATTTTTCTGTTTGCAAGAAGGCAAAGAAGAGATCATAAAGAGCCATCATGTCACCATATTCTCTGCTTATAAAATCTGAAACTAAAAAGAGAATAAAACTCATTAATTTACTAAATACATTAAAGCATTTTAATATATATGTCAAGATATTCTGAATATTAATATTTGTCCAGCATCAGAAAATGCCAAAAATAAGCTATAAAGAAATAAATTTTGAAACATATGGAACTATTACAACATATAGCACAATTTGTTGTAGCTTTGCAGTTAAGCATATTTAAAATATTTTTCTGTTTATCTGCACTGTATTTAACATAATAGACAGACTACATACTGGCATTCTATGCTTGCAGAGTGATGACACAGGATTTCTCAAGTATTTGAAAAATAGATGTGTTGTTTTACTATTGTGTTGTATTACTATTAAGCTGTTTCTTAATACTAATATATGTTGCTAGAACAACTACTATCACTAATTGTTGAGAGCTTGATGTTGTATTAGCCAAACACTAGGATTCTTTTACATTTAATATCAATTTTCAATTAAGAATGTAGACATCATTCAAGTGCTTTAAATCTACACATATAAACACAATATTTTTTCTTGCACTTGAAAGAAGTGATATACAAGTAATGGAAGATAAAACTCCATAAAACACTTTGTACAACCAGAAAGTATTTGGCTACATGCAACTAACCCTTTTGCAGAAGATCAGCATCTCCTTTTTCTATCAGTCTGCAGTAGATGTTATGAAGCTGAAGAATTTTACCATACTTCTTGTAACAGTTGATTAAAGCTTCCAGAGCTGCAGGCATGTCATCCCTTGTTGAATGAAACAAAACAAGAATAAAAACAATCAAACCCTCCAAACAGGAGCAGTGCATGGTGAACCCACTGTACTCTTGAAAATTTCAAAGAAAATTCATCCAGCGGCCTATAAGTCAAGAGTGTAATTTCCACACCTCCCCCCCATTATGCTATAGTCATTTTTAAATAACAGGTAAAGTTTTCCTACAAACAAACACCATGTATGACACCTCTTGGCCGTATAATTTGGATTGCATGACCACTGCTCACTACAAATTAACTAAAAGGTATGAATACTCCTTATCATTGGACGTGCTAATTTTTTGAAGTAAAATTTGTAAGTTCTACTATATTCTATTGTGACAAAACATCAGTCGCACAGAGATTTCACTTTGTATTTGAACTCTGTATTTTTCTTATTAAGTAATGTTGCGTACATATTACCTCCAAATGTTTCCATTATGACATTTTCTATTTTTAAGGTCTTGGAAATTCTTCTACAACATTTTTAATTCAGTATAGATCTCCAGAGTTCACTAAGTTACCTACAGCTCTTTAGATTGCTTTCTATTTGTTTTACACCTGAATAGACTAGATATAAATCATCTGTTCATATCCATTTTTGGTCACAATTGTGGGGTTACTGTTTGTCTCTTCCATATAAAGGTCAGAATCCAATGTCTACTTTCTACACACACACACACAGAAAAAAGGTGTTTTCTGAACTTAATTTAACAATACATTAAGGTACCAAAATGTTTTTTATGCTGGCCTATCCATGTCACATACAGCCATGGTACTGGTATATACCCACAGTACTAGCAAATCACTAAGATGCTGACTTCCTTGAATGCACGTATCCAGGAGCCTCTGAGCACTCAGTACCAGTAACAAGGACTTCGTTGTTTTTATCTCAGTCCTTTGCTGACTTTTTCCCCTATGAATACAGCATTAACACCTTCAGAAGTACACATAGTTAAAATGCAAAATTGAAAAGTCATATAAAGAGTCAGATCTGAAACTTCAAATAACAAATATAAATTAACAGTCTGCTCTGTGCAACTCACAGAACTAAATCATCTGCCGCAGACCCTTTTTCAAAAGATTAGAACCCAATCTAAGACACACCAAGCCAAAACCAACAGAGGACAACCACTGAAACACTGGCAAAACAATATGTCAAGTTATTCTTTTAAGGGGAAGGTTTAAACTTTGTTTAAACTGAAAGAAATCAAGATGACACACACAAAATGTTTTAAGTAGCCAAACCTTCAACAAGACTGCATTTTTTATTTCAAAAGGCTTACCAAATAAATGGTAGTGTAAGTAGGCAAGAGGAAAAAAAAACCAAAACAAACTCACCCAAACCAACCCCCCACTCCCCTTCACAACAGCTGAGGACCATAACAAAACTGACATGCAATAATGATTTTGCATTCCTGAATATTGATCATCTGAACCTTAAAAAATTAAGATATTACTGTTAAAGCAAGCCAAATTCAGGTGTCCTCGTCTCACACTGAATTTCTCGTGCAGCACAAATTTTGCGTTTTCAAAGAATGATCTTGACTATTATATATTATCTTCATCTAGGCGAATATTTTAAAAATTTTAGGAGTAAAACACAGAAGAAGAATTAATTTTGTTCAGTAATACTGGCATTCGGAAAATGAACCTAAAATGACGGATTTCTACCTTATCCCCCTTACTGAGCCCTGTTTACAGTGCATCTCCTGGCACCCCATGGAGTCATTTGAATTTTTGTCATTTGGGGTGAAGACTAAATTACAGGTTAATTTCAAAACTGCAAGTAGATGTTGCAGGCTAGATTACTGTCATAAAAGAGAAATACTATGGTAGTTACCATAGACAGATATAAAGCTTTATATAATCAGTATTTTTCTCCTGCTTTAGATGCAAGTTCAGTTAACATCTAAAAAACAGTTTTACAGAAAACTACTTAATTTCTAAGGAGGCACAACAACATTTATACATTCAAATTAAAGTTTTCAGTGATAAATCTAGCTTTTCAGACTGATGCACAAACAGCCATAGTATTGTCTCGGCTGTATTCCTAAAGGATTAAAGTGACCGTTTTTAGGTCAAAGCTATCAATAAATGAATGAATAATTGGAATGTCATTCAAACAGGAACGTTAAGACTTTTCTAGACTGTAAATGTATACTTCTGAAGGCATTAATACAGTAAATGCAGAGGGGAAAAAAGGCAGCAAAGAACTGAGATAACAAAAATGGAAATATTGTACTTGTTCCTGGTACTTACTGCTCAAAGGCATCTAAATAAGTCTGTATTTAAGGGGGTCAGTTTCTTACACACTAATTCACTAGACATTTGTTTTGAATCTATTGAAATCTGATATATTTGTTCTGTTGCATTCAAATAACCAACCAGTCATCCACAGTTTACTAGATAACGGCATTTATAGAACAGATACATGATAAAACTGACAACAATCAGCTATAAAACAATAAAAGTTCAGCCTCTACAAGGAAATTGTTTGTACTACTACTGCAAATAAAAGACATCAAGCTTATGCTTATACTTGAGCTAATATGATTTATTCAACAACCTGCAGTACCTCTTGTCAGAAGCTGCAATTAATTCCAAGTAAGCAGCGGCAACTACTTTGGAAAGCAGTTTATACAATCCTGTTAGAAAAGCCCAATGAAAATTAGGAACCTACTGTAGGCTTCAAATTTCAAGTGTAAGTAACATTTTAATGTGTTTCTTGTTAAAACCCACTAATTTAAAAAGTAACTGCACAAAAATTTTCCACATTTTAAGAAAATGCTATTTAGACACAAGGATTTTAAGCTACCAAACCTTCGTATATTTGAAAATAATTTGGCAGTCTTTCTGTATGAACTTGTGCATGTTGTACACCTTTTTATCTTCCCAAAGGATACCTACTACACTACTAGATTAAAAGCCCAGTCCAAATTTTATATTTAATTAATACAGATCAAGTAAAAATAAATAAAGCCCATACACTCATTGTCATGTTGAAAAACCCTGATTTTTGTAAAAATGTCTGGAAAAACAGCATTTAAAATGTGAACACTGATGATTTATGCTTCATTTTGAGTTGTTCAGATACTACAGCTTTAAGTCACTCACAAATATTATCTGTTCAGGGCTTAAACCTGTTCCACTTAAAGACTTAAAGGTGTATTTTTCCCTCTCATTGAAACTTGTTATTTTAAAAAAAGAAGAGACACTATTATTTTTGAAGGACAGAAGGAGCCTCAGTCATCACTGTATTATGCTTGTCCCTTATGTAATGCCAGACGAGTCCCACTTTGGCATGATTTTTCAGCTAAATTGATGCTAGGGTTAAGATACCATTAAGTTTTTGCATTCATTTGGTTTCTGTTTAGGATGCCTGTAAAGCGCAAAATACTATGGGAGCGATATTCCAAAATATTTGCCTGGGCAATTTCACTCACACAAGGCTCTGTTTGAAGAGACAAAATTACTCAGATGCCCGAGTGTTTGCAGAACACACTCTGTAGCAGGACTGGCCATAACGTGCACGGATACAGCATCCCCCTTCAATTTCAGGAAGCCACTCCCCTCTTGCTTCAAGAATGTTGCACTAAATCTAACCCTTTTACTTGTAATAAACAACTTTCCCAACCAGAGAGTCTGCCTGATAAAAATAAGACTCCAAATATTGATTTTAATTGGAATGAAGTGCTGCAACATTATGCATAAAGCTTTAGTGAAGTGGCAATTTACCTAAGGGGTTTACTGATTGAAAAGCTCTCAAACCTGAAATCACTAGAGAGGTAGAAAGAAAAAAGGGACTCTCTGGGGTGGGGGTGGAGGGTAGACTGGTAAAACAAATCCCTCTCTGCAAATCTGAAGCAGATGTTAGTGTAGAGAGAAGTCAATTCAGCAAGGTACAATCAGCTTTACAAAAATTATTCTGTTAAAAGAGAACGGGCTCTTGAAAGAGCTAAATGTTTTTCTGTTCATTTGCTATACTAAGGAATCTTCAAGGAGACTGGTGTTGCAATTACAACTAATCCTCCCCAAAAAATTAACTGTGTTGAAGGCTTTGTAATTTCCCTAGGTACAATTTAGCTGTCACTTACTTTAAAATTTACTCAAACATGCGTTCCGAACAGCACTAACTTCACATGTCAAGTGCTTTCCAGCCAATTGAGTCTAAACTGGAAGTCGGTGTTAAACAACTGAATGATTAGACAAGATAGCTCATTTCCCTGCTCTTTTGTTCAGAATAAAATGCCACATTTACATTATCAGACTCAACAGGATTTTCTGACAGAGGGAGAAAAAACCCTAGTGAACACTGTCCGTACCAAGCACATGAAGCCTGTCATTTACCAATCATCCTTCAAAAAGCAATAGCCATGAATGTAACTTAATTACGACCCAATGATCCTTGACGAAAAATCATCTTATCACTGTCCTGTCCCCATAGGGCAAATGAGACACTTCTGTCCTTTGGCACTGATGATGCTAAATTCCTAATTGCAATAATGGAGTAAGAGAGCCAAACATCCCTAATTTCACTGCAACACACAGTATATTAAAGAGTTTTAATATAAATATTTGAAATAAAGCTGCTAAGAATTAGAAAAAACTCTACCCGCTAGAGGTATTTTTCTCCCCCACTAAAAGTATCACCTAATTTCAAGTGGTGCCTACTTTTAAAAATAAATTTAAAAGTCAAGTGAATTTGAAGTGCTACAGAATCGCCTCAAACTAAATCACAGATGAATTTAACTCTATGAAAACAACAGCAGCAAATTTGTCAAGGCACTGGATTCATGCTGTATCTACTACATAAGAACCCAAACAAAATGGGTTTATACGAAATTAATCACAAACCAGCACACAATGCTTTACTGGACAGCACTGTATTAAAACACACTGACCATTTTTAAAGAAACACAATTCACCTGTAGCCTTTTGAGAGTTTAAAATACAGATATTAACTGCCTGTGTTCACTGACTTAAAACTACAAAATATTTTGTTCACACAGTCTGTAACAATGTTTCCATAGTTTAACTGCAAATCTCCTTCCCTCTGCCTAAGGTCATTTATGATATAGGGAATTCGTAAATTTCAAACATGAAGATGATTTGTCTTGTTTCTCTTCTCAGAGGTGATTTTATTCAAGGAGAACAGAAACAAATGTTAAAGAAAGGATAGGAACCACAAAGTTTTTAAGATGTGTATTCCTATTTTTGATTGTATGAACGTGGTTAGGGCAAAAATCAGTAGTTACTGTATCTGTCAATTTATCATCCTGTAAAAAGGTGTTATCAAAGTATGGGATAGCACAGGAGCAGGTTAGCTTCAGAAACCTCCTCAGTTTTGTAAACTCTATCCCGTTCAAATAGCTTTCCCCTGACAGTAGAGAAGGTAAAAGCCAGAACTACAATCCTTAAATTCTTAAGAAATTTTTTATGGTGTAGGTAACACAGCTTTTTCCGATTACCATCAGTTGGAAGAGCCAGCTCAAAAGTAAGACATGTTTTAAGAAAAAGTACAAGCTCTTGACATCCTTGCAGCTTTTTAGAAACTGAGACTTTTGTCACGCTGTCCCAGGCAGGTTTATCACCTTGGATAACACACCAAGATTCCACATGTGGACTGCATCCATTTTTAATGTAATTTCACCACCTTGAGGAACTATGAAGAGTCATAAAAAACATACAATTCAAAACAGGGGGGTGGTTACCCCTAAATTTACTCAGGATAAAAAAAACAAAACAAAACAAAAAAACCCCACGATAGTACAAATTCTCTCTCTAGTTAAGTATTTGTCAAAATATTAAAGGCAAAATGTACATTCTACTAGAATATTAGATTTTCTTTGCTATTGTATAGTTACGCTCTTCATCATTAACCATTTTTTTCTTTTCCATGTTCTGCTGTAAATTGTCACTTTTAACATGTACTAAGGACTTAACAAGAACTTCACAATATTCAGGACTGGATTCAGAGAAAAAGGGGTAGATGAAAATATTTTACACCTACAATTGTTGAAATCTTCAAAAGCAAATCACAGATTCCTTTACAGGCAATTAAAAAGTTTGAAATAAATTAACACAAAACACTAGCACAACCACTGCTGTGGAACATTAAAAAAACATCCCAGAGCTAATTTCAGAGGCATGCTGACGACCTGCAGCTAAATGACAGCATTTCAGCATGATACTCAAGCTGTGGGATGGCAAATAGTAAGCACTACTGCTGCAAGAAATGACTAACACTTATTTCAGTCAATCACAACTTTCAAAAACTCTTCTCCAAGAAAAGAAAAGGAAAAAAAAAAAATCCATGAAATTCAGTTATTCCTCCCAGGCAAATTCTGTAGAAAAAGCTTCCCTGTTCTGTCTGACACTGGAGAGGAAGCAAGTCTCCCTGTCTCTCTACCCATGAGGTGACAAAAAACCCACAGGAAACAAGCTTACTTTATATTGTGTTAATATCTATGAAACATATTAAGAGTTACTCCAATGAGTATCACAACTCATAGTCATGCAGTTCCACAGCATAGAATTACTTTTTCCTTTAAACATCTAATCTCATCAAGAGTCCTTTTATTAAAAATAAATTTTTTTAGCAAGTTTTACCAAACATTTATAATCCAAAAGAACGTGGAATCAAACTAAAATAACACTCTTTACTGTCCCCCTTTGCATATACACATGACCACATCTTTATTTACATCTTCATATACTACTTCTGAAAAGAACACAAGTAGCACTATGTATAGCTTGCATGTCAACGTGCATAAAGCAATTATGTAAAATGCAGCTGCTCTTACTGCACACTGCAAAGCGTATCAGATATTTTTCCAACACATTGGTTACATATGATTGCAGTTAAATTATTTTCATAAACATCTGTCTTGTCTTGTGATGTAACCAAGGCAGTGTTGCTGACTGAAAAGATGTACACTATATTCTTAACTGTTGACCACCACACTAAAATACTATTTCTAGAAGAGAAGGTACATGCACCTACCAAGAGTTACATCTTTTTGACAAGACTTTTGAATACAGAAAAAATTATGCAGACCTTGCATATCCAGAATACTTAAAAACTGGAAAACTCTACACACTAACAGAAATATTAATATGCATTTTCGAGATTGACTGACAGGATACCATGAGAAATTAACTGATTTCATAGGTACCATCTTTAAGCCAAGAACAACATTTTGTATACCTGAATGAAATGGCAAGAAATTGATCAATCACTCCAGCTGCAAGAGATTAAAATCCAGAAACCACATAAATGTCATTAAAAAAAAAAAAAAAGATTGTGCATACAGTAAAGGAAGTTAAAAGTTAGTAAGAAATTGTCATACAGTTCATGCATACCTTGATTCAAATATCCCACACCTCATAAGGAAATTTATGCAAAGGAACATGACACGTGGAATTACAGATATTTCCTGCCAGAATGATGTACAAACTTCTTTATTAAATGGTACTAAAAGTATATGGGGGGGGAGGGAGGATCACAACAGACAATCCAGACAGCACTTTTGTTTTATTTTAAATTTATCAACACAGCAGTCTATTGGCAATAACATAAAATTACTTGAACTATGTGAATTAAAAATATTTCCATGTTCAACAACAGCCCTTCAACTCACCTGAGATGTATTGTATGGCACAGCAAAATAATGCTGTTTTGATGGGAAAACACATAGTATTTAACCACATGAGCTGAAAATATACCTATCATGCTCTGAATCGGTATCTTGTCAAAAAGACTTTAGACCCAAATAACTCATAAACATATTCCAATACACAGACACTTTTTCTCTAATGTGTCCACAAAACTCAGCTGCTGTTCCCACAGACTTTCCAAATTTAAAATATTCATTTATTACTACTCCTAAATCACTTCATTATTATATATGCATGCATTATATGTGCATGCTTATATGCGTGAGCACTTCCCAACATGAAAGTGCAGCTGTGTACAGCGTACACAGGTCATCCAACACAAATAAATATCATTTCATAACTTCTTTCATCTGAAGCCCAAACATCGCTTACTTTTCAAGGTGAACTGTAATCAGAGGGGAATGAAGGACAGCAGTTTCTGCCAACCCCAGGTTCACAATGGTCTCGTGTAATCGATGAACTGTTTCAACTTCACCTCTCATGGCAGCGGCATTAAGAATGCGGAAAAAAGATGCAACTGTTCTGTCTGAGATAGGAACATCCTTCTCTTTCATCTCCGATAGAATGTTAATAGCATCTACAATGAAACAACACAAAAGACCCTTAGGTAATTTCATGTAGGGAAAACAAACTGCTATTAAAACAGCATTTCAAACCCAGCAGGAATGTAAATTCTGGCGTATAATGCCGATTTCAAGTTAATTACTACTTGCATTTCTAAACGAGACTACAATTATAAATCCACAATAGCATGGTTTTATCATTTTGCTGCAACTTTGACTACAAATTATAGATAGGAACTGTGTGCCCACTCTGCACCACATAACCCTGTATAGCCTGCCCTATAGCTGCAAGATTCTACTAAATGGATGCTTTTATCGTTCAATGCTAACATCTGCTAAATCACTCCATTGTTTCTTCAGCAGATGGCTTGTCACGAGGCCAGATAATAAAGATATGTTTACACTGTATATACAGCCAGACTAATGGTCTGATACCGATAGGGCCTGTTTGCTGTGTCGATACTAATTAGCCAAGGAGAGCCAATGAAAGCTTTCTAACAGACTGCATGTTAAAACATTAGGTTCATTAAGCTTCATTAGTAAGGCAGAAACAAACATTTTGGTATATGGAATAAGTGCATTTTTATAATTTTCTTAATTATTGCATAGGCAGAATGTTTTGACCACTTTACATTTGGCTACATTTATGAATTGTTTTATTTTTTGAGGGACATTTATGCTCTTAAAAGCAAGCTAATCTTTTCAAACGGCTTTAATGTAGAGGTAGTCATGATCTGATTTATTATGATTTGGAAAACATCAGCTTTGCTTATTATTTTTCTAACAGTAAGCTTAGTAAGAGGTCGAGACAGATTTCAAAGATAGATCTTAGAAGAAAAAAATTACATTAGCATTTTTATTTTGTTGTACAGTGTTTTATATGAAACCGTAACATTTTGTGTCTAGGCTTGGACTGTGCTTTTATGGTTTGAATCTTCTACAAAATCATAGAACTCGATATTCAAAATCACCTTTTAAAGTTGATGACAGTCTAGAATTTTTTTAAAGATAAACCAAATAACGTAAATTACAGAATTATATTAGACTAAATTACAGAAATTAAAGAGCTAACAGCTGAATGCAAACATCTAGAAATATAAAATAGGCAGTTTCCAGAATGCTCATTAAAAGCCAAAATTTCCAGGCAGTTTGACAGATTGACTCTACAATCCAGTAACGCACACATAAAAGAACACTAACAGAAAAATATATACTTTATAAAAAGTTAAATGATTTTTTGCAGTGCTTGGCTCTTATACGAAGGTTATGTTTATAGGTTTTATGTTCAGCCTTCAGACCTTCTTAAGCAAAAACAAAGCCATTAGTCTAGGCACATACGCAATTTGTGCCATAAGTCATGATCTTCAAACTCAATCCAAACAGCAATGCTAATAAAAACTAGCTGCAGAAAAGCAAAAAGCACTGAGCTGTGCAAATGTAAATGACAAGCTTGCCAATCCATTAAAACTAATGGCCTGCACTGTCCAAGCATCTCTGGTTGAATTCACATGCAAATTTGTATGCAAAATGTTCAAGCACTTTTCAGGACATGATATACCATTAATATCAACTCACATTTTTATTCTTGAGGCAAGATATCTTTATTATAGAGCAGAAACACACAAAGTAAATGGATTACCTTCTAGTCTACCATGCTTTCCTAAGACTTCTACCAGTGCTACGTACTTTCCAGTGTCAAGAGCAACAGGTGAATTCTTAGGGAAGCTAGAAATTAAAACATTAAAAACAGTATCAACAGAAATTCACATTTTACAGATTCAGCTTAAAGATTTACTTTTAAGACCACATAACAAAAAAACAGCACTGAGAGCTAAAAGTTATATTAAATATTAAAGGAAAAAATTGGTAGACTTTAAATATGCTCCAGTAAAATGTCATTTAAAAATATTATCCACACATCTTCCCTCCCCCAAAACCCAGTTATATTTTGAAGAGCCAAGTAGTTCAATTAATTATTTGGTAGTTATTGTATAAAAACAGGTATTTCCCAGAAGCCTAGGAAGAAAATACAGTCCACATGGCTGGGCCAGGGCTATAATCTTTCCAATAAAGAATATGAAACTATTTGCCTATAGTAGCAAGTTAAAAGCTACTAATTTCAAGTTTCTGCTATGTATTTTTTTTTCCTGTAAGTTTTACAATTAATTCCTCCTCTGTTGTTTCTTTTTGTAATAATTCAAAGCGTCACTTCTTAGCAATATTAAGCCACACTTCAGGCAGATGAGTAAAGACATGCTACTGCAGTGAAGCTCTGCTAGAAGACTCAATTTTACTTCATGCAAGCTGACTATGGGGATGGTGTGAGAGTGGCAGTGGCAGCCAAAACCAGTACACTACCGCTGGTTCCAGAGTGGCAAATTTCTTGATATTCATAGCTCAATCATTTCACATAATTTCATAGCAGGGTGTAATGAGCACCTGCCTGCTAACCTACTCCAAAACCAAGGCAAATACTCTGTGAGCACGTAGGAGAGAGAGAGAACCTGGAAGCAACATATAACTTCTACGTTCACTGTACCGTAAGACCAAAAGGAGTCTTTCATGGGAAAAAAGGGAAGATATCTGAAGATATCTTTATCTGGAGATAAAAATCTCAAGTAGAACTCTCGTTGACAATCCTAAAGTAACGTCATTCAGAAACACTGCTATTCTAAAGACAATATAGGTTCAGCATATTCTAAACACATTCTAGATGCATTCTAAGACACAATATAAGTACTTTTTTCCCCCCCTTAAGTGCCTAAATTGAAGTTTCACTATGTTTAAAATAAAAACAAATCAGATCCTACATAAATATCTGCCTTAAAAAAAAAAGATAATTACTGACCAAAGTAGATGCTTCTGATGTTCAATTATACAAGCAAATTTTTTGTTTCAAAAAACCACACCTCCGACTGTTTTAAATGCACATACATTGGTGGAGAAAACTAATTAAAAATGGATGAGGGGATTAATACTCAACCTACTTAATTCAACAAGGTCTGTGTATCAGCATAAATCTCTGTGACATGTTTCAGTGCCGGTGTACTTACACTTTTTCTTTCAGGTTCATTGCCTCTTCTACATTATCATGTCGACAGCACAAATTTATTAAGGCTGCATAGCCACCGACAACCATGTCCGGTTCGTATTTGGCTTTCACTTCAAGGGCTTTTTGCATATTCTAAAAAAGGAACAAAGCAAAGATGTGAACTAGAGGAAAAGTCAATATGACATTAGGCTTCTTATATGTTCAGTATGCAGTTACATGACTGCTTTAGTGCTTTTAGTAGTATAAGACCACATTTGAAAATGCAGCGCTGGAATGTTTTAGCAAATTTTAAGTGAAAGTTATTTTGCAGAAATTAGTATTTTTCTAAAACACCTTTTAGATAAACTTGAGATTAGAATCTAAATAAGTTTTCTTGCTTTATATTTCTAGCATGTTTTAATATAAGACTTATTTTTTTAATCCAGACAGATACCATAAACACGATTAACACAAATTCTAAAATAATTCTTATATATTTGAAATTCGTAACAGTTTTCACGTAGTACACTGTCAATGCATAACAAAACTACTTTCTAAAGAATAAGAAACTACTTAAAAAATAAGAAATTCCTTAAAAGCACATTTTTCATATATTTTTTACACATTCATACATTTGACTACTTGGAACTCACAATGTTGTTTGCTTCTAGTTTTATTTCATATGCAAAACCATAGAGACAGACAGCTGAGAATCACTCTAAGTTATATTCTTAGCAACAGAGAATATAGTGCTATCATCTGTACGACTGTTACTGTGCCTATATATACTGCTTTATAGGCAGGATCATACTGAACAAGAAACTGAATAAAAGTGTGGTGATACCCCACAAATTACAGACACACACTAAATGAATGTAAACTACAGCTGGACGCCTGCCGAATGAAGGCAAGAGACCCTTTATCTCAGAAGAGCTTTCCTCCTGCAGGAAAATGGAATTTCAATCCCTGCATTAACAACCTAGTAATATTTGAATTGCAAATGACTAGTGCATGTATCAGTTGCTTGACAATCTAGATATAAGAGACCGGAGCCATGGCTTGAAAGGACATTTGGCATGTATGATAAACCTATCACAGCTGTTACTATCATTCACTTTGCAGATTATTGTAAACAAACTTCAGCAACCCCAAAACATGCCATTCAAGGTGTTGCTGAAATTAGTTAACCTTTTGATTTAATTGCTTTTTGCACTTATGTTTGATTTATAAGCATCAAACCATGAAACCTCAAGCACTGCACTTGTCTTTGCTTAACTATGTCTTTCCATAATACAGTCATTTCTGTCCCTTTAAAAATATAGCTATGTGTTTCCAATTATCTCTGCATTGCTTAAGATACCTCTTCTTCACAAAGAGCATGTATGAGTTGTTTCAAGACATCTGTAATAGGCTGGTTTTCAGCTTTTCGCTTTTCTAGTTTCTTCTCCAAAGCAGACACGTCAGATTTAGCACTCTAAATGGAGGTAACAGAAAGAATGTCAATTGCAAAAACACCCTTCCCTGAACAACTTGTCGGATCGCTTTAATAACAGACAGACAAAATAATCTTCTTTCATACTATAAGAAATTTTTTAATCATTTAAGGTGCTTTTATCTATTTAAATAGTACATACTAATTGAAGATTTGAGTCAGAATACAGTAAAAAAAGCATTAAATAGCATATCTACAAAGGTCAACATTACTATTTCTCTCATACTCAGTTCTTTGTGTTCAGAGAACAGAATTCTATTTCTTTTTCCATCTCCACTTTGCTCAGATCAGAGATGTAAAGACTTGACACTCCACCATTAGAAGCAGTATGGATTTATGTGGTTCCTGCCACTCAAGTGGATCACTGTAATTTACAAGCATGAATTAAGCCTCATATCACCACTGTTAACTAACTATAACTTTCAAAAAAATATTTACCAGACAGGGAAACTGAGGCATGAAAACTCAGAAAACTCCAAGGTCAAGTATCAGGTCTATGCAAAAATCTGGATAGCCTTTACTTCTGCTTTGGAAAGTAACCCCTGAACTTCAAATGGTAGATTTAAATTATGTTAATATACCTCCATGGTCTGAAAGCTAGTGATTACACTTGATCTAAAACCCATATCCAAACATTATTATAATAGTAAGAACAACTATAGCTATCTGTGAATTTACTTACTCCTGGAATGTTGTCTGTAGACAGGGATTTTTTAGGAGACAGTAACCTTGCATCCTAAAATGTAGTAAGACAAAGATATCACTAATCCCCCCAACCAGTTCAATCTCTAAAAATGCTAAAAAATGTTCAAGTTATGCATATAATTGCAATGTTTAAAAAATGCTTTAAAAAAATTATCACATTGACTTGAAAAAGCACTTATTAAACATATTCCTCAAAAACTTTCACATACGAAATGAAAACAGCTTTTCAGTGAAAAATCATGGAAAGGTTAAAAGGCTTACATAAAATCAACGCATAAAGATATTTATTTTGAAAAGCAGAATATATTAATAGAGTACAGATACTCCATTTCTTAGCTTAAAAGTAATTGCTATGGAACCACAGACCTTAATTAATTCAGGAACTTGAGAGGAGTCCAGCAGTCTGCAAATGCCGCTGTAGTGGGTTGCAGGGATAACTATATTCTGTACCAAGAGGTGGGGAAAAAAAATTATATGAGTTTTGAAACACAACCAAACTGAAATTTGTCTAACACAAATTATCTCAGACGTAATTCAAGTCTCCAGCTCTTGCATGTCATTGAGAAGTGGTCTGGTTGTACTTAAAAGCAGCAATTTCAAATCTAATAGATACATGTCAGGCAGGACAGGCATTATGTAGCAAAAAATGAAATGGTACCATCTTCTTCAGCTGATGGAAGTATTGTCTCAAACGCTCCTCCTTGGCCTGTACCTCTGAGTCACTCATGCTGTCAATCAAGTGATAAAGAAAATAGCCAACAGCTTCTGTGGAAAAAAACAAGAGAAAGCATTCCACTAAAATTACCGAGACTGTCATGTTATCAAGATTAATTTATAAGAAATCATTTTGGTGTGAGATGTCACCCTGATGAGAGGCTCTGAAATGGCAACAATGATCACTGAGGCATAGAGATTATGTGGTTTGGGAGCACATATCTAACTGGTGAGTGAAAGGAATATTAATTATTTTCAGACCTAGTGACAGCTTTTCAGTACAGAATCTTACTTCAATCTATTTTTTCCACTACTCTGTGACAGAAGTGGTAGTGCCCAAGGCCTTCCCCCCCTTTTCTGCCCGCTACCCCAAATAGTTGCCGCAAATATTTTGTCATTGCTCAAACAAAAAAACCAGATTTCTAGCACTTTGCATATTTATTCTGTATATTTTATCCATTATATTCCATTACCAAGCTACAGTAAGTACTGTAGTGTTAATATAAAAATATTTAAAAATATTTTAACCATTAGATCACCTCATACTGAAGAAGTTGCCTATTAGCCAATGAAAATCAAGATTCGGAGATTTTAGCAAAGAGTGCTAAGTTCCTTGCCTACACAAATGCAAAAATATATGGGGTCCTGTAGCTAAGACTAAGAAAAGCACCAGTAATTGTCTTCTCAACTGTCATCATACCCCTTAGCCCCTTCTGCCCCAACGGGAGGAAAAAAAACCCACCACCTGTTTTCTAAAAAACAGATTATACAAAAACAAAGTATACTTATTTCAAAGTAGAAGATTTGGGATGTTAAGTCTTAAGATTTTCCTTCAAAAAATCAGGAGGGCTACTAAAGGTAAAACTAGGTTGAAAGACTGCAATTTTTTATTTTTTTTTTAAGTATTTAAGCACTGATACTGTGTTCATTCTAAATCTCTATTTTGTGAATTTAGAAAAATAAATCGTTATCAGCAAGATTTATTTATAATTCTAAAAAAAAAAAGGATCTCATGGATCTCACAAAATATGCTCTGATTATTCGAATCAGGATTATACCCAACATGTTTTCAAATTTCACTTTCAAAAAGAAGCAATCAGTGTTTACTGTTGTAATCCCTCAAACCCATCATTACACAGAAGAACGGATTTGTGGATAAGTTACAATCATAGAAATTGAAACTCTACCAGTTGGTCCTGGAGGCGTCAGGCAATAACGTTCATCCTTGTACAACAGTTCTGTTATCTGGTAAGACAGAATAATCGTACATTGCAGCCAAAAGAAGCAAGCAAGGACAAATAGTATCTGAAATTGAATTCTCAAAATAATAAAGCATTTCTCTGTTAAAGTATTATTCTTTACCACATCATAGTAATTCCCTAAGAAATACAATGAAGGTTTTTTTTGTAAATAATAGGTTTTTCTATAAAAAATATTGCAAACAGAAATGCTTTCTGAGGTGTGGCAGTAAGACAGACACTCTGGTATTCTGTTTATGTATCATTCTACAGAAAGTTAGCTATTGTAAGACTTCGCTTCAAGCAAATATTAACCAGCATCGCTCCTGAAATGCTACAATTATGTTCCAATTTGTCAAAAGGCTAAAATTGGCCCATAAAGCTTTCTTTTTTTTATTTTGAAAGAAGGAAATGCATGAAGAAAACAGAGGAACACAATTTATCACGCTCTACTAGATTTAAGATAACTAATACAGCTGTTGTAAATAAGTGCAATTTTGAATGACAAAATATGCATCCATAAAAATGAACTGCATTTGACTAAATTTAACACACATTCCATCAGTCACACAAACTGAAGGAATACGTAAATTTTCCTTCATCAGACGAAAAGAAGCATTTACCCAAGAGCCCCCAAGTCTTATCTAAAAATACTTAACTAAATCACTTTTAAAATCTATTTGACTGTCATTAAGAAAATGACATCATCTTTAGTTAAAAACTGAGATTTTAAGTACTTCAAGAATTTTGCTTTATATGCCACGATGCTAGAATGCAATCTGAAAGAAGCTAGAGGAAGATGCATTCCCACTGTCAGTGCTGTGTTTTGTAACAAATGTAAAGTAATGACAGAAGAAAAGGAACGCTCACCTTCAAGTATTAATAAAAATGGATAAACAAAACCAGAAAATATCAAATACACAATAGAATACTGCATCTATCCCTTCTCATGTTACCAGTACCACGGACACTGTGGACAGTTAAACTACAGCTTTCTTCTGCCCTTTTGCCCTTGTTCTCCTGTGACAAATCAACAGTTATAAGAACCTACAACTACCAAAAAAAACCAAACAAAAAAAAAATCCAAGGAAGTCCTGATAACAGTTTTCCTTCTCAATGAAATTTCAGAGAATACCAAAAAAGGTCGGATTACAGAAAATAAAAAGTGTGATATTATTTCTAATGCTAAGTATGTATTTATTCCCCAAGTTAGCATTTCTTATTTTAGAAAGTTAATAAATGTGTTTACTCGAATTTAGCAAAGACAACAAAGTGTGTCTTCATTCCATTGCGGAGAAGAACAGAAGTTACCCAAGACACTACTTCATGGGCAGACCACAATTACTTCAGTCCTCTGACTGTCCTTCAAAATTAATTTCATAGTGGGAGTAAAAAGAAATCCCTTTCTTTCTTCTCCCTGCCCTACTTTTTTTTTATTTTTTAAATGCAAAAAAGGAAAGATAAAGGCAGAGGACTAGAACAGTCTCTCACCATAATCTTCCTACAACAGAAAATAGTATTAAAATACAAAAACCCTTGGCACCTCACACCTGTACCTGATTTTTACAAATCATTAATCAGTGGCTTTGCAAATTACCATTTCCATTTCATTCCAAGATTTCTTTGAAAAATCTAAAATAAGATAAAATACAAGCTATGTACTAGTTTATTAGTCAACAAGTACAGTATCAAAGAAAAAAAAAGACAAAAAGCACACTGCATCCCCTCCAAAATTCTGTAACCACATCCCAAGCAGTATCTGCCAACATCTCCTCTATTCTACTGTTCTGCAAAATTTATCGACCAAGTTATATTGCAGTCTTTCTAATGTAGCCCAAACCAGCAAGGGCACAACGATCAGTCATTTCCCCTTGACTTCACCCAGATGATTTCTGTTATCTGGCTTTGCCTTCAGTGTTTTAAGTTATATGATAAAAACTTTAAAACTCTAATTTATTTTATTAGTGGTAGTGCAAGGATAGGAAGAAAATTTAGGAAAGGCAGAAAAGGGAATTAAACGACGTCAGACTGTACAACTATGGCAGGCTTTGTTCCAGAACCTACAGCTATACCTATACCTTAGGTATAACAACACTGACCTAGAAATTGGTGTAGCATAAACTACCCTACACGGTACCACCACATTTGATTCTTCACAATTACACTTAACTGTCCAATTTGAAAATTCAATTTCATACAGTTGTACCGTCTGCCACTGACAAAAGTGTTGCTCAAATTAATCAGGTTGCCAATTATTGGGCTCAAAAATTCAGATTTATAGTAGTGCATCATAAACATGCAGTGCCTAAAGACCTTGATTTTATTTACAGCATTATTATCTCCACTTACCTTGCTCCAAAGTTCTACATCATCTGAGCTGAAGAGGGCAGCAAAGGACAACAAATTAAAAGCAACAAAATGATATTACTCGTCTATCTTTTTAAAAAAATCCACAAAACATTAACACTGAAGATTTCAATCAATTATTTAAATAAAATTTAAATACAATAATTGCCACATATTGTTTAAACCAACTTTGTACAGAATAAGTATTGTACTCTTTACTATATTGCATAAAGTCATCGTTTCTGCTAATTAATTTAAAATAATGCAGCAACCCAAACAGATAACTAAGGCTACAAAGAATAAATTTTAGTTTTAATTTAGTTCAATCTTTTAACATGCCCTAATTGTACTTTATACTTCATCCTATTTAGCGTTTCAAGAACATAAGCTTCACTCAAACAAGTCACAAACACTCAATATGTGGAATTTGCTAGTGCAAAAATCTAGACTCCTGTGCATTAAAATTAGTCTTTTAGTATAGAAAGATTAACTACAGGCAGCTATAAATGCATTTTTTACCATAAAAAAAAAGTAATCACATTTCTTAACTTCAGGTATATTGTTTATTACAGTGAGATAAAATAGATAATATTTTAAAAAATAGATAAGAAAACATGGAAGAACATAGAAGTTTCTCCCCTCAAAGAACAGTACAGAACTTGACAGAGAGCACTTCTCTGTATGTCATCAGGTTACAACCAAAGATCAAATGTTAACCAGTTCACTGAAGTGTAAAAAACCCAACATATTAAAATGTTAACTCTAATACTGAAGTACAAAAAACCTGAAATATTCCTATAGTTGTAGAGCATCAACACTATCGCTAGAAGCTGTAACTTTTTGACAACTATAAAGCAGCATTAACCTAGACAAGGCTAAGAGAACACAATCTTATGACTTTCTCTTATCTTCCTATGATTCTCCTAAGGGAAAAATACTACGTCACTTTGAACAGCTGCACAGAAACTTGAAAGTATTCATAGAAATTTAGGATTTTATTTAGGAGGTTCAAGCCAATGAAACATCTATTCTTTTTGTGCTACTGCAATTTGTATTTGAAAATGAGTCAAATGCAGGTCCACACAGAGGGGTTGAGGGGATAGAAATTCTATCTGTGAGGTTAGTTAAGCTTTCCTGGGTGAACTCGCTCCACCACTGACAGCATGACAATGAACTGCAGATATAAAATGCATCAATTTCCTGAAGTACTCGACGCTGAAATAGTAATGGTACATCAGGCGAATAGAATGGGAATACTTCGAAGCAGTTACCAGAGAAGAGCAGCTTCAACAGAAATCCATAAACTAGTCTGGCACAGACACTGCCCATGTGTCCCTGGTGTCCATACCCTGTACTTTTGTATTCCAGTCCTAAACTCTACTCATTCGAACATTCAAGACCAGCATTTATTCATAAAATTTTGTTGCAGTCTTTACAAAAGGTACAAATATTGTTTTCTTCTATCTTTTCATACCCTCAAACTTCTTTTTTAGGCTGTTCTAGCCTTTAACCTTAAAATACAAACGGACACATGAATTGGCACACACAGAAACAATGCAAAGGTGAAAAATTTGGGCACAGCTAACCTTGTACATAGCTTCTGAAACCAAGGAGTAACAAAGGCAAACAAGTGATTAATATTAGAAGAAGTTAAAAAACCTTATGCCATACTTGCAACTGGCAAGAAGGCAGAAACAGTAAGCTGAAGTAAAAAAATAATAAAAATAATCCCACCATAAACCCTCAACCTTAATATCCCTCAGAATTCCAAATTTTAGCCCAAATGTTCAATAACTATTGAAATCACAACAACAGTAACTGTTTCACTGCCAAGAAAGAACAGCAGCTGGTTTTCATAATACAAGTTGATAACTTTTTAAAGATACTTAAAATCACATTCTGAACACCTGCACAACTCTCCTCTCTACTACAAGTCCTACTTCAATCAAGTATTTATCGACAACTTACAGAGAAAAAATGCATTTCAAGAATCTGTTACTTTAATTAATACACTTGAAATGGACAATTCTGGGGCTGGCTACTAAAAGGAATAGTAAAATAACCTTACTGTATCTAAAACTTTCTTTCACTCATCCCTTGTATGTCAAGGTCAGCTAGGGCCTAGTCAACAAACCCAACGTGCACTCTGGTTTGCTTTTTTCCCCTCTTTTTCTCATGGTACAGCAGGATCAGCTAGATAGAACTCACAATTTACTAGGAAATTGTCTTGGTCATATTCACCTGGTATGTTTTACTAACATCCAACCTAAACATAGGAAATAACCTAGTCAACAAAAATCAACCTTCAAACTCTGGTCTGAGTAATATTAAGTGACCTCTCTGGTTCCCAGTGCTCTGGGTATGCTGCAAAAAAACTTCACTCAGTCCTACATTTTTGACTGAGGTAAATAATTAATGATAGAAATGCTTGATAATTCACATATCCTTGCATAAACTTAAGACAATTCTGCAAGTAAGCAAGGAACCCTTCTTACAAAAGGGGGCCATAAGGCTATGAATGCTAAGCCATGACAAGCAGCACAATACTAGGCATTAAATATGAGCTTTCAGGAATTGTATTAACCCCAAAAGGTACAGAAAGCTACCAGATGTAGCAGAATATGCCTGGCTCCTACTGGTATTTTGTGTTCATTAAGCACCCATTTACTTTAATGAATAACAACAATACTCTTCAGGGAAATCTTACATTAGCATAACAGTTTATAAAGAAAATAGTGAATAAAGATAAATCTCTGAATGATAAATCCCTCTTACTACCTTGAGAAGTTTATATACTGCCAAATACCACAGAACAAACAAATGCAGTTAAGTTCTTCTTAATCCACTATATACAATACTCATATGCAGTAAAAGCAAGGAAACCAGGGAGAGCAGAGAGGAACAAAGACATTCTTCAGATCTGCTACAGCTGGAATCCTAATTTTCAATTTTCAAACATGGCATGTGGGGGGAAAAGACTGCACAAACTTGTGCTCAACAAGGCAAAAAAGAGATGGAACTTCACCACAGAGAAAACAAAAAAGGTAATCGTAGAGCAACCTTACCTTTTAAAACCCAAAATGAGGCTGTTTCTAAACTGACGGATATCAATAGGAGGTGTGCTTGCTGAAGACACTGTAAATGAAAGAAATATTTCTCAGTAAGTATTGTAAAACTGCAGCGAGTTAGGTCATATAAACAGGTGTAATAAAAAAACCCCATTTCATTAGTTAAGTAAATGCTGACAAATTTTTTGTAAAGCAAAATTTCAAATAACAGGGTATTGAAAACAATCTTGGTTTTTTCAGCTCTAAATCTGCTCCATTTAAAAAGGGATCGAATATTCTAAAAGAGAGATTTGTCCCTCTTCATTGCCTTTAATACCATTAGTCTTTTACAAAAAATCAGTAAAAGGAGTAAGTATTTTATCTGTAGAAAAATACAAGACCAAAGAAAATTCTCTATTCCAAAAAGCAAAATAAAAGCCAAACAAGCCAATCAAGAAAATTTGAGGTATTAGTTCTGGAAGAAAAAAGATCCATTAGAGACAAATGGTTTGCTAGCTGTTTTCAGGCTGAATACCTGCCTTAAATTGGGCTTTAAAATTTTAACTTCTACTTTTTAATTTAAAAAAAATAAAAACAAAACGATGACACTGTCTTAGGTGTTTACCTCTGCTGATGTTAAGTTGCCTGACAAGAAAGAAAACATAGGTCCATCTAAAATACTATCTACTGAATTAATTTAAACATAAGGGGAAAAAAGATAAAGATACATAGTTCTAAATGTTGCTATTTACAATATTGTTTGAACACAAAGGAAACTGTAAAACTACTTAAAATTAGATGTCCCTGAGAGGTCATCTACAGTTATGCCCTATGTCCTCATATTTATATAATTTCTTGTCTAAGATTCCAAATCATTCTACCTTCTTCCTCAAGAATTGCTGTTTCTCATTCCAGCACCATACTGCAGCAAAGAATAAAAATTCGATAGTGGATGCATTTAAGTCCCGTATGAAGTTTTTATCATCTGACTTCACTGTAACAATAGAATTAACCCCTGTAAAAACCTGAAAGCGCTGGGCCCTTTCAGCAAGAGCTGCAACATGGTATATGGTAGAAGAGAACTGAAATAAAACATCTGCTCTGTAGGAACCTGGGAAATAAAAGGCAGGAACAAAACACTAAAACCACTCCAGGCATTTAGAAAATTAAAAGTTTTAAGTGTTGGAATGTTTATTTTAGTTGAAAAATCTCAAGGTAAAGTTGGCTTCAAGAAACCCTCAATACAAATTCTCTTCCAGTGGTATATTAAACTTTTTGCTCATAAAAAGATGAGCAGAAAAGCATCTTAGTATGCTCAGCTGCTGCTGACAATCGGCAACCTGGTTTCCTTAGCAACAAACAAGTCTGAGAAAATCAAGAGGCTGACAATGAAGCGGAATGGAACGGCATGATAAAGGGAAAAAGCGGCTCTCATGTACGATGCCTTATGCACCCAGATTCCTCAGCTGACGCTTCGCAGTTTTCATCTTGTCAGTAGCAGAAATCTATATATTATAAAGGTATGAGAAGCTGAATCAATACACTTAGATAGCAACCGGCATTAATAACCATCCTTCGCCTCCCCCAGGTACCCTGATGAGACAATCTTGAACTATTTTCCATACTGCATCTGTTTTTCCCTCTTTGTAATACTGCAAAAGAAGCCAAGTCAAAACCAACCAAAAAAAAAAAAAATCAGCTGTTTAATATCAGTGACTTATCATTACATAGGTGCTAATTAGATTTACTAGCATTCATTTCAGCTCAGTAAACTATTTACTTTAAAGCTCAAGTTCAAAAGAATTTCTGTACGTCTCCATGAATTATTAACCCGAGTCTTTGTAAACAGAAATACCACTACAAGATTTATATTCAACACACAGACAACAGCTAAATAATACACTGAGACTAATTTCATGACAGCAAGACAAAATGCAGGCTACTATACGTGCCTGTATCATATTTCTGATATCATATAGATCTACCAGAGACCAGGCACACACGTCTTTGTGCCTTATATCACATTAAAACCTGACTGTTTCAGTGAACCAAAATGAGCATGCAGCGGTGGCTTTACTTTTTCACGTAGGCAAAAAACCCCAAACCACAACTATTTCACTTTCCAGAAGAAATTCCATTGCTCCTAATAAACAGTTATCCCTTCAAAATAATTTCAAAGTTATCTTAAGTACTTCATTTTTCATGGTTAATGTTTCTTGCTGTAACAAGAACAAACAAAATAATGGCTGAACATAAGGTGAATCTTACAGTTTCACTAATTGATAAATCACAAGTACAAAAATTAATTCACTCTTAAGTATTAGTAACTATTCATTTAATTTACTCATTTTCAACACAACAGCTTCCCCTGGTCATGGTGTATAGAAAACATATTTCTATGTTCATTAAATAAAACAGTTAATGACAAATGCAGCAAAAGACTGCTTAAGCTTTTCCCTCAACCTTGGCCAAATAAAACTGTTGTTTAAAAAAAAGAGATCTTTCTGTATGATTTAGTCCAAAATTAGGTATTTTATTATTGTCTCGGTATCCCAGGCAAATAAAAGCTGTATTTGTTTTCAATTTTGAAGGGAAAGACATATTCCCACTTAACGAAGCAAATCTTCCCATTCCATACATTCAGTCAATGACATACAGTATCTTTTGCAACCATTGAGCGTCAGAAATGTCTTTGAAGGAAACTATTAAAAAGTGATTAATTCATGCCGTTACAACTTCATCACCTAATTAACTCAAATTTATGCGTATAACATCCATGTTATGTGTATAACTTCCACACCCAACATGTCTGCAGTGTGCATTCAGGTTAACGTCCATGCCAATCAGTTCTTTAAAGTTGGTTCTTTCATTAATAATTCTGCAGTACTTCAGAGCTATATTGTTAGTCTATCGCCCTGTTGTAATTGGTGCTGTAACAAAGACAAACCCTGCACCAAAGGCTTTACAGTCGTCGTGCAAGGCAAATTGTTTCCTTAAGTCCTCTGAGTACCAGAGGATGATAATCCTAGCACTATCACAGTAAAGCTGTGATTTGTAAATATCTTGTGCATAAATCTTAGGGCTAGGTTCAATATTAAAAAATAATTTAACCATGGTCTATTATCCAGAATTGTTAGTTTCAAACTGTCTGACATCTCACCATAGAAGACCTCATATAATAAAAGCTTTGCTCAAGTTTCACATGTATCTTTAAACCTCGTTCATTAATACCTGTAAATCTCTTAGCCCACAATTAATCAACACTATCGCCAAGCACAAGTAACATGCAGCATGAAAAATACTTACACAGAGAAAGAACATTGTTCAGCCTTCCATGTACTGCTTCATATCTTATTTCTGCTACAGAGAGGCCAACAGTTTCAAACAGGCAGTCATTTTTCTAAATAGAGATAAAGTAATCAATTGCTCGAAATACACATAGAAGACCTTCTGATGCTTTGTATTTTTAAATGCTTCCTTCCCAAAGGGCATCTGCACTCTTGTACTGATAGCTGTTGAGAACATGGGATCTGCTCTACAGAAGTCTACACAGTCAGCCAGATAAATTGCTACCAATCAAAGATTATCCAGCTTTTGTACTGAAATCAATTGCAAGAGACAAAGTTATGACAGGCAGAAAGAGTGGGGCAGTTAGTCAACTTATTCTGCAATACTGAATTCTTCACTAAGTTAAAAACAAAGAAACAAAAAAAAAACCCAGAAACAACTGTAGTACTTCTACTCAGTTAAAAGGACATAGTTCATTTATTTAGTTTTCCACTCAGGAAACAGAAAGCTACTAAGTCTCGAGCAAAATATTTTGGTTACCTCTAAGAAGGAGAAAGAAATGCCAGAGAAAGATACAGTAATCAAACCAACAGTGCTACAACTGTTTCAAAAATAATCTGAATATTCAGAACAGGCGTCGTCATACCAAGCTTGTGTTTAGAGCACTACTGGGATCTAAAGCCTTCACAAAGAATATAGAAAAACAAACCATGCAATATTATTTTTTAGAATTTCTAAATGTAAACTCACCTTCAGCTGGGCACGGACAGTTTCTGTATCGGCAAAATTTTTAAAAACATAATCGGTGTACGTTTCTGCATCAAGTTCCACTCCCAACTCATGCATCACTTTCAGGACCTCAAAGATACCTATCAAGGCAAAATTGGTAAGGCTGAGCATTTCAGAAAAATGGTATCTTGAGACTCAATATTTTAAGATAAAGGTTGCTTTTCAAAAAATGGACTTGTCTCCTCAATCTCCTTCCTTGAAATTGACATGCAAAATCCTGCATTTTTATTTTAGGTGTTAATATTAAGGTTTTAATTGTGAAACTTAAAATAGATATACTAAACTTCCTGTTCTGCGCTGTACTATTGAAACCACGAAACTCTTAGCTAGTTTGGAAAATGCTAGTATACAAAGTTATTTGCTAACATAGTGAATATATGACAGTTAATTTTAGTCAAATTTGCAAAAACATCTTTCAGAGCTATGATCAGTCTCCATACTTTCGTGCATAAAAACACAAATCTGGAATACACATGCATTGTTAAATACGTAATACATTCTTAGCTTTGTTCCCAGTATCCAACCCTGATTTGCAAGGCATGCTTTCTGGATTTGTTTAAACAAGTCATATTTTCTTAAGCAAATACGTTGATTCCATCCATCAACTCATCAGCTTCAAGCTGGAAGTTCAGAGAAAAGCTGGAGTCTCCCAAGCCCCAGTGAAGCTACAGTATAACTTTTACAGTGTTCATATCAATTCACAACTAGACTGTATATTACTACTTCAGATACCCATCTGAAAACAACAGATACCAGTTCAGCAATTCTGAGTGTAGAGTTTTAGAGCATATGTCATGCTTTTTAATTGCTCACACTCTTGCAATTTGCAGAAACTTCTTATAGTAACCCCAGCTAGCAAACTCTGAATCCCTGTCAAAACTAATACAGGTACTACCATTTTTTGCTGGTCTAAAAATGGTTTGTCAGTTGCTGCAGGACATCAATACCAAACAGCATATGTTTTTTTCAACTTGCATTTCATACTTATTACTTTAAAAATGTAAAGTTTCCCAAAGTCCCTGTCTTTGCCCTGGAGTGCCACCTATGGAAAAGTGACACTTCCATGAATATTTTATGCAGTGCACTATGGTGCAAATAATCAAATGTGAATTCCCTTTGAGCACTTGAAAATACATGCAGGCAAGTCACACTAGATTAAAGTCGCATCATCTGTTTGAGTTTGCCTTAAACAAAACCCTGATTTTGGCCCAGAATCTGCAAAAATATGAATAAAGAATTAATTACAGCAAGTCTTTCTTGATACCTTTCAAATTCTGACAGCTAGTTTGTATTTCATATTTTCAACTTCCCATACATTAAGTCTTCTTGTGCTGAAACCTTTCAAAAACAACTGTATCTGGTCCACAAGTAGTTTGAAGACCAAGAGCTAGATACCACAGTGAATAAGGTGTGGTAAACTCAGGAGATTTGAGTTCCAATTTGTATCTAGAACAGAGCAGAAAGCAGGCTGGTAACACACCTCCATTCCCTAGTAGGCATTTGTCACAAAAATGTTATGTGACCTGACACAGCTCCTGAGTAGGAAAAGGGCACATATGAAGAGCAGAACACCAGTGAGATGGCGATTAAGAAGAAATACCAGTAACAATATTACACATAGCCAAATTCATCACAAATTAGGAAAAGAAAAAAAATGCCCTTTTCCTACTCAGTAGCCGTGTCAGGTCACATAACATTTTTGTGACATCTAGTTCTTGGTCTTCATTTCTTCATTTCTAAGATGACAATGTACAACAGTGGGGGGGACCTGAAGATTAATGAAAACCAACACAGAATCCTACAATTTTGCGTTTTCTACCTACATTTTCTACCTCACCGAGAGCAGAACTACTTTATCATCACATGAGTATCATCCACAATACAAAGTAATAAAACATTCCCACTTCAATAAACACTACAAAATTGTCAAATACATGCATTACATAGGATATGAGCATTACGTGAACTTTTAGAAATTATCTGCTCCTCATATTGGAAAAAAAACCAACAACTATCTAGTGCTTTCTTCCCAAACCAAAGAACACAATAGAAAAGACACAAAAGTGGAGCCGCATTTATCTAGAACACCAATCTCCCAAACTTTTTTGTGAACATGTCTGTGACATGTACATTTATTTAGAAATCATATACACGTGCTACTTTACTGATATCTTACACACATTATAAAACATACACAAAACTAGAAAGTAAAAAAGAATGAAAACATTATTTATTCTATTCATTAACAGCCCATTTATATGGCCAGTGTCTTGCACTCCACACTCTGCCCTCCACTGGTCCCAAAGATTGGGTCTGACTCAAACACACAGTAATGCCTTCCAGCCACCTCCCTGCCTGACCAACAACAGGTTTGGAGATCTTGGGCTGAGATATGCAAGGACTGCAGGAGCTGAGTATCTAAAAATGAAATAACTGAGTGAGTGGAAAGAGGACAGGAACAGGGAATAAAATACAGCCAAACTTCTGTTCTCCTTTTTGTCAATACTAGAAAAGGCATGGGAACACTCCAACAGAACAGATTCTAGCCCCAAATCAGTATATCCAAGAAGCAACACAGAAGAGATGAATTACAAGATGGTTGTAATATTTCTGTGGTCAAGCAGAGCAACCTGCTGCTTTTCAACAAGTGAAAAGTGAGACTTGTGTTTCAGTCCATCCTTTCATTCAAGTTTCTCCCAGTAAAAATGTGCCTTCTTCCTAAAGCAGTCCCATCAGAACAAAGGGAAGTTCTAAGGCAGTTCAGTTCTACATGTGCAAGGACAGTAAAATTGGGCTGTAAGCAATTTTCTAATGAAACAGTAAAAATAAAAGTCCAGTTTGAAAAGTGAGGCTACATTCAGGGAAACAACATAATATTCAATACATTTTTGCTGTGCCATTGATTTCAGATGCACTCAAAGTTCTTTGCCAGAAAAGTCTGTCTACAAAACAGTATTTCAAGAAGTTGCTTTTTGAAATCACCAGCATTATTCTCAGGAGTAAGATTCCCATTTTCCTTATTTCCTGAAGCAAAAATTCAATTATCATTCACTAACCATGCTTTTTGTATATAACAACAGTTTAGCAGAAAACACAAATGAAATACACTAGTGACTTTTAATAACTGTCTTTAAAAATAACGATTATAGAAAGATGAAGGGGAGCTATAAAATAGTAACAAGTGTAAGTCAAACATTTCTGCTTATTTACACTAGGCCCTCCTGTTTATAGTATATAATCTGATACAGGATGAAACTTAGCACCAATAACAATTTCAGATACACCTCATATTGATCTTTTAAACCCTGCAAGCACTTTCCATTCCTAAAAGCATTTACTTAGATAAATACTATGGAAATAAGTAATTATCAACTTAGACGCACATAAAAGCAAGAATGACCCAACTGAAAATACTTGCTTGTGTAAAATGACTGAGAAGAGCTGTCTGCTATTTCAGAGTGGTTAAGTTCTCTACGGTATGTCTAAACATGGCCTTGCCTAGTTTCATTCCTCTAAGCTACCACTTCACTGCTATTTTTCTTTCAAACTAAATTCCATAATACAAAAATTAAGGAATTTCCTTTGATATCCAGTATCACCTTTTGTTATAATAAACATTAGATAAATGTAAAATTAAATATTGCTACTAGTTACATAATTGTTTGGGTCACATAATACATATCGATTCAGACGTTTGTACCCTGCAGTTCTAAATAGGTTGTTGCTTATATTGTGTTCTTTAATGATTTAGTCCACTGTTTACATCCTATCAGATTTTTAATAGTTTTGCCTCCAAGTTCTTTCCCTTTTTTAGCCTTACCTGTATTGAGATGCAAAATTACATACATTACTACTTTGTAGAGAAAGGAATTATTACCTCATTTTTGGTATGAGATGTGATACATTCCCTTTCTATACTTTTGTTCACACAGGTCTATTATTTTTTGCTGCTAGCAAATAAACAGAATGGTGCTATCTGCTGCCACTTTTTGGTTCTCACTGTGCATTATTTTTTGCTGTATTATTTCTATGAAACAGTTTTCACCCCCCCCTTACTTGCCTTTGAGTGCATTCATTGTATTTTTAGATACTGTATCTCATTTATTCATTTTTTTGTTATTAAATTTCAAAAAATGAATGTGACTTACACATGGGAAAGAACAAGACAACTTGTTTCACTGCAGCAAGAAAAAATTAACTGAATCTTCACTGCAGAAGAAATTGCTTAGATGTCTTACGTCTTTTAAGAATCGCAAAACCACTGAATTTTGTAGGCATGCACACAGTAGTTCTATTCTGACTTGACAATGCAAACCTGGAGATGAACTATTGGGTTACAAAAGCATATTTGCAAATCCACAGTATTATCATACAGCCATACAGAAGTTTATTTATCCAGTATCTTTGCAGATAGAAAAAGAAAGGTGCTCTAGGAAATGGCAACAAAAGACAGAATGAAGGTTCCTTCATTAGTTTTCTTCTCAATTTGCTTATATGGCTTCCAGCAGGAACTACTATCCAAAGCATGATTAATTTCTACACTATGAGTTCAAATTAAGGCAACCTCTGGTCTTGCCGAAGACTAAAAGAGATACAAAAACTTAAGTTTCTCTCAACAGTCAAGTACTGTTTCAGTTTTGAGAGCTAAGTCTTCATGTAAAAAAGCTTTCTAGGTCTCTAATGTTATGTTAGTGAGGTGAAATTTTGCATGGAATAACAGTAAGCATCCACGTACAGAATGTATGATACTAATTTTAATGTACTTATTTTTGGCAACATTGCACTTCAAGCAAGTCACAAAGGACCCAACTAAAACAATGGTGCCAGACTTTCAAAATATCATAGAACTTTCAAGCATTTCAAAACCTGAGAGAAGATAAACTTGGAAAGTAGTCTAGCAGAACCGGAGCCTAAGGAGTTAATAAAAACTGAATATTGTTTTCACAAAGGCTTTTTGAAAAAGACTTGAGACATTTTTATAGCCAGAAACAATTAGGGAATACTTGTTTCAGCATTTCTTCCAAACTGGAATGCGACTGTATATTTAAGATAAAATTGCGATATGAAGAGTCTGCTAAAAGCACTTTTTTTTTGTTTGTGCATTTTGTTTGTCACCCAATGTCACACTAACAACTCTGCATCTCATTCTAAAGCACATTATACTGTGAGATAAGATGAAAAAGACAGTTTTTTGTTTCCCCAAGGGGGAAGTACTTCTGTTAAAAGCATCTTTTTACAATACCATTCTTTCTGAATTACCAATAACGCAAACCAAAGAATTAGATACTGTACTCTAAAATTTAATATTTGTTCAATTCTTATTCACATCCTGTAGACATCCCCATGTGTAACAAGGGAAAGTATGCTAAATGCTTAAACCTACTTAAGGATCCCAAAGATTGAGCATTTCTGTCCTTCAATCAGTATGCTGTCAGGTCAGTCTCGCGCATTCAGCAATGTAAGTTCTCCTGCAGTTATCATTATTGTAACAAAACTCACGTTTGGCTTATCAGGTAGATAATAAGAAGTTGGTTTGATAAAAGGACTGGGTTTGCAGTCCGAGAAAGTCATTATAACATCACCTTACTTTTAAATCCTTCTCTCAGATTTCAGTTTCCTTAGGAGTAAACTGTGTAAAAGTAAGAGCAAAAAAAAAGAAACCAGCGGAAAGAATGTGAAGAATTAAAAGATAATTAAACACTCTCACACATCTTTCAACACAAAGGTAGACTTTAAATTTGGAGAACTGTACCATGATTAAGTAAGAAAGGGGGTTTTAAGAAATTCTTTCTGAAGGAAAAATTGTTTGCAACAAAGTAAGACACACAGCACGGCCTTTGTATACTTTGAAGAGTCTGCTGAATCTCATGGCAATGCTTTAATAAAGATTTATGCTCTGGCTTTGCAATAAAGCCAGAGGAGCATATCTCAGATCACTAACTAACCTTTAAGATTCTTCTCTTTCTGGTACCCAACTAGCAGCGGCCAGGAATAGTGAGGTCTGAGTGGCAAGCCTTCCTCTTTCATCAACTTCATCACATCAATGGCCAAGGCTGAAAAGAATCACAAGATAATTAAATAGTGACCTAGTACTTTAAATGAGCATGTGTAAAATAACTAAGAAAGCAGAGTACCTGGTTTGTTGGCCTCCAAAGCGCAACGCAAAATAAACGGTAACGGTGCCGAGTGCATTTTTGCTTCTTTTAACTCACTACAAAATTGCTTCAGCTTGCTCACAGGCTGCAAAGAATTTTAAAATGTAATTTAATATACTTTTCAATTTTTCAAATTGTTAAGAATGTCAGATTCTTCTAATGTTTATGAAATGGGGATTACACATGCCAAACATAATTGTTTTGTGAATTTCAATTTACTATGCAAACTGATATGAAAGAATAAAAGGATTTTAATATTTAAGAACCATTCAAAAAAATCCATTTTTCACCTTTAGAATTGTGTTAAACTAAATAAACATATTGTTATTAGTATATTAAGGAAGAAGGATTTCTGTTCTGCATACCATATCTCTATTTACACAATGTTGCAAGAAGAAGCTACCCTGCTCCACATTATCACGTGATATATGATTAAAAGACTTCAAGATACGGAAACTTATATCTTCGAAGCCATGAGTTATCAGAGTCAAACACAGGTTCATTGCATCTAGGACAGGAAAAACAGAGAACAAAATTAAATAGCACATGTAACTATTCTTGCAGTAAACGACTAAAATTAATGAAAGCTGGGAAACCAAATCTATTCTACAAGTACTACTAGCATACTTTTAAACATGATTAACCAATCAAATTTGAGACTACCTTTTCAGAATTATTTGTTTTTATCAACGAAATTCACTTCCCTATTAAAAACACCATGCCAAAAATTATAGAAGCGTCACCACTATAGCATTAAGTAAGAGAAACACATTTCTAGACACATCAAAAAAGAAAAAATTAATTAACAGTTCTCAGTCAGATTACACACACCAGAATCCAAAAGTGACTTTAACTGCAGATACAAAAAATGCACTATGTTCAGCGTTTAGTCTTCCTTTTTATGATATCACAAAGTGCTGTCACAACAGGAATTACAAAAGCATTGTTTGAAGAAAGGACTCCACACTTACTGGTTTCCTACAAAATCTTAATGAATTTTAAAAGTTAAAAAATTGGTAGATTAATTTTTGTATGTAAATGATTAAAATTGATTTCTATTTAAATATTATCAAATGTGATCCAAAGCAGTACAAATGAATCCACAAACTAATGGTAAGATAAGCAATACAAATGAATCCACAAACTAATGGTAAAATAATTTTTCCTAAGTATTCAATTATTCAAGTATGAAATTACCTATTTTTAGTAACGTTAGTTATTGTTGCAAAAGAAAATGAAAATGCTTTTCTTCTCCACCCCGAGTAGCAACACACTGCTGAAGTAACCAAGGACATACCTGGAATTAATTCCCTTTCAAATCTTATGCGTTCTTTAATATCTTCAATGTACTGAGGATATCCAGCCTTGGCAAGGCTGAAAATCACCTGCATCAGAATCCTATCCATAAGGTATCCTTCAGTCTTTTCAACTTCTTCCAGAGTCTGTTAATCAGAATAAATTTAAATTTGAAAAACTCCTAAGTATCTCAAACCAGGATACATTAAAATAAAAATCAACAAATACATCACAAGAAGCTTATTCAAGAACAATGGGTTTAGATACATGCAACATGGTAGAGAGAATAACAAAGATCTATAGAGAGGGCCTCTAATACCTACAGACTTTAAAAAAGGACAGATAAAAGGTTATCATAGTTTCTCCCTAATATCTACTAATATATGAGAACACCAGAGGCATTCCCATTGTGAGATGACTTTCCAAAGAAGTTACTTTGAAAAGGGAAGAATGATTAATCAAACCTTTTGTCTGTGTTTGGAAAAAGGTTCATTGAAATCTATTTGTTTAATTTGTAATTCACAGAATAACATTATGTCTCCCACATCCTCTTCCTTGGTTTGGTCCTCTCCATCTGATACTACTTATTTAACTCAAAACTATTTTCTTTTCTCATTTCTTTCCAAATACTTCTTTGATTTAAAAAAGTAAGACAGAATACTTGAAAAAAAATCAGCTATACAAGGGGCTATAAGACAGCATTATCTTATCCACACTTCATGAATACTTAAGTTGTTGGTATGAATTCTCAAAAAAAAATTCAGTTTTACTGGAAATACTCTGTGGCTTCAATGGAAGCCAAAGAATGGCTCGATGGGATCAGGATAATCAAGTTTTACTGTTTATTTTTTATAAATAAATATATAAATATCTCATATGCACCGTTTGTCTCTAAAAAAATTCCTGAATTATTAAATCATTCACTGGCAAACAGAGCAAAAGGTAACTATCAAAAGACAAGTATTTTTCATGAAGTATGAGACTGCTTTCTGTTAAGCAGCTACTCAGAAGCAAAAAGAATTCAATTGCAGCGGACTAGGAAGAAACAAGTCATAAAGTTCAGTATTATTCTTCCTGCATGGACAGAAAGCATTCTGAAGTTACATTGAACAAAAGATCAAACACGTTGTACTTAAACTCAAACTTGCAATACCTTTTTGATGCTATCAGCATCACCCTTTTCAGCATAGACATTCAGCAGTGATAAATAGGTGTCTGGACCTGGTTCAACACCAGCCATCCTCATCACTGAAAGGATATTTTCTGCACTCTTCATATCTCTAAAAGAATTCAAAAGAAAGAGCAGATTTAATCATCATGATGTGTGTTGCGTGTTTATTATATGATAATGTGTGTTGCATGTTTATATATCATAATACTGGTTTTTCCACATTTCTTCATTAAGTATAATTGGAAAAGAAGACTGCAACAAGCACAGAGAAACTTATTTTATCTAAGCAAAGCTTAGATAAATCCTGAAAGCTCAAAGTGCAAATCTTTTAATTATTGTATTACTTGGAATAATCTTTCAACTTCGACAGCTGAAAAAGTTCAAAATTAAGTGCAGCAAATTTGTTTTTCAAACAGTACAAAATTACAGGAACTTATCTTGGAATTCAAGACTTTAAGGCACAAGAAAAATCTACTTCCTTTGTTGAACAGCCTTGTTTTACTTCAAAAATGTATAACAAGGGAGTCTTCTATACATCACAGTATTCTGCAGCATGACATTTTTCTGTACGGTACCACTTAATGTTGTAGTAAAAGTAAAATAAAAGAAAAATGTATTAAACTTTACCCTGATCTTGCATGACCTTTCACAAGGCTACTGAATACTGCCTCAGTGATTGGGAGATCTTTGCTCTTCATAAATCCAAGAATCTTACTGCAAAATACAAGACAATGAATAATTAGATATTTTTTCCTTTGAAAAGATAAACTACTGAGTTATTGCTGCTCTGCTGGACAAGTACTGTATCATCAAACAAAACCAAACCCTGATGTCACTGAGCAATTTCACTTGGGGATGCTGCATAATATGCTCATAATTTGGTCATTTTCATATTTTCAGATCAGTAGCATTTGTCACTTTGAAATATGCAGACACAAGGTTGGGGCTGGATTTTTTTTTTTATTTTTATCTTCCTTTTACTTACTGGTCATGCCCAAGAACCACACTATGGCAACTTAACTTTGCTAAAATTAAGTGTTAGGACAGATATCCAACAAGCCCTGAGCAACAAAGACAACACTCCCCAAAAAAGAGAATTGCTACTATTTGCTCCTTAGTCCACTTTGTTCTCAAATGCCTTTCTTACACAGGCAGTAAGCTTTTATAACCTCACACTTTTTCACTTTGGCTCTAGAAATGGCAAAAGTTATTTCCTGACCAACTTGAATACCATTTGATTTGGACATGCTGGTCTATCACTTATTTTTATTTTGCTCTGTAGGTTCCAGCTGTCTCTAAGAAACTGCTCTTTGTTGCTTGGTTAAAACAGACTTCAGTCTCCTCTTTGTTTTGCTTGATTTGTAAAAATTACATTGAAATCAGTTTTAATGGTAATAGTAGGGAATATGAGAAGTAGATTTTGTGGAAATTTCTTTCAAACATAAATGCAAAATAATACCTGGCTCCTTCAATGTCACCCTCATTGCAATAAGCAGCAATCAACCTTTGGTATGTAACCTAGAGAAAACAAGAAGTTAATGATCTCCATCCAATAAATAGACACTACTATTAAGAATGAAGATATCATAAAGCGGTACCTACTCGATTGGGCTGCACATTAGCTTCCTCCATTCTGGCCAAGAATTCTGTTGGAGAAAATTTATGCTCGTTCTGAAGGTAGACTTTAAGTAAAGCATTGTAATGGCTTGTATCATACACAGCACCTAAGGAAATATTTCAACCATAGTGAATGTAGATTCTCTAAATTCAAAATGATTTTATAACTTTCTCAGATAATTAATTTCATATTAATTTTATTCTGTATGAAGTTTATATATCATCAGACTGCCTCCTTTTACCACCTTTGAATTATCAGACACCTATTTAACAGCACACGTCTGTTTATGAAAGGCTAGAACATAACAAAAGCACAATAATACCAATGCTCATGTGCATGTTATTCCACACTTCTCTATACCAGTATTTATTTTACAGATTCAGCAATATTAGTATCTAGAAGGAGTTCACCTATGCAACATCTATAGATAAACAAAATAAAAAATAATAATCTTCTGATAAAATAGCTGGTAGCACAGGAATACTCAAGCACACCAAGGTAATGGCTAACAGAAAAGTAAAATACATTTTTGCAATAATCAAAATCAAGCACAAGTCCAATTTAAGCATCTTACCAAAAAAAAAAGCACCACAAAATACACACACACAACCCCCCCCTTCCCAAATCTTTAGATTTATTAACACCCCTAGATGTCAGTACAACTCCCAGAATAGGAAATAGATCTCACACCTCAATAATAAAATCTTTACTTTATTCAGTATCCAGCATTTGCTGTTATAACGTAATATTTAAACTCTATTAAAATACATTCAGTCTTCTATTACAAAGAAAGAAACTAAAGCACACAGCTGTTCTTGCAAGAGGGAATAACAAAACCAACCTACCCAGTTCTTTCATCTTGTCCCATATCATATGGGCTAATTCTGTTCTTTCAGGTGACAATACCTCTGGTAAAAGAGCACCACAACTTCGCAACAAAAGCAAAGTCTGATTACTCCCTGGGCATCCTGCAAGGGGAACACAACCACAAATCCCTTTATAAATAATTATGCATTTGATGTTAGAAAAAAAAGAGTCAAGACTGACGTACTGAAATATTTAAGCGTTTTGTGTAGCACAGAATATTCTCCAAGACTGAAGTTTTTTACTGAACAGGATACCCAAATGATTAAACAATGGCACTATTACATACTATAATGAAACAGACTGATGATAAAGCATGCCATTTAGTACAATAATGAGCTCAGCTGAGCAGAAATTTTAAAAACTACAACACAAAATACTAAACTCAGATGATTTTGTTCTTTAAATTTCCCAATCCAAGATGCATAGATTGGGATTATAGGGTATATCATAGAGTAATAGGTATATAACTTCCTGGTAAATTTCTAAAACGGTATAAACTTCATAACAATTCCACACTATTCCTAAACTGGTATTCAGAAATATTCCCCATTTACATTTACATTTCCGCTTCAGCCCATGCTCAATATAAAATAAATGAGATAATTTACATCTAGGGAATAGTGTAGGAAAGTGTAAGAATGTCTGCCTTTTCCGACTTCTGCACTACCTCCCGGACATGAAAAAAGTAACCTTAAACTCATCTGTCTTTCTTAGATGTCGCTACTACTCCTAAGGCAAAGTAATGCAGAGCTGCAGAATCTATCACAGATTGCCCAATAAGCTGGAGACATATTATTTTTTTCAATTGCATCTTTATATGCAAACCCAGCCATTTCTAGTAAAAAGGAGAGTTCCTTTAGAAAGCAGCATATTATAAAGAAAAAAAAAAAGGGTGAAAAAGACCCAAACTTATCTATCCCTTTCCTATCATAGAGAAAGTTATACTTCACAAGTAATTTCATGTAACAAGGAGCAAGATAAATGTTCATTAACAATATAAATGATGAAAAAAATCCATAAAGTATATCTCTGCATCTCAGAGACATACATGCAGACTTGAAAGACTCAGACTTCCAAAATTACTTGAAGCCTAAAGCATCATTAACACTTCATATGTTACATGCAAATCATCATATAAACACTCCAAAATTGGGTACAGCCCAGCATAGAGGCAGAAGTGGTTGCCAGTAAATGGATCTCCAGCTGCTGCTGATCACTCTAAGTGTAATTTTTAACTACACAAAACTGTAGAAACAGATATACAGCTATAAAATAATCGCAAAGTAAAAAAAAAAACCTCAGCAGCAGGAAGTTACATATCCCCTAGAATTAGATGTTCAGATCTACTTAACCATTGTAAACTGTGTTTCAAAAGTGCACTCTGCAGCAAAAAAAGTTACTTATAGAGATTAAACCCATCAAGGAAGAAACACAGACAGCAGTGATGAAAAAAAATAAGCAATAATTAGAAAAGATGTTAAAACATTGAGAGGTGGGGCAGATACAAATTGCAAATGGGAATCTGAACTTCTGAAGACATAGAGTGGTAAAAGTCACACTTGACTAACTTTTAAATCCCTGCATACAATTCATTCATGCAATAAAAACTTCCACAATGCCAGAGTTATATTGGTGACCAAGTACCTTGGAAGGCAAAAGAATCACGAAAAGAGCTGGCAGGGAAGATTTAGGACAAGAGATCTACAGCAAGCACCTTCTTTGGGCATTTTTCGTGTTGCAGTCAGAAATGGAAGAACAATAAATAAACAGGCAAATCTTTCTAAGAAACCAACAATAAGTAACATCCCACACTTGCTAAATTAGCTCTCAACTTCATTAATATAAAACGGACTGAATTTTTCATATGGAAATATCTGTCATTTATTTTAATAGCAGCCTAGTTAAATCTCTTGTGAAGTTCAATGCTTTTGTTTTTTAAAAGTAATATACTTGCACAGCCAAACAAAACCACTAAAATCAATTAATGTTTTTGTTAATAGGACTTCCTAAAACCGTAACTCATCAAAGATGATGAAGAACTGTGATTTGCAGATAAACTTAGAGACATGAAATTCTTGCCAACCCACACTTGCTAACTATAATTTTAAACCTAAAAGAAAAAAAGCAGTCAGAATCAGAAAGGGTATTATAAGCAAAAGGAAAACACTAAGGTCAACAGAAAGAGAGTATGAATTGAAGACTCAGTCTTAAACAGTAAGCTGCAAAGCTTTTAAAAGTGCAGTCCCGGGTATACAAACCAGTAACTTTCCAGTGCAACATATATCAGTTTAAAATTCTAACAATATGTGCTTGTCATCACTAAATATAGTCAATAAGTACTACTGTTAATATTTATTAAATATCTCCATTGACTCATTGTAACTTGTACCAAACCTCATCAAGTGTGGCACCTGGTTTGCAAAATAATAATAGTCTGGCTATTTTTTAGCCAAAGATATACTGAATTTGTCAGAATGAACAATGTCTCAGATGTTTATTTTCATTTTATTCAAAAAAATCAAGCTTTCTTGTCCTGAACTGCCACAGCTACCAAAGAATGGAGAAACTTGGGGGATTACCTTCACATTTCTTTGTATAGCTCAATCTTTAAACAAATGGCCTTTTAACGACAGCATGGTTTATTATAGACATTTTAAAAATATACTAAGTCAGACAGATAAGATGCCTATTCAGAGTTCACAGTACAATTATATGATGGTGTAACATTATCAGACAAAAATCCACAATAAGCAAAACAATATGATAAGATTTTTTAAAAGCACATTCAATTTTTACAAGACTTACAAATTCCCAAAGACATAAAAACCTGGAAAAGTAAACATCTGCATTTAAAGCAAAATAACATCTCTAAAATATTTAAAGTCTGTTCAACATATGCAGTAGAATAAACAGCATCCAAAGACAAAATATGAATCAGAAGTCTTTCAATTAATTTCCTAGTTTTGATGAATCGCCATATTGCGGCTTTAAATTTAGCTTTTATTTTGTTTTACTTGGAAGCAACTTACCTGCTTTGCTTATTTCATGGAAGATTTTTAGTAGAAGGGTTTTAGGGATGCGGCCAGTTTTTCTGACAGTGTTATCCATTTTATTTAATGCCCAGTCAAACTGCCAGGTCTGTCTGGTTTGAATTTCTGAAGTTGGTTCTTCTTTAACACTTCCCTCCTGCTGAGGTGCAACTGTAAGGAACCTTACTTGGTACATAACATTTCTGTTTAAAAAGAAAGAGAAAAAAAAGGCAGACAAAAAATAGAGATTACACTCTGTATTTTGTACAAAAAATGTACAATTACATTCTGTAAATTGTTTTGCAACTACACTAGTCACGCAACACCAAAAATATTTTGCACTTTATTTCTTGCCGATGAACAGTTTCTCAAAACATGCTTGTATTGATATAAACAAATGCAGGTGATTCATTTCAGTGTCTTTCAACTTAAAAAGATATAGTCATGTATATTTTCCCACAGTGACAACTTTTTCTCTGAGATCTTCAGTTAGATTTACCTCTTGAATTAAATGGTTCAAATACTACTTCCAAAAAAAAAAAAAAAAATAATTTTTAAGTCATCCAAGTCTAAGACTCTATTGTCCCCTTGCAGGTTTTCTAAAAAGCTCTCACATGCTTCTGAAAAATCATTCCAAGAACAGTCACAGACATCTCTTCCAGAAGACAGCAAATGAAGGCAGAAATGTACACCTTTCTTTTCAACTAGAATACACAAACTAATGCAAAGGCCAGTATTTTAGACAAGCATATCAAACACCTTAAAAAACTATGGAATCATTCCCTGTTCTTCTGAATTTACATGAACAAACATGAAGCAGTCATCCTGTGATTTAAATCAAACATCAACACTGGATTAATTTTCTCAAAACAAAGTATGATAATGACAAGAAACATAAGGAGGAAGTGTTCTTATTTCTAGCTAAACAGCAAGCGTATCTTTCCTTAAAAAGGAAAAAAAAAAAAACAACACAAAGAAGCTGGCATATATAAGAATAAGAACGTAGTATATGTGTCACAGTGGAATTGCAAACAGCCTGTGCAGGGCACAAGCACTTTTAGAAGTCTGTTCTCAATTGTCCTTACAACTACATAAAATACACCAGACTACCCTCCTCCAGAATCCTATGAATATCCTACAAATGAAGTAATATGTGCTGGATGGCAAAAAAGATACAGCAACTTCTGAAATTGCCCTCCCTTGACTCCGGCTCTTTAGCCAACTCTTCAGCTAAATTTCTGTAAGGTCTCTAGTCTAGTTTAAAAAAAACCTAACTGTTGTACTCCCTGCTGTTACAAGATACTCTGGGAGTCCTATGTAGGAATGGCTTAATGTTTTTTGACGTGGTAGCCTAGAATTGAGGAGTGCCAGCATTCTCTACAAAATTATTTCCCACACCTGGACCTATTCCACAGGGATAAAAAGCTGGCTGGCAATTCAGTGTTTCAGCAGCATTAGCTGCAAGCTGCTAAATGACATAAAGAACACCAATGGGGTTCAACTCAGGTCTAGTGGAAAAAACCAGAATGGTGGTTTAACATCTGGTTGCCTCTTAGGAGCAGGAAGTAGCCCAAAGACCACCTCTTTCTCCTTGCTGTTTGAAATACGGATTTGATAATTGAGTAGGCTGTAAGATCTAGGAGTAAAATTCTTTAAATATAACCAGCCTGATGCAGATTCTCTTTCCCAAAGGTGCTGCAAAAATGGTTTAACAGAAGATCTGTCCGGGTTTTGAAGGCATTAAAAAAATAAAATCCCTTAGTAATAAGGAACATCACTACCGTTTGGTAGTATCTTTTTCAAGCAGGCAAATTTTACACTGCCCAATCTCCTCGAGTTTCCTCTTGAAGAATTTTACAGAGGTGAGCAAATTATCTGCATTTTATTTGGCTATGAAAAAAGAATAAAGAATTGCAGAAGGGAAAATGTATAACCAAAAAATTATTTTTTTTTTCAATATACCCATTAAAAAAGCTACTTGAAGCAGCACAGGACACTGTGTCTTCGTAAATAGATATTTATACTTTGATTTTCATTAACAATCAAAGCACAAGTGGAAAACCATCTTCTGTTCCACATTAAAATCATCTTTTCCTATAAAAATTTGCTATTGCTTTACAGTATTTTGCAAATTATTGAATTATATTTCTAACTGATATTGACAATTCTTCTGAAGTCTACACTGTTTTAAGAAAGCCATCCTTGTAAGATTCTCCACATGTTAAGAATCACAAACATTTTGAAACACTTGTATAGCTCATCAGATGAAGCATGAAAAAAACCAACGGTATGTGCATGTTCAAAACTGGTTAACTGCATTCATTTGTTACTAAATTCTCCCTGCTTAGCATTTAGCATGATGTTGTTTACAACATAAGTTTAGAATATTATACTATATCAGCTGCTATGGTTGCACATTGTAAAATATTATACTCATATTTAGCGTTGGTTTTATATACTAACAACCTCTTGAAAAATCAGCAGAATTGGGCACTTCTATTTACATACCACCCCACACTATTATCAAATATGGTACCGGTATTTTTGTTAAGTTATACTGATTAAAGACATTTTAGGAATTGGCAACATAGGAGGCCGGTTTCAGTTTTAGAGACAAGAGGAAACAGTATGAAAGAATAAAACAACCTGAGAAACTCTTACAACTTCCACCAGCATCTACCAAAATTACCATTATCCATCTGACATATAATGTCTGGTGTAAGACTCAGGTGTACCTTTTTGTCTGTAGGCTTTCAGCATTTGAATAAATAACATTTTTAGCATGATTTAAGGCACCATGTAATGCTAAACCAATCCCATAGGTTAAAAATAGCTGTGGCTTCAAAAGCTGGATGAACCTGCAGGCCTCTACTGTGTTGAATTTGGTTCTTAGCACTACAAATCAACTAAGAACACAAAACTTCAGAAAAAATTAAAATAAATAAATAAATACTAAGAGCTCACTATTCTAAAAGATGAAAGACTGAGCAGATCTGAAAGACAGCTTCCAAAAAAAAAATGCAAACTTAAATTAAGGGTCCACAGTATCAGGTCTGATTCCAGGCAATTAAGTGAAGGACAGAAAAACGCAATAGACGACACACTGAAAATCAATACTAATGACACAACCTCCCCATGAAAAATAAAAAGAAGCTAACATAATGAAGCAGTTAACCATGAACTCTTCAACAAGATATGCAATTCTTCTTTGATTTTTAGAAGTTGAGAAAGAACACGTGATCAAGGGTAATAAAAAATAAATCAAGAAGGCCATGTCAACTCAGTCAGGAGGTCCCATAAAAAGGCTTCTAAATATTAGAAACATGTAAAGTAAAATGTAATAAAATGAAAAAAATTACAGATCATACTCTGTTTAGCTCTCAAAAAAAAAAAGTAAATTGCAGCCCTGCTGTGCAAATTTTAACCATTTTACTATGACTAAACTTTAAGAGGGAGAGGGAGGTGAGAATAGGGAAGAATGATCTAAGCAATTTCTGGAAACATTAAGATATGTTACATTTAAGACACATTAATGTACCTTACTCAATCTTCAGTACTTTGGAATGACCATCAACAATCCATCAAAATTTTGGAAAAAACAAAAGCATAATCACTGAAACCCACATACTGATATACATGCTTTCGGCACCATGTTACCTGACAATCACATAAGCAAAACAAGAGGATACACTGTACTTTTAGTTACAAAAACATGGACACAGTAGTTGTTTAAAAAAAAAATATTTTTTTTTTATGTATATATACAAAATTGCAATGCGCTGATCAAGATTTGTTGCAAAATTGGGAATTTATTTTGTGGGATTCTGAATTAAACTATTTCATGACCCAACTGGGAAAAGATTGGTATGACCCATGTCCATTCAATAATTGCATTAACAATTTGGATAACAGAAAAGTTTAATAAACTTCTAAAATTTGTATTCGACACCATAATGGTGGCAAACTCTTAGGAGAGGCTCAGACTTCAGAGTCATCTTGATTACTTGATGTAATAGTCTGAAATCAACAACAAAAAGGAAATTCAAAACAGAGCAAAACAAGTTGTACATTTTGGACAAAAAATAAATGCAGAAGCATAAGATGGTGTTCAATTGTTAGACAACAGTACAACCAAAAAATACAGAAAATGAGCCACTGCTAAACATGAGATATCATGCAGCAAAATTCAATTCTTCAACTCCTAACATAAGTAACATAAATAAAATAAAGACAGTATTATTCTGTCTTGTCACATTTTTGTGTTTACTCACAAAAAAACAGGTTTAAAAGACTCATCTATTCCACTCTCGATCGGAGAAACAACTTTACCTAATCCATCAAGCATTGCAATGGTAATATTAATTGCTGTAATATTAGCTGTAATGAAGTATTAGAACAGGAGACTTCAACAGTCAAACTTTCTCATCTGCAACCTTATAAAGTAAGATTAGGAAGGGGAAAAAGAAAATCTAACATGCACGACCTTCGTATTTCTGATCCCACTTCAGTACTAGACGTTCAATTATACAGTCTTATGATTTAACCATTTTTTTTCAATTATTTTAATTAACTTTGTTCAGAATTAAATGCAATGCTACACAGCATAATGCACAATACTTCTCCAAGGGCTGGAACGAGTGCCAAATATTCCATCAACTGCCTTTAAACAGCATTTTAAGATTTCTCTCCATGTGAAAAATGATAGTTGTGAGCATGTGAAGCTGCACAATAAACTTCAGATCTGTTCAAATTAGCAATCTGATTCCTGCCCAATGTCTAATTTCTCTTTACTATGCTTCAGAACCATGTTTCTTTGTACCTACGCAGAGAAACTCAAAAGGATATATTAACCCCTACAATAACACTCTTATCTCGACAATAAGAAGATTAGAAGTAGCCTTCTGATAGTTGAGCCTTAACATAATTGCCCCTTTACACCATTTTCATCTTTGTCTCAACAACTGTAAGGATTAAAAATGTAGACTTTGCCTACCCAGGAAAAGTTGAACAAATTAGACATTTGTAATCTTAACACACAACTACCCACTACTTAGTGATAACTTTTCATCTCCAATTTAGCTTAAAACATTTGGGAAGTACTTGAAGATAAACTTGTAAAAAAACTTATGCAGAGATGAAGTGTGCATGGAGAAATTTATACCAAGTCAACTGGCAAAATTTTTCTATGTTTGCAAGGATCCCAGTGAGAATCCCAGTACTAATGTACTTCCATGTTTTCCATACTTCTAAAGCAGACTAAAGGTAGTGCCTTCAATTTCCTAAAGGAAGAAATCTTACACACCAGCCTGAGTAAAAATGCCCCATCTTTCCCGAAACTCAAAAACTAGGTAGTTCCAGTGCTCTGCCTGACAGCAGCAGAAAGTTTATTTTTGTGAAACTGGACCAATTCTAGACATCTTAAAAAAAAAAAAAGAATTACAAAGCCACTATACAGATATTTGCCTCCCTTTAGCAGAGCTACAATTAAAGTAGTTGCTTTTTCAAAGAAATGTACTGCATGTTTTGTTCTTCCTAAACTAAATAGGCAAAAGACATTTGAAATAGTTTTCAAAATACATGCAATGCTCAAAGTAGAATAGTGGTAAACTTAAAAGTTAAAATTCATTATTTAGAACTACTGCAGACTTAAGGTTAATATAAAAATTACTAAATATAAGACTCAATATACCACATGAGATCTCAGCACGATTCACATGACTGCTAAACGGTATCTCCCCTGATTTAGCTATGGTCACATATGAAAAATGGCCACTATGTTCAGGCCACTTGTATCCACAGGTATCCTTGTTCCAATGAGATTCAGGATCCTACAAGACAGAAAATGTTACCGTTTTTTCATTTAGAAATTTATGTTGCTTGGAAGATAATGAAAAACTTTACTTAAATGATTTGCAAGAAGCAAAGCAGAAAAACTTTGTGTTGTGCTATTTCTTAGGAAGTCTCTAGACATTTTATGTCCATCAGTAAAACACATACAACAACCACAGCAACAGTGCAGGTTGTGAAACTTTACTGCCACAGTGCTGCTTCAATATTACCAAAAGCCAGTCTACTGAACACCCCCTCTGCAATTAAAGCCCATTAGCTATGTTATTTTGCTACTGTAAAGTAATTCAGTACTCGGTTCTACATTTTAATCCACTGATGATGGATTGCTGAGTAGAATAGCGAATAGCCAAAAGACACTGCTTTGCAGCTAATTTAAAAACAAGCAAACAAAAAAAACCAAAAACCCAACCCAAAAAAACATACATAGCACACATTAAACCGTGAATCGTTTGCTTTTTTAACTTATGGCTTACCAAAAGCTCAAATCAAATCCCTCCTGAACTTTAACAAGATTCTCTCTCCTGGGTCACCACCATGCTTCAGTCTTGTCCAACCACACCACAACATACCAAAAGTCAACAGGCTTTGCAGGGACAACTTGAAAAGCACTGCATGTGGTACCTTCTTACCAACACCACCAGCAATCACTCCTCTGAACAGAACACAGATTTTGCAAAAAGCTGTTTGGGGAGATGCTCTTTGCTCCACAGTCCCAAAACCTGACATTTAAACTTACAGACAATAATCTCCAACTGAAGAAGTGTCTTGCAAGACTTGCACGTGGAGATTCCACTTGATTTTCCTCCTCTGCTATACTTTTATGATCAGGAGTCCAATTGTCCTCCTTAGAGGACTATAACATAATCACCTGGCGTATGTTGAATAAAGTCCCCAAAAGTTACACTGATGTTAACTCAAACACCACTCTGAACACTCCTCAACTGAGAGGTTTCTTACAACCTTCTTGACAGTCAGCTAGTAGAAGCAAATTTAAGTATCTCTTCCCTTAGTTAAACTTCTGTGAAAAAAGTTTCAGTAAATAATTTATAACAAATAAATGAGGATAGTGCTAAAGTTTGCTGCTGTAGATTTGAACTTTGCTGTAATGGTTTGTCATACCTTGCTTACCTTGTCGTAACTGCATGGCATGATAGAGATGACATAGAGCTGAGTATATTTTATATTTCATAGGTAAACTAGTAAATTAGTACATTTGACCTAAATCTGATCTAAGGCTTTTGATATGAAAAAGATATGGATATGCTGTCCAGGGCATATCATACTGTCTCTGAGCAGAAAAGCAACGTATCCTGAGAGTCTCTAAAATTACACAGGCATAACAAATAGTCTAACCATCATTTGTGCACGCTGCAGTTTGGCAATGGTAGTTAGGACTCCCCTGGAAAAATGAGAGCAATATGATACCTTGATAAAACCTCTGCTTGGATGTGAGGTGCTTGGATTTCACTCCATAGCAATAAGCAGATTTGCAGTTTTTCCCTAAAGCAACTGTACCAAGTACATACAAACATAAACTAGCTCATTTGTGAAATGCTGGATTATTCCTAGTTACTTATTTACTCCTAAACCTGGGGGTAGATATTTTCTCCACTATTCCAATCAGAATTTTATCAATATTCTCTGGAATTTATTGCAGTGGACTGCATTTCATTCGCAAAATACCATCTTGAGATCTAAACAGCAAGTACAGCAAGTCTAAATGTTGTCCATATATCATTCCAATTCTTCAAGAGAGGTCCATTTCCAGTAATTAAGTCTTAAGTAGAAAAAAAGAACAATTATTTAGGGCAAAAAATGAATTTATATGCTTATATGTGTAATTTCCATTCATGAACATTATCCTCGCTTTATGCTTTACTCCAAGACATCACTAGTCCACAAGGATGCCTAAACCCATGAAGTAAAGTGACAGTAAGAAAATTATTTTAGGTGAAAAAATATCTAAGGAATTAAATTTCTGGACAAAGAGAATGCACAAATTTATGTGTGCTGCTCAATTTTACTCCAATATAACTCACAGTTTAGACTAAAACCTAAAAGATATGAAATAAATATCACTGCTGTTTCCTGTGACCATGTTCTCTACAAAGCACCTTGCTCAAAATTAACTAAATCTCGCCTGAGAATGAAAGTTTTCCGTATGATGATTAAACTATCCCACATATGACTTATACTTGAAAATGTAGTGAAGTATGATTTGGTGCAAGAAAAAAGCATCTTTTCTGGGTAAAAAAAAAAAAAACAACCAAAAAACCAAACCAACAACAAGAAAAGCAACATGCAGCTGTTAAGAGACAAATTACCATCGCATAAAGCACTTGTCAAGTTCTTTCCAGAAACGCAGTACGAGAAAAAACGTGTTGTTAGTCCTTCATCAAGTCATATGTGAATTTCAGTGAGTATTACTTCTTGCAACAAACCAATTTAGGAAATTAAGCTTCCAGTAACGGAAAACAAAAATCAGCTGAATTACCACAAAGTATAAAAGTTTATTTGTTATTTGCAGTTAACTAAATGTATGGTTCTACTGCTGACCATACAGAAGGTGTCTTCCCAGTTCCTAGTCCTCCCTGCACAAGTCTAACTCCATCCTTCATACCAACTTTAGCATTTAACAATCTGTTATGCAACAACCACTAAAACCAGCAGAAAACTATATTCTTTTCTTGGTAAAATTTTGGCCAGGCTGCCAAATAAAATCAGCTCACAATTGGTCTGAAAAGCATTAAATCTGACGCAGGTAGCAACAACTTCCTTATTTTGGTGGTGAGACCTCTAGGAGGTCCCTATTGCTGACTCTCATCTGTTCCCATCCCTTCCCCTGAACCAACTCACTAATCGCTCACCAAGTCCTCTGCTGAAGGAACTTACCTCTCTAAAATGGCAGAAAATTGTTCTGGTTTTCTACCAGGAATTAAGTTACATTAGATGGACCACGACAGTTACAACAAGGCACAAGCAACAGAGGACAGAACTTTCTCCCTCTGGTAGCACTGCGTTATTAAGTCAGCAAATAAAACTCAGTGTTTCTATTTAATGCTTTCATATTCTCAAATTTTATGCCAGAATTTGTCTATAGCATCATATGGATATTGAGTGAGAAACTAATGTTAAGCCTAATCACTAACCCTAATTAAAAGTACACGTTGATAGCTTTTTTCAGATAATAATACAGAGTTCCTATCTTCAGAGCTAACGGCAATATTAGAGGCTATCTGAATAGTTTGTAAGGTGAGGCTTGTACACAGCAGAAACATCATTCTCCCTTCCTACCCACCCAGGAGCTCCAGTGCACCACCACTGAAGAGAAAGCCTAGTGCTCCCCAAATTAACACATCTTCTATTATTATTATTAATATTAATACACGCTTGTGTTAAGAATTGTGTTTCCAAGCTTCCTGCAGGGCACCAGCCACACAATAGTGTGTTCAAAACGGTAAGAGGCAAGCACACAGGTGGGGTGAGTTTTCCACCTTACCTGCATGGTGGAAAAAAGGGAACCATAGCAAAGGAATTAAGGTCTTCCTCCTGCTAACGGACCCAGCGGAGTCCGAGGGGCAGAGGGAAGAGGCCTAGATTCTAACTGTGCCACAGTCAATCACTGCTCATCTCCGCCCAGCCTGTGCCCTCCCTCCTCAACTCCCCTCTGCACAGGATGCCCCGCTACAGCAGCATCCTCTGGAGCACAGCGCCCTTCGCTCTCCGCAGAGGACAGCACTCCGCTTCCCTGTGAGCCCGACGAGACGCTGCGGGAGGAGCCGGAGAGAAGCGGGGCTCCCCTGTGGCCTTTGACCCTGAGCTCACCCTGCCGCCGGGGCACACGCGGCGAGAGGCGGCCAGGCCGGGCCAGGCCTCAGGCCTCCCGCCGGCAGCCCCGGGGGGCAGATGAGCGCGGCGCAGCGGCCCGGCCGACAGTGTCCTTGGCCATGAGGACCACCGCCTCAGCCGGCCTCGCCGCGCTGCCCGCCGCCTCAGCGGCCTGCCGGGCAGCCCCGCGGGCGCAGAAGTCTCACCTGGCGGGGGGCGGGGGCCGGGGGGCAGCGGTGGCGGCGGGCGGGCGGAGGAGGGGCAGGAGGCGCGGGCAAAGGGCCCGCAGGCGCCCAGCAGAGCTCAGCAGCGCGGCCATGACCGCCGCGCGCGCCAGACGCGGAGGAACACGTGAGCCCAGCGCAGGGCTACTGCGCATGTGCATCGCCGGGGCAGGGGCCAGCGCTCCACCTCCAGCGGCTCACGTGATGGAAAAAAACATCTCTCATAGGGGGGTGGTCTCCAACCCCGTTCTCGGAATGGGCCCGCTCAGGCACCAGAGAGCTTCTAATTTACACCCCTCCCCGTGTCACTGATGGGGCATTCCACGCGAGGTCGGCAGCCGCGGGGTAGGTGGAGCGGCAGTCAACCTGCAGCTGCTCCGGCGGAAGGTGGTCATGAGCGAGGGAGGTCGTTAGCGGCGTCCCACCGCCCTCCTGGAGGCGGAAGGGAGCGAGGGGAAGCAGAGTCTCTCCCGGTGGGCTCTCCCGGGCACTGCTCTGCAATTCCTCCATAGGCCTCGCGGGCGGGAGCGCCCGCCCGTCCTTCCCCGCCGAAGGAAGTCACGTGGGTGACGTAGTGCGGCCGCCCTTGGCCGCTTCCGCCCCGGCCCGGCCCCGGGATGAGGAGCGGGCCTCGCCTGAGCGGGGCCCCGGGGCCCGACGACGGCCTCCGCGGAGAAAAGGGCGGACGCTAGTGGGTCCGGAGGTGTAGCCCTAAGAAAGGAGTGCGGGCGTAGTCGGTCCGGGGAAGCCGCGGGCGGCCGACGGGTCAGGCTGTACAGGGGAATGGCAAACGGCGGCATCCCCGGCTTCCTTCAGGGAACAAAATGGGAGTGAGGAGACGAACCTTAATTAAAAACTTTTTAACGGTAAATCTCTACCTGGGCTTAAAGCACACAGCTTAGTGTTCCTGTGACATAGAACACTAGATAATTTTAAGTGAAGTGCATGTTTTCATACAAAAAACATGTAATTTTTTCTGCCATAGATTGCAAATACTCACTCCAGGGTGCAGATTGCTCTTCAAAGGAGGTGAGATTGATTCAGCCTGGAGAAGAGAAGGTTCTCTGAAGACCTTAAAATAGCCTTCCAACATCTAAAGGGAGTCTACAGGAAGGATGGGGAGGGACTCTTAATGAGGGAGTGTAGTGATGAGGGGTAATGGTTTTAAACTGAAAGAGGGGAGATTTAGAGGAGATATTG
>BJBW01000699.1:583733-594447 GCA_004320125.1 Scolopax mira | reverse complement strand
TGATTCTATGGTTTTTATCAAATCAGTTTCAATCAGCTGTCTCCTGTTATGCTTTGCTTGATAAGACTTGTAGTCTCCTCAGGATGTGAAGAGCCCAGTTTTAAAAAGTCAGCAACATTTACTTTTGTTATTTATAAGAAAGCCCTGGATGCTTCTTATAGTCAAGACGTAAGTTACGAGCTACAGCAAATAAGATAATATTTGCAATGTTACTGGTTATCATGGTTTCTGATGTATCTCAGTGTTATGGTATTTCACAGGATACAGAGTTCAGCCTGAATAAGGAAGGTGAATTTTTTAACCCAAGTACCAACCTAGTAGCATTCATGCGAATTATTAGACTGGCTTAGATACGGTATGTGCTTACTAACCTGATTATGGAGTAGAGCCCCTGGGGAGCTAGCTAAAGATACAATACAAAAATGTCTACAGTGCTTACAATATGGACCAGAAATGATAAAGCAAATGACTGGAAGAATAAAGGAAAATTATGTGATTACATTGGTCAGCATAATAGTAGGTTCTTATTGCTGAGATGTCAGTGCTACTGAATGGGGAAAGAACAGTTTTAAGGAGTGTTTTGAAGGAGAATAATGGGACAGACTCTGACCAGGAATTCCTCCAAAGAAATACAAAGGTGTTTGAAAATTTAGTAAGTAGATAACGGGATGTGAAATGATGGGCTGCTCAGAAAGGAGTTCTCTTCACCATTGAGCGAGGAGTCGTAGATACGATTCCTTAAAGACAGCTATTTGATGTGAAAAGGAAAGGAGATTCCAATGAATTAATATAAACTGTGATAGACCTGAAGCAGTGGACTTAAGATATTATATTTTAAGTTTTCTGAGTGGATGTCTAGATCACATGTATCAAGATGTGAAAAAGAGAAAATATTAATATGTAAAATGAGACATAAAGTTTAAAATCTAGGTGAGAGTTTTAGTTCACTGGATGAAGAAAACAAGTTGCATATTAGATACGTTATTTGTGGAGAAAAATTACCACTCTTATGCAAGAGTATCTGGTAGTGTTGCCAAAACTAGATGAGAAACGGAAGGAGTTATTAGATGAAGAGTGAAAGTTTTATTTTAGACATATCATATTTGAGTTGAGTCATATACAAATCCTGGTGGATGATGCAGGATTTCAGTATGGACAAAAAAGCTTGAGGTAGATCTGTGGGTCCTCAGTGTGGTAGCTATACTATGTTTGTAGAAAAGATTAACCAAAGACGAAAGGTAAAGATCCAGAGATAGGAAAAGGCAAAGACACAAATATTCCCAAAGAGGGGGATGAAGATACTCATCCAAGTAGGAAGATTGCAAAAGATGCACTGGGGAAAGAAAGGATTTGTAGAAGCCACAGAAAGAGAAGCTGTGGTCAGCTGCATAAAGGACAAGTGAAAAATCATGTTGTGTTCTTGGACTCTGGAGCTGTGGCCCTACTATTGAATTCCTGTTCTCTACATCGGTGTCAGCAGCCTATGCCAGATAATTGCCGAGCATAGTTTGAGGAATTAGCATCAAACAGGTTGGGTCTGTTGCCAGTAGGCAGTTTGATGATTACCACACTATGCTAGAGGGTAGGACTTTAAAAGTACAGACTCTGTCCAAACTCTTCCAGTCAGCTTGAAGACTACAGAATGGTTCTGGTTATTTAAGGTAATAATGAACAAAGGATGGACATAGCCTATGTGCCTACTACCTCTACTGGAACTTGTAAGGTTTCTGCAGATTCCATAGAGAGTTGATCATAAACACTTCTTAGTAATTTTTAAAGCTTAATTGAAATGTGACATGGAAATTTCTAAAGCAAGAGTTAGAATAACACACAGTAATTAGTGCTCTTTTTTCTCACTCTCCTGTCTTTCAAAAAAACCCCTAGTGTACAAAATAGCTTAAAAAAGTAGCTTGTTCTACACTTGGCTTTGGAAGATCTTAAAACCCAAAATTAAACATTACACTATAAATGTATTCCCAGAGTCTGAGCAGTAGAAACTTCTGGAGTGAATTATTCAAGTTGAGCCAAAATGCCTTCGCAGCAGTGGAGAAAACAAAACAGAAGAGGACATGCAGACAAGAATCAGTGTTGGCCTAGACTCTTGCCTTTCGGCAGTTTGGGTGTGATGGCTGTGTGTCAGAGGGTAAGATGATAGCATGGATTGTGGCTAATTGCCTTTATCTCAAATAAGAGGTTTATGAGATGTTAACCTTTGAGAAAATCAAACATGGTCTGTGGTTGCAGGCTGTGTAGTACGGTCTGGGTTAATTCCATGGATCCTTTGAGGCTCTCAGAGGTGCCCTCTACTGGCTTGAGCTGTCTGACAGCCATCAAATCCCTGTTGGAAAGCTGGGGCTCATTTCTAGAGTTTTCAAGGCAGAAGGTTTTAGGGTGGCCCTCTTGCTCCTAATTTCCTGATGTTTTTGCCTGTTCTCTCCCTTTCCCTAAATTAACGTGGCCTCATCTAGAGGCAGCTTTGTGTGGATGGCATCAGAACAGTAAGACAGGAACGTCTATCCTCCCACCAAGGTCATAATCCAGTGAGGTGCATGGTCTATCTCGTGCAATGAGAAGAGGCAACATAGTTCCCAGCATTCATTTAGGTGCTGCGTTCATCTGGGGACATGGACTGTCAGGAAATTTTGCCATGGAGACAATAATTTGTGGTGTTTACCTGAGACTTTGGGGCCTTGGAATGGAGAAGATGGTGAGATAGATACCTCTATATTTGTATTGTTAATAGCAATATTTGGTTTATTTCTCATGTCTAAGGATAGCCTTAGATTTCAGACATAAGAGATTCTGGTATGAAGAATATGCATTCTTAATACGTCTTGAGGGAACATGACAAAGAAACCCAAAACTGACCTTTCCTCTCTGTGGCTTGTTCTCCAAACCTGATGGTGAGCTTTGGCTTGAGCCTCTTGCCTCAGGCATGCAAGTCATGCTGAAGCAAGATAGCCTCAGAAGGAGATGACTGAAGGCAGTAAAAGTTAGAAAGATAATGAAGAATGTGGTTCTCTGTGTGCTTACATGTGTACCTAGATATAGATGTATCTGTATACAGGTACTCTTCTGTGACAGCAAAGAAAATCTTAAGTCTAAATTCACACTTGCTGAGGTTTTTGTACACTTCTAATATCTCATTTCCATTTTGTTTTAAGAGGAGAAAGTAGGATCAGCTTAAAATACTCAAAGTTTGTTATGGCAAACCCACACATTTTTCTGTTGCGTCTCTTAGTACTCCTCAGATATTGTGAAAATGCATATTTCAGCTTCATTTGCAAAAAAAACCCTTTAAACCTGAGAACGTTTGATTGATTTAAAGGAAAAATACTTTAAAAGAGTGGTTTTTGAAAGAAATTTCCTATTTTTAGAGCTTGAGTTGCTTAAAGCTGGCAGTAATGTGATTTCTTTATCTGGAATATTTTCCAGAATCCCAAATTGCCTCCAGCTTTTAATACTTGGCCAGTGTTGTCTAACATACAGCAGAGCAGGTTCTCCATGAGAAATCTCTAGTTGCAAATGAAATTCAACTCAAGAGCTTTTTGAACCCGTCAGGTTTTCTTTTGAGAGGATGAAGTAAAAAATTCAAGAGCTATAGAAGTGAGATAGAGATGGTACAAATGAACACATAAAGGAAAGTGGAGGAAGGTGACAACAGAATAGTTGGACAGGAAGGAAGGAGAAATCTGTGAGATGGCAGTGACTGAGTAACTGGTAAAACTGCTGACTGGGTGGAGAAGGGATTGCTGCTCACTGCCCAGAAACAAGATGAAGGCAAGCACAGATTACTTTCAGGAATACAGTGTGAAGATCCATGTGTTTTAATCATGGACTTCTAAGGTTAAATGTTGTTGCTCGGATGCCTTCGAACGCTCTTTGTCTCTCTAGAGTTTCCCCTCTTCCCCCCAACAAAAAATGCTGTAAGTTTGCTTAAGTTTAAGCCAATCTCAGAATTTATGGAAGCCTGACTGCACAGCCTTGACGGTATGGCGTATTGTTTTGCTGTGTGCTGGGTCTTGTAGGGTGATAAAATCAAGCAGGAGCAATGAAAAATCAAAGGGCTAAGTCTTAGGATTTGCAGGATAATAGCAAAGTGTCTTTTAAAAATGACAAACGAGGGAAAACCCAAGAGCTGGAGGAAGATGGATAATAGACTATTTGAATGGAAAGTTGCTGCTTGAGAGTCCTGTTGATTCCCATATCTTGAAGGATATGTTTTATTGTAAAACAATTCCTTTCCAAAGGCCAGTGGTGACTTAATCTCTAACAAAATGCTAAATTCATTCCTTATTGTGTGTATCTGTCAGTTAAAATGTTTCTGCAGGCAGAAGTATGCCTTTGCTGTTGTTTGATCACACTCAAAATCTTTGTTGAGCTCTTTTAGAGCTGTATTGCAGTGTGAAATAATTATTTCCACTGAAGATGCAAAGGAACTCAGCTCCCTGTTCTCCTCAGCTATGTTAGTTTTGCAAGGCTAGTAGAAATTTTAATAAGTAGTAGAGCCTTTATTTTTGTAACCAAGTCAGCAGATCTTATCCTGGCTATCTATGGGGAGTATATTTGATGAGTAAGAAGGTGCTTTTTTTATATAGTTACTTTTCAGAGGATCACAATTTGAAAATGGTTTTGACATAACTGGGTCACATATGAAAATTTTCTATAAGCTGCATAAAATGAGAAGTTGAGGTAGCTGCTTTTGTCGGAAGATGTATTCTTAGAGCTGCAGTGAATCATGTAGTTGAGAGGTCTGCACATTATACAGTTACTGAAAACAGCAGACAGTCAGAAATATGTGATTAGTAGACCTTCAGTATCTTAAATCTGTTGCCTTTAAATAATTACAAAGTAAGAATTAGGGTATATATGCATGTGCATCACATACTGTGTTTCTTCTTTCATTGCCTTTGTTTTACATGTTAATTGTGGGCGTGCTGTGCTACAAAGAATATCGTGTCCCAGGGTTTGGCTGGTGTGAGTGTTGGAGGGGAGAAAGTAGTAAGACAAGTTTCAGGAGTGATAAAACCCTATTTCAGCTGCCTATAACTCTAGTCCATAACAAACCATTTCCAGATTTTGATGCATGCTGTAACTTCTGGTTGGAAACAAGAATGGAATGATTCAGAGATATCATACAGATTGCTAACTGGACTGGGAAATTATAATAAAGCATGATTCATAAGCTTATAGGGTTTACTTTAGATAAGAATCCTTCCGTTGTTTTTATATCAGTGGGCATGCTAGCTGATTCTTTCTGCCAAATCTCCTATCCCAAACAATGAAAACATTTTATAATTCTGGATATAAGACAGATCAAATGAGAGCATCTGAAGTCTAAGCTTCTGCTTTGGTTCAAAATATTTGAGGTTTTCTTAGAGATGTTCTGGTTTATCTTCATGGTCACTGAATATTTTTTAGGAGTTGGGCAATTAGTCATATGTGATCTAGAAGGATTAATCCAAAGGCCATTTAGCGTCTGCAAAATATATTCCACTAACATTAAAACAAATGTTAAATCCCATGGTGTATGTATGTACTAAATATATACCTTAAACATGTCTACCTCACTGGTATTCATGCTGGGGACGGATATATCATGCTACTGTACAATTTGTACAGCTCATTTTCATTTAGTTTCATTCAGGTCAAGCAAATACGATGTGGGTGTCTAAAATGATAACTAGATTGTTATTTTTATAAACAGTAATCAAATTAGCTTTTATTGTGTTAATAAATCCCATTTTTCTATTTATTTCTTTTTCCTCAGAATAAGGCTCAAATCTGACTGATTGAGAAGACAAATATCCAGAGAGGTGTAAACAAGCATTTGAAAGGGCAGAGAGTAAAGGTCTCTTAAAGCAGATCAGCCACAGATGGAGAAAGTTTTTAATTCTTTTGGCAGCTGATCTGCTTTGAGAGATTTTTCTCCTCTTGCATATTTTTCTATCATCCCTGGTTGGATGTTTCTGCCCCACTGGTAAGTCAAATGCCAAATCAAGTGTTGGTATGACTGGGCTCTAACTGAGGGGCAGTGATTCCAAGTGTGAAGGCAGGGCCAAAATAATTGGTTTTTAAGTTTTTAAGTGCGAGTAACACAACATCTTTTTTAAGTGCGAGTAACACAACATCTTGGTTGTGGTACAAGATGAAATTTTTAACTGAAGTGTGAATTAGTCACATAGAAAATTCTACAAATGGAACAACTTGCTCGACATTCTCTCCAAAGAGGAGGAATTTGGGTAGACTAAATTAGGAGGAAATTTTTATTGTTTTCCTGGCTTTAATTGTTTTCTGAAAGTGTTTCCTCAACTTGAGAGCTGTTGAGTTTAAAAACAAATAGATATACTTACCATAAGCAAGGTTCAGTGGTAGCCTTTTCCACATTGCTTTAGGCCCTTGAATGGGTTTTGTGTATATTTTTGAGTCATTTTTTTCTCAAGAAGTGCTCAGTTATAGTAAAACACATTTCTATCTAGACCTGTGCATGCACACAGTGAATTATGGAAAAAAAAGTCAGTTCAACTGAAAAAAACTTTTCAGTTATTAAAAGTCAAATCCAAGTGCAAATTCCGAATTTGCTTAACAAGCAGCCTGAATTCTCTTTGTGTTTTCTGAGCACTTTTATATTTCCCTAACTATTTAGCTTTTATTCTACTCTAAAGAAACATTTGTCATTAAGTACTGCAGACTCTATCAATCAGATTATTTTTTTCATAAACCTCTGTTAGGATGACTGGAATAGGTATCATTTAACTAGAGAGCAACATGGGTTGTGTTGTTGGTGTTTTCCCATTGCTACAATGTGTGAAGGCTGGAAAGTTCAAGTATTTCCCATAGGGCAGACACTGTTTGGACAAATCAAGATAAAATAGCAGCCAAATATATTGGGCTGTCCAAGGTGCAGCACAAGTAAGCCCTGCAAAGGAATAAAAATTTATTAACATTTTAAAGGTATCTCCTATGAAAACATCCCTTTAACTTTTCTCTAACTTGTCTACTAAGTTACTTTAAATACATGGATTTGTGGCATGAAAGAATTTGTGTATTTCTGTAAACTTGTGTTTTAAAGGCATTAATCTAAAAGGTGCAAAAGAGATGGTATTTGCAGCAGTGTGAAAAAAACCCATTACAAACGTGGATTCACTCTGCAAAATCCTCTGCTTATTATTGGCAAATATATGTTCTGATGAAGCCATGAAACACTTTTTGATTATTTTACTAAATCGGTGACTCAGACAAGAATTTCATGCCCCGCTAAATCTGCTTTTGTACACAGAATATTGGCCTTGAAATAGAGTTTTCAAAAAGAGCCTGTCCTCACCTGTTTTGTATCTTGATTGTTGCAGTTCTTTGGAAACTACCAGAAAAAGTTGCTTATTTTCAGAGGGATGAGCATATTGCATCTTTCACAGTGAGAATTTCTTTCCACATATTTTTAATACTTGAGCTAAATAATTGTTAACGAGAGAGGGAAGAAAATTACAAGTAACCGGTTCTTAAATGGTATGGCTGGACTCATAAATTTACAGGACAAACTGAGGCTGCAGGATTCTTCTATGCAAAGGAGTGTCTGGCTACCTCTGATCCCTGGAAAATTTCTTTTCCATCCAAGAGAATAGATGTTTCTCTAACACACGCTGTGCTTAGTTAGCAGCTTTGTTAAAAATCATGCGGTCTTGCCTCGAATTCTGTTTGAAGGTTGGGCACGCCGTAGCCGTCAGTTATTCAGAATTTCTCAGTGGCCCAATACCTGATATAATGCATTATTGTTATGCAGTTACTCTGTAGTCACCATTTGGAAACAAAAAGCAAGAAAGAAAAGTTTTAGTGCTATCTAATACTAGCAATATAATTGTGAGGTTTAAACATGGATGTTGAAAAATATTCACCCGCCTATTCTTCAGAATGAAGACTTTCTCTGGTTTATCTAGCCAAAAAGATTTCAGGTTGCTTATACAACTAAATGGCTGGGATCCAGTCATTATATTCAAGCTTTCATTTCCAGAAATTAGGAAAAAGGTATTTTTTTCATGACATGAAAAAAGACGAATTCTGTTAGTAAAAAAAAAATCAGTTTCTCAGTATAAAAGGCAGAATTTTCTACAATGCAGAAAATGTAGAAATGCTTAATGATGTCATGGTTGTCATTTACAACAAACATGGGCGCCTCTGTGTCATATATATGAACAATAAAGAGGTCATAAAGAGGATATAAGGATTACTTCTTAGCATTAAATATTTTTATGTAACAATGTTGAAGCCAGTCTTTCCAAGAGGTTCTTAACAAACCTGTCCAGAACAGCGATGTTGATTTTAAATGAAAATCAGAGAAGTTCCAGAGAATCAGGAGAATAATCTGCTACTATTTTAAGTGATAAGACAGGTGATTTGGGAAATTAAATATGAGGGAGCTGTTTAGGCACAGAGCCTCAAGAAGATAACAGGTCAACTGATAACTGTATTCTCAGCATTTTAATTCTTTATTAAATTCTGTTAATGTTAACCAGCATGATTTAATAGAAATTAGATCTTTTCAATTTAATTTTATATTGTTCTGGAGCACTACCAGTCTGATTGATAAAGGTGACAGCTGTGTTGGCACACTGTTGGAAGGCATTTGACTTAGTGACACCAATTCCAAAATTATTGCTCTTCAACGACAATTCAGAATGGGTTAACTAGTAATACTCAAAATGCTAGGAAGAGCTAGCAAAATAAATTGTTATCTGGTGAGGTTATATGGAGATCATTCTCAGCTTAAGTGATTTACTTAAAACCTGAAGGAAAAGTCACTGTCTGAATTAGTGAGAAAAGTCATGGAGCAGTAAGTGATGGAAATGGTTCCCTTACACAAAATGGTTTGGATTGTGTTGTCGGATTGTACAGTCACTGAGTTATTTCAGCTTTTGTAAATTCAGATGTGTTGGAAGGAGTGGGCACTGCTCAGAAGGACTTTGTTGGAAAGGGAACCTGCAGGGAGATGCAGTTACCTCTGTGGGACCTGCCTGTGAATGTCCTCTGTGTGGGTCAGGGCAGCCCGAGGTGATGGGGAGGGAGTTGGTGCTGAGAACACCACCAGGTGTTGTGATCAGCTCGATGTGTGCATGTGTTACCTCCTGTATCTTTGCTTGGAGAGTGTGTTAGGACAGTGCCGTGCCATACACATCCCCACTTCTCCATTTAAGTCCTTCTTCCACACGCTTACTTAATGAACATTAGCCAGATCTTCATATATCAAAAAGTGGTTGTTCTGTTTGAGGCATTGGACTAGGTATCAAAAGTGTGAGGCTGTCGTGTGAATACAGTTTGATATCTGGGGGGATTCAGTTTGTCGCTGAGAGCTGAAAAGCCCTCTGAGACTGGTAGTAAGAAGGATATGCTAAAAATGCTTCCCTCAACCTGTATTTTGCTTCTGTGCCCTGACCCACACCATCCTTTTGTGCTGGCACATGTGTTGAGAAGAGGCTCTTGGTGAAGCAGATGGGTGTATCGGTCTGGGTTAGTGTTAGGCCAGATCATCTCCCCAGTCCTTTACAGGGCACAGCCACACAGACGCTTGTGCTGGCACAAGGTGATGACAAGGAGTGGGTCTGTGCAGAAAAGGGAAGCTAAGAGACTTTGGCAGCCAGATGTCTTGTAGCAATGATGCTGTTTTATCCTGTCTAGGAGTGCTCGTGAAACTCAAGTTAGGTATTAAATTAGGTATTCAAAAAGTGATCTAGTGAGATATTTAGTCCTTATTTATTTGGAAACTTTAGTAGAACAATTCTGAAATTGGTGCTAATGCTGCTGACAGGTTCCAGTCTGTTCTACTGCTCTAAAGTCAGGCCAAGCAGAATATTTTCCTGACTCTTGGCTGGGGAGTGGAAGGGAAACTGAAGAGAAGAATCTCACTGCTGACTGTTAGCAATCCGTCCCTTGGGTCTCTGTGTTGGATGTTCCCTACGCAGCTACGCAGCATGATCTTAATTAATAGATCTTTCTTTGCTTCTTTCAGTATTGCAAGCAACTCTGGAAATCAGCTTGATATAATTTATCAGCATGTTTAAACTTTTATGGTGGCATAAGAATTAATTGAAGTGCATAAAGCTTAATTTGAGAGTGAAAACATACTCTGTACAGAATAAGGGGGACTCCACAAAGATTTAGTCAGTGATACATATGGTACTTTAAATTTACATTCTCTGTTCTGAAAAAAAAGTTAAGCATACAGAGAAAATTGTAGAGTCGTGGCTTGAAGTTGTGTTTCTGGTCCTTGTAGAACTTCAGTATGAGGCCTTCATCAATAGCATTATAAGGTGTGCAAGGATCAGCTCAATAACTTTTATATGTTTAAATTACTTCACTTGCTCTGCTTCAGTACTACTGTACATTTTTGTGGCCAGGTTGTGTTTGAATCTTGGATAATTTGTTCATTAACACTTTCCTGCAGGTTCATTTGCAGCTAACTCTCATTATTTGGTCAAGAGTCTTCATCTTCTCAGAGTTTTGAGTAAAGATTATCTGTACCTGACAAAATTCAAGCTCAAGTGTCTAGAAAAGATTTTTACAAGAACAAATGGAATCTTAACTTTTTACCTAGAAGACCACTTCCAAAACTGTGAAGTGTAAGTCTGATTTTAGACGATAGAGAGTGAATTAGTTGGAATGCATTAAGACTCCAATAGGAAGGGGTTTCCCTGTTGACAAGATAGATCAAAAGTGAAATGTA